>CP092869.1:79986001-80127853 GCA_030710605.1 Cordylochernes scorpioides | reverse complement strand
ATTTTGTTAAATTTATTTAACATCGTTTAAGATAATCTATATATATGTTATATTAAAATATTATTTTATTTAAAATTATAATTTCATTGATCCAAATACTCTGTTAAATCGAACGCCAGAGGTCATGCTTCCCCTATAAAAACTCGTTGTTGTTCTTCCCCAATGGCCGGCTCAAAACCTTTGTACATTATGTAAATAATATTTTGTTTTCCTTTTTCTACTCGCCTTAAGCCAGGCATTACTTTTATCAAATTATATTCTTTTATATATTCATCAGCTGAAATAAAAGAATCTCTGATCAAAATTATTTTATTATTCCCAGGACTACATCACCATAGCATAATCTTAACAATTTCAAAATCAGCAGAAAATCTCATTTGTTTTTATAACATATATATTCTATAAATAATTCCCATTCAGAGTTTTCACATTCAAAATAGAAACCATTTTGGTTATTTCCATGTTACAAAACCAGGAACGACACGAGTTTAAAAAAATTACCAAGCAAAATCTATTTCTCAGAAATTCCAATTTGCCCGGAGGAATAGGAAATTGTATTTGCGTGGCACGAGGCAAATTCATCAATTTTTATATGAAAGCACCTTTTTTCCTGTTTATAATTGAATAAAGAAACCACTAGAAACATTTATCAATCACACATACATAATAAATATATTAGTACAATTTCCTATTTTAAACAGAAATTTTAAAAATAATTTGTTTTGAATTTATGTTTTATTAATATTTGACTAATATTCCCAAAATAAATATCTTAAGGGTAAAATATTTATATTTTTTATTACTTTAGTTTTTGAAATAGTTAAATTTTTACTTCCGAAAAGAATAAATTTAATATTTCAAATTATAATATATATATAGGTTTAGATAATAAAAAGGCATATATTGGATTAAATAAAATATTTATTTGCCAATATTTCGGTTGGCTATTCGCCAAACTTTGTCAAGGCATTACATACCGAATACCGAAATATGGGCAAATATATTTTATTCAATCCATTATATGCTTTTTTATTATTTAAAGATTTAAATATGGATTTCTCTACTATATATATTTAATTATATTGTAGCGTAGAAATCAAGCCTTGAAATATCCTAAGATGTAAAAGTATTTATTGATGACGTCACAGCGACGAGTCGACAATTATTAACAGGTCAGCCAAACTATTTACAGCTAGAGAATCTTAAGCAAGCAAGCAAAGAAATATTTTAAAGATGATTTCACAAATACAGATTAATATATATTTTTTTATATTCTGTTGAATATATTTTCATTGAATAATATTAAATTAAATAATAAAATATTTCTTCGCCACAATATAAAAAGGCATATATTGAATCAAAATAGAATTTATTTTACCAATATTTCAGTTGGCCGAACGCCAATCGTTTTCTTGGTATTAGAACATATTAAATTGTGTAAAAAGTCAACATGTTGTGTTGATATTTCACTCAGATTGGTCAAATATTGAGGAAATCTATGCGGAACAAACAAACACAATCAAACAAAAGGTCACAAATAAACAAATATTAATTCTCATATAGATAATATAAGCTTTAGGGAATGATATCTTTCAACAGGTTGTGAATTAACTGGGAAATATGTAAATAGATACTTTGCCTTTGTTATTCTTTTATTGATATCCTGGATGATTATCTCTCTTTCCCCAACACTATCCAATGTGTATGAATGAATTATTTGATAATGAAAAAATGAAACGAAAATATTTTTAAATTTAAATTTAAAGCCCTATGTACCCCTAGGAACACTCGCGCTGTCATACATGTATGTTTTTACATTTGTTTATACATATATATGCAATAATTTTAGGTCGTGAATTGAATAGTCATATGATATTAACAATGAGAAAGAGAGAAAAAAACGAGAAAAAGAACTGTGTACAAAGGAAGAAGTCTGTCAATATGTATAATAAGCATAATATAAATGATCAGTTTTTTAAAAGGTATTTGTTGCTATATAATAAAAAAATAAAACGAAATATTTCACATGATACATTCAATCGAAAAGTTCACGTTATTGTCAATCATAAACTCCGCCTTTGGCGGTCCCAAGCCCGGATGAAAAAGGAGGAGGGGGAGCAGTAACAAGCTCACTAAAAAAACCTCGGTTCAGCTGGGCTGACTGAGAGTACCCTGTAAAGGCTCCTGATCCAGGGAAACAGGATGAGCAGCGTTTGTACTCCATGTTAGGAGCGCTGCACATGGTGTCTGTTTCTCATGTCAGAGGCGGCCATTTTCTTTTGGAGCTAAGTCGGCCTGCCACTGAGTAGTGCTCCCAGTCTTAATGAGAAAGGCAGACGCATTCTACTTCACCCAGTCATGATGGTTGTCACATCAACAGACACCATCAAGGGTCACAACTTGATACCCTGATATGGTTGAGTGGATATAAGAAAGAAGATGAAGACGTCCTTATTATACAAACCCCTCTACTATGACAGCTACACCTTTATAACTCTGATGAGCCAATACAATAACAAAAATCCTTCATTAGAGCCAACGCCCCACATTGAATACACCCGTTTGAATATACATATATTTACGATTATATATTACATCTTACAATTCTTTCATTGGCCTTGTAGAACGAGAGTGGTGTACGCGTGTTCATATGTTTTAATAAAAAAAAACACAAACATCTTCGATAAAGAGAGGGGAGTTGCTTCTCGAAATATTAGAACAATAGAATACCTTTAGATCTAATATATGCATCTGTAGCGGCTCCCAAATATTAACCTTTTATATTTTCATCATAAGTTTTAATTTGTTTAATAACTATTTAATTCAAATATTGAATTGAAATATTCATCATATATATAAATATATAATGCTTATAAAATATACTTTATCGAAATTACATATATAAATTAACATTAATATCACATTATTTGTTATAATAATAATATAATATAAAATAATTATATATCATTCTAAATATAAATCATATATAATATAAATATTTATCTTTAATATATATCAAAAACCCATATATCTAATATTTTATAATATTAAATTGATATTTGAACGGAACACAAAAAGAACATCAACATGTAGTTTACAATAATACTTCTGATTTATTTATTTATGCTTATGAGGTGATACAGCAACGTCTTTACAATAAGAGAGGAGACAAAATGAATCAAATCTAGAAAAAAGAAGTGAGGACTTCTCGGTCTAATACTTCTGATAATTTGTATTAAATAAATGTAATTAAAAGTTGATTTTACGATATCTGTTGTCTGACCTCGCTTAGAATTTCATACCTACCAACAACATATCCTTTTTGAATATTACATCTATGTGACACTACAATCGTGTGAGGCTCAGTGGTTCCTTCTTTAAGTTTAATAATTTGAAGAATCGTCGAAGAAGGTCGTAAAGAATAGTCATATGATATTAACAAGGAGAAAGAGAGAAAAAACTAGAACAGAGAACTGTGTACAGAAGAAAGAAGTGTCTGGCAAAATGTACAATCAACTTAATATAAATGATTAGCTTCTTAAAATATATTTGTTGATATTTAATATATTCAAAATATATCTACAACTATCTTTTAAGAAACTAATCATTTATATTAAGTTAATTGTACATTTTGCCAGACACTTCTTTCTCCTGTAAACAGTTCTCTGTTCTCTTTTTTCTCTCTTTCTCCTTGTTAATATCATTTGACTATTCTTTACGGCCTAAAATTATTGTAAATATGTATAGAACATTGTAAAGGTATACATGTATGATAGCGTAAGTGTTTCTAGGGGGACATAGCACTGCATACATGTATTATAGTGCAAGTTTTTCTAGGGGGACATAGCGCTTTAAATTAAAATAAAGTTTGAAATGTTGTGCTAAAAACATTCAATTTTAAATATAGTCGTGGCAAAGAAGCGCAACATCCATATAGAAAGGAGAAAGTGGAGGCCACGCGGCCTTTCTCCCCTCACAAAGGCCACGACCCCGACCCCCTTTTATTAGAATCCTTCAGGTCCCTAATGACTTGTCTCAGGAAGTCTTCTTTCACTTGTGTACAACTGCTGCTGTACATTAGATTTGTGCTGTTTTGTCCCTGTATGGTGTAATTTCCCTCAGGCAAAAGCGTGTCTTGTACTTGCCTAATCTCTTTTCTTTTTAAAATTAATTTGAATTCAGTTTGTCTTTCTATTCACACACATCATTCAAGGCTTCTTTGTTATCTTTTTTTTTTCTATGGATACTATTATCTATTAGACGAACAACATGGTGAAGGAAGACGAGTTTATTTTATTGATGCATAGGTGCAAGCTTTCGGGTAAAAACCCTTCAACAGGCGAACAATGAAGCGCGACTTATAAGTACTATGGTACAAATGGTATATATATATATAAAGAAAGTTTTTAAACTATTTATATGAGATTAAATATTTACTTTACTCAAAATCGGTCTTCCGTTAATATTAACATATATAAATAGTTTTAAAACTTTCTTTATATATATATATACCATTTGTACCATAGTACTTATAAGTCGCATTTCATTGTTCGCCATCACCATGTTTTTCGTCTAATTTCAAATCAGGAAGAATTCTCTATCTATACTATTATCTATTATTATGTTACAAATTATTTATATATACACTCATTTATATATCTTAAGGAAGTAGAAATTCTTCGATGTTGCTGGTAGTCTATATATATTTTAAAGAAACAGAGGGAATTTTGTTCACAATTGTTATCTCGTGTTTCTTCAATAAAGGCTACTGTTTTCAAATAGCCTCCAAAATTGTTGTCTGAATCCCGATAAACATACTAAAAGGTAAATTTCTATAAGTTTTGCCTCTGAAAGTGTACTTATATATTACATATCTCAAAAGAACACGTGGTAAAAAGCCGTGGTAATCATGGTCGGTATTTAGCGACTGATTTTACTGTAGGTGTGACCACATGTCTACATACGAAGAATTCAGTATGACTTTTGTATGTACATACGTACCATATCAAATAACTAATATAGAAATGTGCAGGTCTAGTGTTATGCATTTATATTCAAATTAATGACATTTGTTTACACACAATAACAAAAACAATTTATTCTTGAAACATCTTTTGATTACCACATGGATAATGATCAAAACAGAATATAGAAAATCAATGATAAATAATACACAACAACTTGTATAACATCGTTTGATATAAATCTATGGATATCACTCTGGTAGTTTATTGATCTAGGAAAACAGACATTTTTGAATTTTTATCAGAGACCAAAACGATATCAAATGTGAAAAAAAGGAGAAATAAAATTGATCTATTTGAAGGTTCCATTGCTTGTTATACTAGTATTTCAAAGATATTCATAAACCAATTGTGTACAGTACAAACATTCTGAAAGCATACGGCTGTAGATATAGAAGTGTAGAATATAAGAAGGTTAAGGTTACTAAGTCATCCATTTAGGTTACTTAATAGTTGGTGTGGCACAAGACACTCTCTATAATTAGAATCAAGTGAACCACCTTTGAACTTTCTTTTGATGTTTTTTTCCTTGTCGCCTGAGGAGAATTCCCAGTGTTGTATTGACTTTGTTTTTTACCTTTCGAATTAACCTGGTATTATTTGCTGCAGGACATTTCGAAATAACATGGCTGCCTCAGGGACTTTAGTCTTTGAAATACCTTTAGGGGGACTTAAACTCAATATAGAGGGTCGGTGGAAGGATGGTCTAAAACCAGGGGTCGGAAAACCTTTGAGTCGGAAGAGTCAAAAATTACAATTTATAAAATTTCGAGGTTTTTTAACAGACAAAAAAAAAAATTCTTGCCAACAGTAAATTGCATTTGCATAAATAATATTTGCGTATGGAACTATATAAAGAGAAACTCAGCTTTACATCTAAAAAGCAGCATGCGGCTCGCCAGCCGCACTTGACCGACCTCTGGTCTAAACCGTTGGTTTTCGACCGCTACAACCTTGGATCGAATCCCGCATTGGACACTTTTTTTCTGATTATAAAATGCTCCAATGGCCCCCGATTCTTGAAAAAGTCCAACCCCACCAGCGAGTACAAGTAACTAAACGCGGCTCTGGTACGAGGCTATGTAAATCAAATTACGAAACTATTTTATATAATATCTATATATATATAAATGAATGTTTGTATGTTTGTTTGTCTGTTGGTCTGTATGTCCGGTATACAAATTCGCAGTAGTTCACTAATTCAAACCAAAATTTCCATACATAGGTAAAAAATAACGGGGATGACGATAGGCTATTTTAAAAAATATATAAATCGATTATTAAAACTATATATTCAAATTATTCTACTTAGCTCACGAGCAGCGCCCTCTAGAACGCGGGGGGATCTGACGGCGGGGCGCGCCCATTGGCTGCCGGCGAGCACGTGACTTCCCTGCCCCCCCCCCCCCCCCCCCCCCCCCTTCGAGAAAATGTAGTCGTCCGGCTGCCGGCGTTGCCCGGGTCATTCGTCTAGTATAATATAATATAACAGATGGCGCGCTAGTGCATCGTAACATATGTAAATGCAAAGTAGAACTGAAGGATGTTTTGAAATCGAAACAACCTCTGTACTGATGAGGACAATAGCTATAAATAATGTTATATAGGTTAAACTTTTGTTTGATTTGCCAAAACTGGTGCTGTGGTCGATTCTTTATCATCAACATTACGTTTAGTACTAGTGTGAAAAAAAATGCATTGTTTTAATGCATATAAGCTTATGTCCATAGTTCTCTTGAATTCCATTTCTGAGATTCCATCCTTCAGTGCTGCGTATATAAGCAGAATCGTCCAATACAGTATTAGAGCTCTGAGAAGCGGTCTGGTGGATTGAATTGGCGAAACTGCTGGGAGGGTTCACCACTAATGAGTCAAGCCCTCCCAATATATTTTTTCATCGCCGTAAGGGCAGTAGAAGTTTGTATTATGTATAAAAGAAACTTACCTGCTTTTAAATCCTTTCATTTTATATATATAGATGGCGCGTTATTGCTTTGTGTTAATGCATTTTAAAGAGAGGGATATCTCTTTTGGAATAGGAATACCATCCTCTGTAAATTATGTTTTAAATAACTGTGTTTGACGAAGAAAGAAAGAGAGAGATAGAGAGTTATAAAGAATTTTTCAAATTTCAAATTTAATAATTTTCTTTGCCGATAAATCAATAAACTACGTCGAAAAGAATTTCGGAAATTCCTCTTGTAATTGATTATTTACGTATAAAAGATAAATTCGTTCTCAGAATGGTTTATCTCTTCATTAAAACTTTCTCCAAGATTGATCCAAATCATTGGTTTCAACTGGTGATAAGATATTTGTCTTTAGTCGAAATAAAAATGTTATAGGAGGGTGTCTTTTTGATCCGGTGCCTTGAAATAAAACGTTTATGAATAAAAGATGCACAATTATCTTACTGAAATATAAAAATATCGTGAAAAAATAGTAACATTTCTTTAATAAATAGAACAATTTGACTTTGCACTTATAAAATGTAATGATATTGGTTGTCTACTTCTATTTGAATTGGATAAACTAATTCTATAATCGTAAAGGCGATGGTAGAACATAGTTGAATAATCTGATATTTTTTTACATTTTTGAACTCAGATCTTGATTGCTACAAGCATTCTTTAAGGTAATCTAACAACCAAAATATTTGAATACTTCAAACAACCTTCTAATACAAATAATTCATTCTGTGTGTGTTTATGGTGTGGCGCCATAGTAGTATATTAATTAACTAGAGAAAATCAATTGAGAATCGCAAAAGATGAATGTGGAATACTGATATAGGTATCTATAAACAACATGTGCAGCAATGATAATGGTTCTTCCTTTGTTCGAGGTCACTAGAGCCATCAGAACCCATGCTGACAAGATTAATGGAAGAAGATATAATGTTCACGGCCATACTAGAAATTTGATTGCTTGCTCTTACTCTAGACTTGAATCTACAGTAGCTTGAAGTCTTATTGTATACGTTGTTGATGTTGACGTTGTAAATATATTCAGTATCATTTATTTCAACACACAAAACGCGAAATCCTGTCTAGGGATAATTGCGTCGATTTACATTTTTTAAACAGAAACAGTTATAAACATATTATACAAGAAAAAGTAATCAAAAACAAAAAAGAGAAACAATAATATATATTAGGAACCTGAACATTTCAGGCCAGAAAGATGATCAAAATATTCAATATGTTTATTGTTTTTTAATATAACCTTAAACAAACAAAAATTAAACATGTCGTATGAACAATGTTAACAATTGAAAACGAAAATGTAATTTTATATTGAAAGAAATGCAAACTAGGTTAACCTACAGATGAAATATCAATTTAACAATGATTCAATCTTCTGGTAAGAAAATACAGTAATTTTACATACAACCGAATTATTATTATCATTGTATATAGTAATTGCAATTATATACTGACTCAATACATCTTAGACTTATAGATAATTCAAACACAATGATCACAAAGATTCATTCTTTTGATAAGAAAATACAGAAAGGTTACACACAACTAAATTACCTTGATCATTGGAAGCAATGGTCGCCTCTCCCGTCAAAATAAACGTCAGAATCTGACGCCATCTATTGACCGTCGCCGCAACTAGCGGCATCGGGTCGGTAACAAAGCCACAACACCAACTTTGGCAAACTGATAAGCGTCCACCTAGAGACCATGGTTTCGGGCTAATGGCTAATGGATAGTTTATTTTGACGGGAGAGGCGACCATTGCTTCCATGGATTAATTTCCTCCCGGCAAATTTTCCATCTATGTTTTGCCAATAGATTTGGCCCAGCCACATTGCCAGCAAAACACCACTTTGGTAGATTGTGAGGATTCCTTTAGATCCCGTGTGGATCATGGAATAAAGTCCGCCCTAGACCGACGAGGGCCTTTAGCCCGAAACCATGGTCTCTAGGTGGACGCTTATCAGTTTGCCAAAGTTGGTGTTGTGGCTTTGTTACCGACCCGATGCCGCTAGTTGCGGCGACGGTCAATAGATGGCGTCATATTCTGACGTTTATTTTGACGGGAGAAGCGACCATTGCTTCCATGGATTAATTTCCTCCCGAAAAATTTTCCATCTACATTGATCATTGTATATAGGAACTGTGTAATGATATACTGACTCAAGATATCTTCGGTTTACAGATGATCCATACACAATGATCATAATGATTCAATCTTTTGATAAGAAAATACAGAAAGAGGTTATAAACAATCGAATTACTATGAACATGGTATATAGTAACTGCAATAATATACTGACTCAAGATATCTTCGGTTTACAGATGATCCATACACAATGATCATAATGATTCAATCTTTTGATAAGAAAATACAGAAAGAGGTTACACACAATCGAATTACTATGAACATGGTATATAGTAACTTAAATAATATACTGACTCAAGATATCTTCGGTTTACAGATGATCCATACACAATGATCATAATGATTCAATCTTTTGATAAGAAAATACAGAAAGAGGTTACACACAATCGAATTACTATGAACATGGTATATAGTAACTTAAATAATATACTGACTCAAGATATCTTCGGTTTACAGATGATCCATACACAATGATCATAATGACTCAATCTTTTGATAAGAAAATACAGAAAGAGGTTACACACAATCGAATTACTATAACTGTTTGATTTGTTAGCGTCTTGTACAAAATAACGAATCACTAACCTATCATGAAGACGTAACTTTATTGACTGGCCTCTGTTGTAATATGTTATTTTACATATCCTACATGAACCAAAACATTAACTTGTGATGATGATATATTCAATCACTGAATAACCTAACATCTTCCCTTTTTTCACTAGTCTTTAAATCTACTTGGGTTTTTCACCAGTCGACCTGATCTGGTTCTAGTCTCTGATGCAGCATTCTCAGGTTCACTTACCGTGGGGCTGTCACTCTTTGATTGGATTCTGCATTCGGTAGTTTCAATTCGGGTTCTTTTCACAATGTTGTCTCCTCCTGCTGATGAAGTAGATGGTAAGCAATTTGATACAGTTTGTTCTTGATCAATGCTTTCTTTTCTTCCTTCTTCTTGATTGTTTGTAGATTTTTGATTTGCTGAAGCCTGTTGTGGTTTAATCCAGGTTCTATTTCTTCTGTAGGTTCTACCATGAATATTCACATCTTAGGATCTTGTGTTGTGTTCATTTGTGATGTTAGCTTTGGACCATGATGGGGTGGTATTGTGTGTTCTGACATACACTTCTTGTCCTATGTCTAAGTCTGGTAAATTTTTAGATTTTCTATCATAGTAGTATTTTGCCTGTTGTCTTTTGATGGATATTTTATCTGGAATATTTTCTGGAATTGATGGTTTAAGTAAATTTGGGTGAATTGGCAGTATAGCTCTCGTTCTTCTAGACATGATTCTTTGTACTGGGCTTGAATCTATGTCTATAGTGGGTGTATTTCTCCAATTTAACAAATTTTGCCAAAAATCACTATTTTCTTGTTTAGATTTCTTCAGTAAGTTTTTGGCCATTTTAACTGCCGCTTCAGCTTTTCCATTTCCCTGACTGTGAAGTGGTGATGATGTAGAATGTTGAAATTGCCATTCTTTGCTGAATTTTTGGAATTCAGTCGATGTAAATTGCCTTCCATTGTCTGAGACTATAATTTGAGGAATTCCATATCTGCTGAATTGTCTTTTGCAGCATTCAATTATGTATTCAGATGTTGTATTTTCTAGGCATTCAACTTCAAAAAAATCTGAGTAATGATCCACTATTATTAAGTAATTCTGTTTGAAGATTTCGAATATATCAAGAGATATTCTTTCCCAGGGATAATTTGGAATTTTGTGAGATTTCATTGGTTCTCTCACTTGATTCTGTGAATTTGATAGACAAATAGAACAATTTTCAATTTCTTGCCCTATTTGTGCATTCATTCCTGGCCAAAAGATATTTTCTCTTGCTCTTCGCATACTTGAATTAATTCCAATATGTCCTTGATGGGTTTTCATTATCATCTCTGCTCTTAATTTATTTGGAATTACAATTCTATCATTCTTTAGTATGATTCCATCTTGAACTGTTAATTCTTCTCTAAAATTCCAATATTCTCTGGTTAGCATTGAAGTTTGATTTTTATTTGGTGGCCATCCATTTAGAATAAGTTTCTTCACTTCACACAGAATAGGATCAGATGATGTTTCTTCTCTAATTCTCAGGACAGTGTCACTGCATACACTTAATGTTTCCATAACATTGACTGGGGCAATTTCTTTGTAAATGATGTCAATGGGATACACATCATATTTCAGATTTTCATTCCTTACATCTTTGATGCAAGCTCTTGAAAAGATGTCCGCCAAGTGCATTTGAGATCCTTGGACATGTTCTAGTTCTAAGATATATCTTTGCAGTCTTAAAAGCATTCTTTGGAGTCTTTGTGGCGCTTTTAGAATAGATTTCTTAAATATTGACAAAAGAGGCTTGTGATCAGTTTGCACAATCACTTGACATTTGCCCAAAATGTACTGATGAAATCTTTCGCATGCAAAAACAATTGCAAGACATTCTTTTTCTATCTGAGCATAGTTTTGCTCAGTCTTGCTTAGACTTCTAGATGCAAAAATTATTGGCTGGCTTTCTTGTAGTAGGGTAGCTCCAAGTCCATGTTTACTTGCATCGCATTGTATAGCTATAGATTTGTCCGCATCAAAATATCTTAAAATTGGTGCTTTTGAGGCTAGATCTTTGATTTGTTCAAATGCAGCTTGATGATTCTTGCTCCATGACCATGTTGAATTTTTCATTGTCAATTTTCTCAAAGGTTCACTAATCATTGAAATATTTGGCATGAATTTACATAGGTATGTTGCAAAACCAGGGAAACTTTTGAGTTCTGTTATACTTTCTGGATGAGGCATTTCTTTTAAGGCTTTAAATTTTTCTGGATCTGGCTTTAATCCATGTGGAGTTATTATATGTCCTAGATATTTTACTTCTTTTAGTCTGAGCTTGACTTTATTGATGTTGAATTTCAAATTAGCTTGTCTGGCTGTCTTGAAAAGATTTTCAAGATTTCTATCATGATCCTTCAGTGCTTCTTAATATGAGTCACATTTTCCCAAAATCAGAATGTCATCAGCTATTATTTCAATTCCTTCAAGACCTTGGAAGATTTCATAGAGTCTTCTTTGGTATTCTTCAGAAGCAGTCTTTAATCCAAATGGCATTCGAAGAAATTTGTATCTTCCAAAGGGAGTCCAGAATGTTGTAAGGTTCGATGATTCATCAGAGAGCTTCACATTCCAAAAACCATCTTTAGTGTCCACTACTGTGAGTATTTTGGCATTTTGAAGATTTGGTATTTTTTCCTCAATTGTCGGTATTGGGTATTCAGCTCTTTTCAAGGCGACATTTAAATCTCGAGGATCAATGCATATTCTTAACTTCTTAGTTGACTTTACTAGTACTAGATTGCTAATCCAGTCTGTTGGATAATCAACTTTGGCAATGATATTTTTCTTTTCCATGTCAATCAATTTTTCTTTTAATTCTTTTCTTAAGGTAATAGGTACTCTTCTAGACTAGACTTCTAGATAGGTACTCTACTTGATGGGTTTGATTGTAGGATCTGTTTCTAGTTTGTATTCCCCTTGTAAGCATCCAATGCCTTCAAATATGTCTTTATATTTATCTAGAAGGTTATTTTGTTTTGTCCATGTGGATTCAATTTTGCATAAGTCAGCTTTAATTTCTATTAAATTCAATTTCTGGCAAGTTTCAGCACTTAGAATAGGTTTTTCCCAATGATCTATCACTTGGAACACTATAGGATGTTGCTTGCTTTGGTGGGAACAGTTGATTTTGATTTGTCCTCTTGGCTTTAATATTTCTCCTCCATAGCATCTTAGTTTGATGTAGCTTGGTTTAAGAGAAGGATTGCCATCTTGCATGATTTTGCATAAATCTGCAAAATTTAAAACATTGGCAGTTGCTCCTGTATCTATTTGGCAAATTATGCTTTCCTTGTATCCATTCAATTCTAATTCTAATTTAGTCATCAATTTTCTAGCAGAAATTTCTGAGACATATTCTAAAGAATAACAATCTTCTTGTTCATCATTGGAGTTTTGAGATTCAAGGCTTTGAACTGTTCTCATTCTGGATTTGCAAACTTTTGCCCAATGATTCTTTTTGTTACACTTTCTGCAGGTTTGATTCCATGCAGGGCATTTTTGTCTATTGTGCTCATGGAATGTTGCACAATATCTACAAGGAATGTTCTTTTTCATTTTATTTTGATTGACTGTTTTCTTTCTTATATTCAATTTGTTCACCTCCTCTTGAGTGTTTTTAGTTAAGTTTTCAATTTGTTTGTTAGCGCTTTCATTAGCCTTACACACATCAATAGCTTTTTGCAATGTTAGTTGAGGATCACTGATCAGCTGTCTTTTGGTTTGCTTGTCAATTATTCCCAAAACTAACCTATCCCTGATCATTTCCTCAGTCATTGCACCATAATTGCATGTGGAAGACAATTTTCTTAATCTACATATATATTTATATAAAAAGTAGACACTTCGGCCAGTTGGAGTTTTTTATTTTCTCAACGTTTCAACAAAAATCTTTTGTCTTCGTCAGGAGAAGTAAATAAAAATAAACATTTGGCAAGGCGTTAAAAATTGTTCTGAGGTTTGCAAGGGCGTTCTCACGTGATTCTTCGAATTTAGTACAACATCTAAAGCGCGAGTCAAAAACAAATATTAAACTCGTCAAAGACTATGATCTTAGAAATAAAAATATATAATAATAAAATTATAACAAATTAAGTAAAAATAAATAAATAAAGTAATATAATAATAATCACAAAGATTATTATATAGATTTATAACTATTATGTTCAATTTTTTATCTAGCTTAATAACTACTTTTTAAATTTAAAAATGAAGCATATTGTTTCGGAATATCTTCAAAAGTATTTATAGTTCTTTTCCCAAATTCTCGTGATACCCATCCCTCTAAAAATAATCTTTCCTTTTTAAATTTTATATTCCTATGAAATATCTCAATATCATTCCAATCTGGCCTATGTCCTGAAAATAATGCATGTTCCCCAATTTTGCTTAACGCCCTTCTCCCCAATAAACCCTGTTGGTGTTCCTTAATTCTGGTCTCTAAATTTCGGCCTGTTTCTCCTACATAAATTTTGTCACATTCTGTGCATTTGATCCCATAAATTACGTTATTTGGTTTTGATGTGCCTATGTTATCCTTCATTATGTTATTTCTAGTTAAAAATTCCCTTTTTGTCCCAGTACTATACCAAATATTATATTTACATTTTTTCAAAATTCTAGATATTTCGTTATCCACTTCTCTAATATAAGGAATTATTATATTATTGTAACCTTCTGTAGTTCTATTCAAATTTGGCCTATCTATTTCATATCTTCTAATCCATTTATTTATGAAGCCAACTGGATATTCGGATTGTTTTAACTCCGCTCTAATTTTCTTTATTTCTTTTTTATAAATGTCTTGGTCTGTACATACCTGTTTGGCTCTTTGTACAAGAGATTTTATCACCTGCCTTTTGTGTAATATAGGATTGTTAGAATTAAAATTTAGATGTATCCCACAGTCTGTTGGCTTTCTGTAAACGCTGGTTAGAATAGATCCATCTTCTTTACGGCTTAATCCTACATCTAAGAATGGTAAAAATCCTTCTTTTTCTGTTTCAACGGTGAATTCTATTCCTATTTCTAAATTATTTAATTTGACAATGATCTCGTTATGTTTTTCTTTTTGGATCACTGCGAAAACATCATCTATATACCGTCCCCATATCTTTATTCCCTCTATTAAAATTGCCTTTCTATCTATTGATGCCATTACAATGTCAGCTATGATCATACTGGTAGGGCAACCCATAGCAGTACCGTCTTTTTGTCTGTAAAATTTAGCCCCATATCTAAAATAAATATTTTCTAAACATAACCTAAACCCTTCTATCATTTCATCGATTTCTAATCCCTTGATTGTGCAATCTTGTCTTTTTACCTCGAAATATTCTTTTAGCTCTTTAAGAGCTAGACTTCTATTAATATTGGTAAAAAGCGATTTGACGTCAAAGGATACCATTATTTCGTGTTCATTCAGCTTTAAATTTTTTGTGATATCTAATAACTCTTTCCTATTTCTAATTTCTAACCCAGAAATCTTTCTTGTAGTCGGAATTTGGTTTTTAAGCCAGTCCGCCAAACCTCTGGTGGGGGCCTTGAATCCTGATACAATGGGCCGTAGGGGAACTCCTTCCTTGTGAATCTTTGGAAGTCCTTTGAAGAGAGGTGCAGCGACATCTTCTAGCTTCAATTTTCTTTTGTCTAAGGCCTTAGATTTCATGCTTCTGATAAATTTAGATATTTTAAGCTTTATCTTTTTAGTAGGGTCTCCTTGAATTTCTTCATATGTGTTGTTATCGTTGAGGAGGCTCGTGATTTTATCGTTGTAATCTTCTCTCTTCATCACGACTGTCTTGCCTCCTTTATCAGCCTTAGTTATAACTATTCTGTCGTCATTTTTTAATTTCTTGATATCCCCCCATTCTGAGCTTTTTGCTTTATCTAAATCAAACTTCTTTTCGTTTTTTGTTGTCCTTGATATTACATTTGTTATTTTGTTTCTAATAATAACTTTATCATTTTCATTCAAATTTTTGATTCCATTCTCAATGTTAGAAATTAATCTAATGTAATCAGATTTAAGTGGCATAGGTCTATAGTTAGACCCTTTATCAAGAAGCCTCAACTGATCTTCAGTTAGATCCTTCCCTGAGATGTTGCATACTCTTCTAGGATCGACCTTCTTGATTCTAGGAGCCCATCTATCCAATTTGTTCCTCATTGTGATCATTAGCCGTTCTTCTATTTTCTTTATACCTCTCTGTATACACTCTTCAAGGCTTTTCATGTGATTTTCATCTAATATTTCTAAAATAACACTTCGCTGACTCGTCAATTTTTGCTTCTGTATATCTACCATTCTGTGAGATGCTTGGATGCGTGCCTTGACGAACTGAAGACTCGCTCTTCTAGCAATCTGTCTTCCATATGGAGTTTTAACCAGCGCTTTTACATTCAGGCTCGGGGGAATGATATTGAGATCTTTGATACGGTGATTAAAATATAAAGAATGTTTTGTCCTTGCAAACTTGATCATAGTCTTCTCTAGTTGCCTTGCCATCTTGAATACCTCGGGACCAAAATTGGTCTTAATTATCGAAAAGATAGCGGTTGCCTGGCCGGCATTCATATTTATATAAAAAGTAGACACTTCGGCCAGTTGGAGTTTTTTATTTTCTCAACGTTTCAACAAAAATCTTTTGTCTTCGTCAGGAGAAGTAAATAAAAATAAACATTTGGCAAGGCGTTAAAAATTGTTCTGAGGTTTGCAAGGGCGTTCTCACGTGATTCTTCGAATTTAGTACAACATCTAAAGCGCGAGTCAAAAACAAATATTAAACTCGTCAAAGACTATGATCTTAGAAATAAAAATATATACTAATAAAATTATAACAAATTAAGTAAAAATAAATAAATAAAGTAATATAATAATAATCACAAAGATTATTATATAGATTTATAACTATTATGTTCAATTTTTTATCTAGCTTAATAACTACTTTTTAAATTTAAAAATGAAGCATATTGTTTCGGAATATCTTCAAAAGTATTTATAGTTCTTTTCCCAAATTCTCGTGATACCCATCCCTCTAAAAATAATCTTTCCTTTTTAAATTTTATATTCCTATGAAATATCTCAATATCATTCCAATCTGGCCTATGTCCTGAAAATAATGCATGTTCCCCAATTTTGCTTAACGCCCTTCTCCCCAATAAACCCTGTTGGTGTTCCTTAATTCTGGTCTCTAAATTTCGGCCTGTTTCTCCTACATAAATTTTGTCACATTCTGTGCATTTGATCCCATAAATTACGTTATTTGGTTTTGATGTGCCTATGTTATCCTTCATTATGTTATTTCTAGTTAAAAATTCCCTTTTTGTCCCAGTACTATACCAAATATTATATTTACATTTTTTCAAAATTCTAGATATTTCGTTATCCACTTCTCTAATATAAGGAATTATTATATTATTGTAACCTTCTGTAGTTCTATTCAAATTTGGCCTATCTATTTCATATCTTCTAATCCATTTATTTATGAAGCCAACTGGATATTCGGATTGTTTTAACTCCGCTCTAATTTTCTTTATTTCTTTTTTATAAATGTCTTGGTCTGTACATACCTGTTTGGCTCTTTGTACAAGAGATTTTATCACCTGCCTTTTGTGTAATATAGGATTGTTAGAATTAAAATTTAGATGTATCCCACAGTCTGTTGGCTTTCTGTAAACGCTGGTTAGAATAGATCCATCTTCTTTACGGCTTAATCCTACATCTAAGAATGGTAAAAATCCTTCTTTTTCTGTTTCAACGGTGAATTCTATTCCTATTTCTAAATTATTTAATTTGACAATGATCTCGTTATGTTTTTCTTTTTGGATCACTGCGAAAACATCATCTATATACCGTCCCCATATCTTTATTCCCTCTATTAAAATTGCCTTTCTATCTATTGATGCCATTACAATGTCAGCTATGATCATACTGGTAGGGCAACCCATAGCAGTACCGTCTTTTTGTCTGTAAAATTTAGCCCCATATCTAAAATAAATATTTTCTAAACATAACCTAAACCCTTCTATCATTTCATCGATTTCTAATCCCTTGATTGTGCAATCTTGTCTTTTTACCTCGAAATATTCTTTTAGCTCTTTAAGAGCTAGACTTCTATTAATATTGGTAAAAAGCGATTTGACGTCAAAGGATACCATTATTTCGTGTTCATTCAGCTTTAAATTTTTTGTGATATCTAATAACTCTTTCCTATTTCTAATTTCTAACCCAGAAATCTTTCTTGTAGTCGGAATTTGGTTTTTAAGCCAGTCCGCCAAACCTCTGGTGGGGGCCTTGAATCCTGATACAATGGGCCGTAGGGGAACTCCTTCCTTGTGAATCTTTGGAAGTCCTTTGAAGAGAGGTGCAGCGACATCTTCTAGCTTCAATTTTCTTTTGTCTAAGGCCTTAGATTTCATGCTTCTGATAAATTTAGATATTTTAAGCTTTATCTTTACTCTCTTCATCACGACTGTCTTGCCTCCTTTATCAGCCTTAGTTATAACTATTCTGTCGTCATTTTTTACTCTCTTCATCACGACTGTCTATTTTTAGATTATTTTTAGAGGGATGGGTATCACGAGAATTTGGGAAAAGAACTATAAATACTTTTGAAGATATTCCGAAACAATATGCTTCATTTTTAAATTTAAAAAGTAGTTATTAAGCTAGATAAAAAATTGAACATAATAGTTATAAATCTATATAATAATCTTTGTGATTATTATTATATTACTTTATTTATTTATTTTTACTTAATTTGTTATAATTTTATTATTATATATTTTTATTTCTAAGATCATAGTCTTTGACGAGTTTAATATTTGTTTTTGACTCGCGCTTTAGATGTTGTACTAAATTCGAAGAATCACGTGAGAACGCCCTTGCAAACCTCAGAACAATTTTTAACGCCTTGCCAAATGTTTATTTTTATTTACTTCTCCTGACGAAGACAAAAGATTTTTGTTGAAACGTTGAGAAAATAAAAAACTCCAACTGGCCGAAGTGTCTACTTTTTATATAAATATGAATGCCGGCCAGGCAACCGCTATCTTTTCGATACATATATATTGTTCAATACTTTCATTTGTTTCTTGATTTGTTTGGTTGAAAATTGATCTTTCATAAATAATGTTAATTTTTGGTGTAAAATGCTGAGTCAATGCATTTATTATCTCATCTGAGTTATTTCTTTGTTCATCTGAAAGATCGAGATGTTCAAATATATTATAAGCTTCTTTGCCTATAATAGACAATAAGGTTGCAACTTTTAATTTGTCTTCTTTATTGTCCAACCCTGTTGCTATTGAAAAGTTACGCCAATGCGATTTGAAATATCTCCAGTTTTCTTCTATATTTCCTCTGAAATTAACTGGTTCAGGTGGCGGTATTTGTAAATACATATTTTTTGTCTATTTAATAAACGATAAGGCTTATTTATTATTTTATTAGTCTTAACGTAAAATTGAACTTACCGCGATATTTTTTTTCGTTTGTTTTCAAATCACTTTTCTGACACCATGTTTGATTTGTTAGCGTCTTGTACAAAACAACGAATCACTAACCTATCATGAAGACGTAACTTTATTGACTGGCCTCTGTTGTAATATGTTATTTTACATATCCTCCATGAACCAAAACATTAACTTGTGATGATGATATATTCAATCACTGAATAACCATTCCATATAATAACCTCTTTAATATACCTACACGAGACACTTTAGGTTTACAAATTCGAAAACGATTCTGAAGACATCGGAACATAGCAATATGAGGGTGACGAAACATTGACACTGTAAAACCAAGGACGTCAAATTGTTGGATTATTTAGAGATTTAATACAGTATACTTTTATTTAAAACACAGTGGTTTCGACATTTCACAAATTAAGAGGTATTGATACTAGTGAGAGAAAGAACAGATGCCTAATTAAAAGGCCAAGAAAATGAAGATTGAATTGGATTAGCATATATTTCTAAGACATAATAGTCTACTAAAACGGTTAATTAACACTTTCGCTTCCAGATGCGGTAGCTTGTGTCCCTATTCAAATGAAGTATACAGTGGTACCTCGACATACGAGCGCCCCAACATACGAGTTTTTCGAGATACGAGCCGACGAGCAAGTGATTTTTTACTTTGAGTTACGAGCGAAATTCGAGATACGAGTTCGGTTCGGTAGTGTTGAAGATATTAATCTGTGATTTTAAATGGGAATTTTGTATGGGGGGAAATTTGCTTCGAAATACGAGTAATTCAAGATACGAGCAAGGTTGCGGAACGAATTAAACTCGTATGTCGAGGTACCACTGTACTTGCCTCAAGTGTAAGCAATACTTTTTATGACAGTATCTTCAATAAATAAAAGATTAATATGATCCACTAGCAAGCCATTTGTTATAAGAAATTAAAACTATTTTTGTCACGTATGTTTTTTTTAATGAAACAATTTTCTACTGCCTTTAATGCAATGATAAAATAATTGGAGAGACCTGGCTCTTCAGTGGTGAACACTCTCAACATTTTCGCCAGTTTAATCTACCATACCGGTGGAAAAGCAGCCCAATACAATAGTGAAGCGGTATGGGTAGATTAAACTGGCGGAACCGCTGGGAGGGTTCATCATTGATGAGTCAGTTCCTTCTTTTTTATCACTGCAGTAAAGGCATTAGTAAATAGTTTCATCTTTAAAAAAATACGCTCAGTGCATATAGAAAAAATTGCAAAGACACAACGTCATCTGCAAATAGGTAACGGCGTTTATTTTTCCTGATACCATCAAATAAAATTAAAATGCAATTCAGATTGAATCAGAAAAATAAATGTAAATCTTAGATATCATTCTAGCGTGTTATGCACTCCTGAGGAAATAATCATACACGCACACTACTGTATATTCAAGTCTAGAGTAAGAGCAAGCGATCAAATTTCTAGTATGGCCGTGAACATTATATCCTCTTCCATTAATCTTGTCAGCATGGGCGCTGATGGCTCTAGTGACCTCGAACCATGGAAGAATCATTATCATTGCTGCGCATCTTGTATTGAGTTTGGTAATTGAAAAAATGTTCATAATCACAGTCAGACGTATATTCGGCAAAAAATGGGTTAAGAACACATTGAAATCACCAGATCAAGAAAACACCCTCGTGCTATATCTGTAAACTAACTGAAGAAACAAACCATGGTAACGTCAAACACCTGTTCGAAAGTAAATTAGCCCATCATTCACTTATGAGGTTTAATTTAAACCATAGTATATAAAACTTATTTACACTTTATATTTAATGCAAATCAAAATGAGAAACAAGAGAAAACCGATCAACGAATGTAAAACATAGGAAACTCAAGTACATATATTGTAGTTTCAGCATTTATATACAGATAAATCTATAAATATTGTTGTTGTTATCGTGTCCAATGAAGAACCTCAGGTGTTTCCGTACATCTCTATCACAGCATCGGCAATGTCTTCTATCTTGGGTGTGTAAAAACTGATGTTCGGGGTCCATGTCAATTTTCTGTTGTTGTTGTTGTGGTGTCCAATGAAGAGCCTCAGATGTCTCCATGCATTTCTATCACAGCAATGTTCTCTAAGGTGAGTAAAGCTGCTGTTCTGGGTCCATATCAATCTTCCATTGTTGTTGTTGTCGTGTCCAATGAAGAACCTCAGATGTCTCCATACATCTCTATCACAGCATTCGCAATGTCCTCTATCTTGGGTGTATGAAGCTGCTGTTCTGGGTCCATGTCAATTTTCTGTTATTTTTGTCGTGTCCAATGAAGAGCCTCAGATGCCTCTGTACATCTTTATCACAGCAGTTACAATATCCTCTATCTTGGGTATGTAAGCTGCTGTTTTAGGTCCATGTCAATTTTCTGCAAAGCTGCGGCCATTGATGGACATGATAATATGTAGGTAGGTGTTAGTTCCACATCAGGACAATTGTTTCATGTCCTGTAGGTTGTGCCATCTGAATATATATAATATGTACTCATTGCATTCTGAAAAAAAAATAAAAATAAAAAGCTAATGACAGAGACAAAATTTGTTCTTTCTGTAAAATTCATTGAGGCCTGATTGTGAATTTCTATAACTAAAGATTAACTAAAAGGGGCAAATTGAACTTTTTTCCTTTAATCATATACTGAAACCTGCATATGCACCTTAAGCCAACTTCCAAAACACCAGCTTGAACAAATTCTTCCAAGACTACGTATTCGCTTAAAGATCTAACAATGAGGCATATTTATATCGATTTTAAACAAAAAATACTTTTTTTTTTCATTACCTTGTATTCACTTCAGTTATAGGATATCAATTTCTTCCTGCGGTTAATCTTCATAAGACAGGTGGCCTTAATAAAGTTGTGTGTATTCAATGCAGCAAAATTTCTTCCTATATAGATTGAAAAATGCATTTTATACTCCCATAACTCTTCCAACTGAATAGCCCCCTACAAGCTCAATCCATTATATGGAAATAGATGTAAATTTCAAATTTCTACCTGCCAAAATAGTGACAAGGAAGATTCACATATTAGCTAAAAATGCTTAGTTTTCTAAATGACCTAATATTATATTCACCAATTACTTAGACTTATTAAAATACAAACATAAGTTCTCCAGAGAAAAGTTTATTTTTTAATAATCATTTATTTATAAATATCTCTAGCTTTCGGTCAATAAAAAAACCCTTCTACAGGAGAAAATATTCTACATTGACAATAGAATAATAATTAAAATCAAATAAAATGATTCGAATATTTACTGTTATTTGAACGCAGGAACAACACGGGCCTCCATTGCACGCACTTATCGACTTTGCTATTCAGAGGCGATATCTTCATTTGGAGGTTATGGGGTGGATTCAGGTAATAGTATGTTATATATTTCTGGAATGTCTATTTCCCTGGAAGCCTAATATTTGTATTTTAATATTCATTCAAGAGATAATTTATCGAATTACTTAGAGTTATACCATATCATAACTTGTTTAAAAAAAAAAACAGAGGAATGCCAGTATATTTAATTGTAAATTTTATCCACAAGTTGAAGAATTTTTAAAAGTTGGCATTACAACTTTACAACATTAAAAATGAATTACACATTCGACATTATTCGTCGTATACTAAAATTGGAACGATACAGAGAAGATTAGCATGGCCCCTGCGCAAGGATGACACGCAAAATCGTGAAGCGTTCCATATTCGTCGTATGCTATTTTTTAAATAATTATTCGTTATTTTTCTTCAGACGATGATGCTAGAGATTAATTCAATTTTATCATAGATAAAATATATTAATATATTTACAATTATCAATAACAATTACCATACCTATTTGATTCAATATTCGTTAAAAAAAAAAAGTCAGTATCTTTAAAAGTGGAAAGAGATTGTAATGGTGGGAACTTCAAGTATTCTTTTAGGATTCCTTTGTCCTAAATACCAGAGAAGAAATTGCTCATAAATCACAAGTTTCAACATGGCCGGCATGGATGCCGTCATATGAAGTTGGCATCGTGACTACGCCCGCAACCCCATCAATTGCGTCCTCAGAACTCACAGAAAACTTTGAAAAATTCTAAATACTCAATCTAATTATAGTAATAATCAATAGAATAATTTTTAACGCCTTTCTAAATGTTTTAATTTTTGTTTTCTCCTAACGATGAAAAAAAGATTTTTGTCGACACATCGAGATAATAAAAAGATTTACTGGCTGAAGTATCTTTATTTTCAAGAAATACATAATAAAATTATATAGATATCATACAGAATAAATGCTTAATTTAACAGACCACTATGACATTAGGCATCAAAATGTTTATTATTTTTATATTTTCTGTTTTTCTCTCTTTTATCCCTCCACTTTAATTTTTCTTTTTTTGTTGTGTTTAATCATATATTTACTACCATTGACTTGTTTAATTGTGAATAAAATACACTCATGGACGAAACTTAAAGAATTTTAACATTTGAGCATGTATATCGGGACTCAGACAATAACTCTAAAAGTTATTCGATACACAGAGACTTCAATAACGACGAGATAATCAAATATAAATAAAATCACCTCTGTCTCTCCTTAACAAGAAAAAGCGGTATTAAAAACTTTCCAATTCTTTAGGTTTTGTCCATGAGTGTATTTTGAATTCTAAAAATCTCTATCTTTAAGCGTGGCCGAATGGTGGGCTTCAAGCTTGGTACTGAGAGGACAACCTATGTTTCCTTCTCTCTTGAGCAGTCTTCATAAAAAATAACCCAGATATCTTTGAGTTATATGAGGATGAGACTAACATTGGAATATGAATATATGTCCATCTACTCTATATGTCAACGCCAGGTTTCACTAGCGATCTCTGATTTTCCTTTTTTCTTCAGAGGAACATTTTTAAAATTTTATTAACACATAAAACAATATTATTATTTTCATGTTTATATTTGTAATGATTGTTTTTTTCATTCATGTAAGTATTCTTGCAATATTTTCAGAAAGGTTGTTATACTTGGGGTTACTCAAACAATCAATTCGTATTCGCGAACCTGTGTGAAAATATGTATTTGCTCGGGCATGTAGGAGGTATTGTCATTGAGGAAAGGAATTTTAGAGATTTTCTGCTTCATAAATAAGATAAATGTGGTCGCTTACGTCCAATTAACTAGATGACATATCCTATCTATGGTTGATTGGGATATAGGAAAGAATAAATGTTGAACGTAGGCCTTCAAGAATAGGGATAAAGACATCCGATTTATGGAGGGAAGAGATAAGAAGAACAGTAGCACATAGAGCGTCAAGAGAGACATACAAATCGATCTATGGGTGGAGAGAAGATAACAACAACAGTGGCAGGTAGACCGTCAAGACTGAGGACAGACAGACAAATCGATCTATGGGTGGAGAGAAGATAAGAACAGTAGCACATAGACCGTCAGTACTGAAAACAGAAAGACAAATCGATCTATATGAGGATAGAAGAATAACATTAGCACATAGAGCGTCAAGAGAGACAAACAAATCGATCTATAGGTGGAGAGAAGATAAGAAGAACAGTAGCACATAGACCTTCAAGACTGAGGACAGACAGACAAATCGATCTATGGGTGGAGAGAAGATAAGAATAACAGTAGCACATAGACCTTCAAGACTGAGGACAGACAGACAAATCGATCTATGGGTGGGGAGAAGATAAGAAGAACATTAGCACATAGAGCATCAAGACAGACAGACAAATCGATCTATGGGTGGAGAGAAGATAAGAACAGTAGCACGTAGATCGTCAAGACTGAAGACAGAAAGACAAATCGATCTATGGGTGGAGATAAGATAAGAACAGTAGCACATATACCGTCAAAAAGAAATACAAATCGATCTATGGGTGGAGAGAAGATAAGAACAGTAACACATAGACCGTCAAGACAGACAGACAAATCGATCTATGGGTGGAGAGAGGGTCCAGTGGATCAGGGACCCACGTAGAAAATAAAAAAACTCCCATTGTCCTCCGATCAGGAATGCCAACGATTGTATTTCAAGGCTTGCTGCATGCCAAGGCGAACTGCATGCCAACTCGTGGCTGTCGTCACGTGACCGGAAGACAACATCACGTAATATAGGTCCATGCTTTAAAATGAAAAACAACTATAGTTTTATCAGTTTTTGTTTCTTCATATTCATACAGGAGTGGATTTTAATTAGAACATGTACGTCGATAATTAGATATATTTGGGATTGAAAATGTATTTTAATGTCCATACAAAACTTTATAAACACCCACATATAGTAAGAAAGACTAGGTAATAATTGTTCAGGTTAAATAATACATATATGTGATGTGTGATGTTGTTGACTCTTGTAGAATCCTGTCGACTAAAAAGGTGATGAGATATCCAGTCGACTTAATCTATGGTGTGCGATCCTGTCGACTCTCGCTATACTGTTTAAACCGAGAGGAACAGTCAGGATGGGGAGTTTTCCAGTACCTCTCTGCACCTTTTAAGACCTTTAACAGTTCTCACAGAGTACAGGCAGTCGTGGTCGAGGCATCGTGGAAAGCTTGGGAATGTCCATACACAAAAAACGAAGACACAATTGCACTAGGAAAGTTCCGTGAACAGATAAAAGTTGAGCTAGGAGCGAAAGATGGAGATAAAAGAGTTCTTACTGGTCTACATGGTGGATGAGGAGGACCTTGGTGACAACCGACGAGGGCTTCCGCTGATAGTGAAGTGACTATATTTTTGGCTAGAACGGAGGCTTTATATATCCTTTCCGAGAAAGGAAGTATTGCATATCAGCAGATGCGACAAGAGTGTGGATCGTCTGGCGAAATTGTACACTGGCGCCGTCCTGACAGTTTCCTATCTATCTTTAGATGTTGTTTTGGGACTGCTACATCTGATTTTAGACGTTTTTGACTTCTATCTTTTGCTTCATTTTTTTCTATTCAACTGTAAATACAAAGCGCGATGTCCCGCCAAGGACACTGGCGCCCAAAGGAAAGCAATACAAGAGAGAGAGAGAGAGAGGGAGAATCTATTTACATATTAAAAAAAAAAAAAAAAAAAACATATGCTCAAGGCATTTACATATTTTTGAAATTGATTTCAAACAAGCATACTATATACATAGGTAATTTAATTTAAACACACCTCAAGATAAAGGAGAAAGGAAAAAAAAAAAGAATCATATATACAGCACATAGTTAATTATACCTAACACTTGAGATTAATTAAAAACTTTGATATAAATTTACAAAATCTATTGAAAACAATGTATGAATCCCTGCTGGATATCAATTCTCTTGGATCGGTACAGAGGATACAGTTATTGAGTCTGTAGTCTTGAAATGCTGGGCACTTAAGTAAAAGGTGAGTGGAATCTTGAATGCGGCATCCACAAAAACAGCCCGGATCCTCCGATGCGCGTATTCTTTCCAGAAAACTTACGAAATTACCATGGTTGGTTACAAATTGTGTGTTGTGGAAATTAGGGCGAAAATAATTAGGAATACCCCGTTGAAAAAACTTGTAAATGTCTCGTTTGTATTATTCAGTAAGAGCAACATTCTTTCGTCTATATAGGATTTAATTATAAAGGGAATATCGATGTTGTATTTTTGCTTGTCCTCGAACGATAAGTTATTTAAGTCATATTTCATATTTTTTGCTTCAATGTAATCTGCAATCAATGGAGTCTTAGCCAAACTGTGAACACAGTTGTACGAAGTTGTCTTGTAAGCTTGAATGCTCCATAATAATATCTGATATTGCATTGAGTTTAATTTTTGTATCGATTTTTTATTTAAAAATTTGAACCATATTTCTGATCCATATGTTAAAGTTGATCTGAATAAAGATTTGTACAATGTAATTCTTTTATGGGAGCTCAAACCCCATGATTTGCTGCACAGAGAGAATAGAAAATTTTTTATTCTTAGAGTTCTGCTCACTATTTCCTCTATATGAAAAGCAAAATTTAATTTGTTTTTTCTTCTATGATTTGCAATTGTTATTTCTAAAATTTTTATTTTTTGTACTGGTGAAATTAATCCACTCTTAAATTTAACTGGGATCTTCTCTTTATTATGCAAATATAAAATGTTTGTTTTTTCGGAACTGATTTCTAACTTGTTCTTAATACACCACAATTCGATAGTATTTAATGCTTCCTCTATAACTATTTTTAGTGATGCTAGATCTTTTGCTTCAGCTCAACGCTTAATCTATTACAGAGTTTTATTTATTTATCCTCAGTTTGTACAAAGTACATTACATATGATAATTTAATGACACATGTTAATAATGCGTATAATCATTTACAGATGTGTTTCAATAATACAACATGAAAATCTTGTTATAAGTTATATACAATATGGGGTTGTTGGTTTAAAATACCATATATATATATCTTATAATATAAAAAAGATAGATTTTCTGCTGTATTTTTGATCATGTTGAGGATTATGGTAATGCAGTCGTGGTTAAATAATCTTGAAAGTATAATAACAAAAATAGTTTTGATAAGAGATTGTTTTTTAATTGAGCTTTAGGATTATATAATAAACATAATTTGGTAAAAGTACTGCCTGACTTAAGGCGAGTAGAACAAGGAAACCAAAAGATTATTTACATAATGTACAAAGATTTAAGCCGGCCATTGGGGAACAACAACAATAGGTATTTATAGAGAAAGCGTGACCTCTGGCGGTCGATTTAAACAGATTATTTGAATCGATGAAATATAATGTTAAATAAAATAACACCCTAATATAACAATTCTAGATAAAATATTTTAAATAATACCTTTATATAACATATATATTCTATTAAATATAATCCTTAGCGTTTTCTATCGCTTAGAAGTAGATTTTGTCTACCCTTCCTTTCTTTTAAATATATAAAATGATAAGCTTCTATCTCTCTACTGGCCTCATGCTGTGAAAAACGAAAATTGAAAGAGATAGGACAGGCTCATCAGTATTGAACCCTCTAAGAGAAACTTAAAATTGGCAAAACCGCTGGGAGGAATAATTGCTGAATAGTCGTGCCTTCCTTTTATCAATTTTAAATATTGCAGTATGAAGTGAATAGATAGAAACATAGCTTTTAATTATATCTATTAAGAATAAAGTAATCGTTAAAAATTTCTAATTTACAGCATGTATTCTATTATAATATACACTAATGGACATAACTTATGGAAATTTTATATTTTGATGTCGACAGTCGTCTTTTTTTATAAGGAGACAGAGGCGTTTATGTTCAGACATGGTTATCTGGTATGTCTTTAATAAAGAGGTCAATGGGTATCAAATACCTTTCATAGTTATTGTCTGAAAAAATCCTGATATACATTTTAAACGGTACAACTTCCTTAATTTTTTTTCCGTGTGTGTGAAATTGCTAGAAAATAGTTGATTAATATTAAATATTGAGAGGGAAAATGGATTTGACGCTAATATGCCTCATTTAAACTTTGAAATTTCAGTTAAAGAGACTTTTATTATCTAGAAATCTTACTTGTTTATTATCGTTTAAAGATTGGAAATTCTAGTACATGTTTTATTGTTATTAAAATTTGATCTATTGTAAATTATAGGGGACATATAACTCCGCCTTTGCCGGTCCAAAGGCCGGATGAAAAAGGAGGAGGGGGAGCAGTAACAATCTCACTAAAAAAACTGGGCTCAGCTGGTCCGGCTGATAGTACCTTTTAAGGGCTCCTAATCCAGGGATACAATATGAGCAGCGTTTGTACTCCTGTTAGGAGTGGCTGCACATGGCGTCTGTTCCTCATGTCAGAGGCGGCCATTTCTTTTAGAGATAAGTCGGCCTGCCACTGAGTAGTGCTCCCAGTCTTAATGGCAATCGCAGACGCATTCTACTTCACCCAATTATGATGGTTGTCAAATCTCTCCTCATCCATTAATGTGCTCTACTCATCCCCGACAGACACCATCAAAAGTCTTGAGATTTACAAGCTTGAAACCCTAATATGATTGAGTGGAGATAAGAAAGAAGAAGAAGATAGGTGACTTCATTTCTCCCTCTTTAAATCAACTCCTGAATTCGACCATGACATGACCATTGAAAATAACCAATTTCTGATATTGACAGTTGTTTTATTTATTTATTTATTTATTTTTGCTTATTCCTAGTACACATGGTACAAACCATGATAATCACGGTTTTATTTATGATTTAATACTAAGTATTAACTATGCGTCATTAATATTATATCGGATATAGCTTGTCTTTTGCAACAAAATCTAAGTAATTAAGATAAATAATCAAATCTTATTAATAAAATAATTTAAAACAAATTTCTTACAGAAATTTCCTTAATTTATTTATAATAGCGTGATCAGTTCAAATATTTTTTTAAATAAATGAATATGGTGGAACACATTAATCTGCTATTAACACAGAGTATTTCAGGGAAAAGTACTGTAAAAACTCTTGTTGACCTGAATAACCTTATTCACCAGGTAAAAATCTTTTAATTAAGATGGGATTAAATTAGACCAACAAAACACTATCAGATTAAACTTTTTTACTTAAACATCAAGTTAGCGATTTTACTTTTCTAGGTTAAATACCTTGTTGTGTGATTTAATAGGTTAAAATTTGAGCTGCCTATAAAAACTTCCTTTTTTTAACTTGTCAGGAAAAATGCTACTCTCTTCTAGATCAAATGTGGGGGAGATCTCGGGAATAGCTCCCGTGTTTACTAATCCTAACCTGAAATAAACTAACGTGAACATAACCTGAACCTACCATAATTTGATATAAAATGAACCTAAACTGAACCTAACCTGAACTTAACCAAACTGAACCTAACCTGAATTTGACCTAACTGAACTTAATCTGAACTTAACCTAAACTGAACCTAACCTGATCCTAACCTGAACTTGACCAAACTAAACCTAACCTAACCTGAATTTGACCTAACTGAACTTAATCTGAACTTAACCTAAACTGAACCTAACCTGATCCTAACCTGAACTTGAATAAACTGAACCTAACCTAACCTTAATTAGACCTAACTGAATTTGACCAAACTGAACTTAATCTGAACTTAACCTAAACTGAACCTAACCTGATCCTAACCTAAACTTGACCAAACTAAACCTAACCTAAACCGAATATAACCGGAACTTAACCTACACGGAACCTAACCGGAACTTAACCTAAACTGAACTTAACCTGAACTGAACCTAACCTTAAATCAACCTGAACTTAACCTAAACTGAACCTACCCGGAAATTTAGTCGAGAAATGTCGTGGAAGAATTTTGACGATCTCCAATGCATCTCCCAAAGACTCGCTAGCATATATTAAAATTATATATATTAGGCTCAGTAAAATATACAAAAATATAAGAGGCAGCATATATCCACGAATTAAGAATCAATGTGGAGTATATGGTCACCTATAACATTTGTAAAAATATGACAACAAGCTCTCATGCTGGAGCTTTGGAGGTTGTTTTGATGCAAAAATTATCACTTTTTTAGTGTGTGAAGAAATGGATTCTGGAAAAGGACAAACGAGTTCCAATGTGACTTCTTTAGGCGTCACAGAAATGTTCTATTGGATTCGAGTACTGATACCTGGCTGCCAATCCATCATCTGATAATCTTCAAAGAAATCTTTGACTAGCAATTGCCTATATGGACGATCAATATTTTTCATAAATATGAACTATGCGCCAATAAAACTCCTTAAAAATCTAACATAGGAATAATAATCTTGTTTCCGTATATATGAGCAGTAAATGTTTCATCTCAAACGTGTAAAGGGTGTTCGAAATGAAGACAGAATACACCATGAGACCTTTTCTCTTTAAGGCTAATGTTAATTTGATGGAAGCACGTTCCGGATTCTTTTCAGGTGAAATATCTTTTATAATCAATATCTAGATTGAATTTTGACTCGTAAGTGATTAGAACTTAGGTTAACTGATCTTGCAATGTTCTATGAATAATTTGATCTAGAAAGTTCGGAAAAATAGAATGAAATGAATTGAAAGAAAACAGGAGAAGAAGAATCAAGTTGATGGACTTGATGATAAAAAAAAATCTATTTAGAAATGAAGAGAGGATTTTTTTTTTCTTAAAAGAGAAAAGTATTATAATGTAATACAACGTCACTGGAGATCAGTTAATGAAGAGAGAAACTTAAAAGTGAAAACATATTGGAAGCTAAAAGAGATTATTAGTAATAATAATAATCGTTTAATTGATATTTATTGACTTCATTTTTATCATTTCAACTCCCCAACGGGGTTTTAACCTCATAGAATCCAAAAATGTATAAACAAGCTACAAATAAGAAACACAACATACAGATAGACTAAAATAAATTATTATGATGAACTAGCGCGCCATCTATTATCAAAATTCGAAACTATTATAGACACGTATGATTCTTTTTTAAAATAAATAATTTCTACTGCCCTTACTGCAATGGAAAAATTAATGGGAGGACCTGAATTTTTCCATTGAAGTAAGAGCAGTAGAAATTGTTGTTTTTTTTTTCAAAAACAATCTTACGTGTCTATAATATTTTTGAATTTTCATAAAAATAAATTACATTTACTATAGTATATATTGAGATTTCAAAATGTATATGTAATTCTGAGGTTTATCAGGGCTTTTCTTTGATTTAAACTAAATCACGTGGGTATGCGATCCACTCGCGCTGTGCAAGACCAAAGCGAGAAACCATTTAAAGAAAATATTTATAACTGTAAATACATGACTACTTAAAATTATATCCATTATTCCTGTAGAAGGGCAGCTTACGCCCGAAAGCTCGAATTTATTTTTCAAATAAAGAAACTTATCCTTTTTGAATCTTTTCGTTATTATAATTTTCTGAGTTGTATTTCCTTATTTACGTGCATAGTGTATATCGTAATATAAAAATAACATTATAAATAAAATAAATCTATTTTCATATTTTAAAACCAATAAGACCAGTCCTGCCATCTAGTGGTAAATTTGGGAACTATTTGAAATATAATCTTTTGATATCATTATATGTACTATATTATTATTATTTTTTTTATACTGAATCTAACAAAAAGGAGTTAGAAATGTGTTTTTAAATGTTATTTTTTTATCATGCTGTAATGTATATTAAACTTTTAGTTTGGCAACGCCAACTATTTATCATCATCATCGAATAGCATTTAGAATTAGCATGTAACTTAATAAATAAACAATAAGTTTTGTTTACTGCGTCTTATTAAATTTCCATAGACTATTAAAGATATTAAAGTGTAAACGAACAACATAACATGGTGGCAGCGGTAAGTCTATCGTTTTAAAATATATAAATATAGGTATAATAACTATTTTAATTTTTTTTTATATTTTGCTTTCTCATAAATTATAAAAGATAATTATGAATAATTTACCACCGCCTTCTGCGTTTACAATAGATCAAAATGATCCTAATAAATGGCCAAAATGGCGTAAAAAAATTCGAAAACTACACCATAGCAAGTGATCTTAATTCAAAAACTATACAACAACAAAGGGCTATTCTATTACACATTATTGGCGATTCAGCGCTCGAAATATATAATACATTTGGTTTTGAAGAGAATGCGCAAAGCCCTACTATCAAAGATATTCTAGATAAATATGATCAATATTTTAGACCATTTAAAAACACCATATATAAAAGACACATTTTCTTTACTTGTGAACAAAAGCTAAATCAAACTTTTGACGATTTTGTCACAGAAATTAAAAGTAAGGCTGAAGACTGTGAATTCGAAAATATTAAAGATTCTCTTATTAGAGACAGAATTGTTCTGGGTTGTAGGGATACAACACTTAGAGAAAAATATTTACAGAACCCCGATTTGACACTGTCATTGGCTATTAATCAAGGTCAGGCGGCTGAGGCATCGCAAAAACAATTAAGAAACATTGAAAAAGATTCAATTGATGCTATAAGGAAAAACTCTAATGAAAGATATAAACCTACCACCTCTTTGAAGAATAGCTACACAAGTAACCCAGTTAGAGCCAATTTTAATAAATCGATCAGGTGCTCAAAATGTAACATGGCTCATGACTTTGGAAAGTGCCTTGCATATGGAAAAGAATGTTACAAGTGCAGAGAGCCAAACCACTTTGCAAATTGCTGCAAAAATAGAGCAATTAGGTGTATACAAGAAATTGAGGAAGAAAAAGATAACCTACTGATTAGAGACTCAATCATGGTCGGCCAAGTGTTAAGGAAACCGTGGAAGGAACTAATTTACATACAAGGACATCCTGTTGATATTAAACTTGATACAGGAGCAGATGTAAATATTCTGCCGGAAAGTCTAATTAAAGAATGGCCTAATATGCCATTGCTGGAAACAGCAGATTGCAAAATATATACTTATACAGGGCAACAAATTCCAGTAGTAGGAAAATGCCTGCTAGATTGTAAGACGAAATACGCTTGCAGAAAAGTTTCATTTTTAATTGTTAACAACTCAGCAGTTCCTATACTAGGTCTGGATGAGTGTGTGAAATTAAATTTAGTGAAAAGAGTGGAAACAATTAGTGATATCAGCGTTACTCTTACAGGACTCTTGGATGAATATAAAGATGTTTTCAAAGGAAATGGCCATTTGAGATATATATATGACATTAAAATATCGGATAAGGCGGAGCCTAAAATATGTCCAGCCAGAAGACTACCCAGAGCATTGCTTCAACCAGTAAAGGAAGAACTGTTTAAAATGGAAGAAGACGGTATTATCGAAAAAATAGAAGAACCGACGGTATGGGCGCACCCAATGGTAGTGGTAAAGAAACCTTCGGGCAAATATCGGATATGTATTGACCCAAGGGAACTGAATAAATGGGTCTTGAGGGAGCATTACACCTTACCTGCACCTGAAAACATTTTGGCAGAAATACCTAAGGCTAAATTTTATTCTTTATTAGATGCGAAATCTGCATTTTGGCAAGTGCCGCTAAGTGAAAATACATCTAAATATTTGGTGATGAGTACACCATTTAGGCGTTATCGATTCTTGAGGCTACCTTTTGGAATTTCCAGTGCACCTGAAATTTTTCAAAAAATTATGCACAAGATTTTTTGTGATATCCCTAATGTGGTCTGCTATATAGATGATCTTCTAATATGGGGTAATTCAATTGTGTGTGAAGATCATAACTCAACTCTAAAAAAGGTTTTGGATTTGGCCAGAGAAAGTAGACTGAAGCTTACATTAAATAAACTCCAAATGGCCACAGGGGAAGTTAAATTTTTAGGTCATACCATCTCACAGGAAGGAATTTTACCTGATCAAGATAAAGTTAGAGCCATTCAAAATATGCAAATACCTAAAAATAAGCAAGAATTGCAAAGGATACTTGGGACCGTAACTTATCTAGCCAAATTCATACCGGACTTATCATCAAATACTTCTAATATGAGAAACCTGCTTAAAAAGGATATAATCTGGAATTGGAATATTGCAGCAGATCAAGAACTGAATTTTATCAAAACTCTCCTAACTAGTCCACCAGTATTGAGACACTTTGATCCTAATGAACCACTAGAACTTTTTGCTGATGCAAGCAAAGATGGGTTGGGTGCTATACCAATGCAAAAAGAAAAACCTTTATCTTATGCATCTGCATCTCTCACTTCTCCGCAAAAACATTACTCCCAAATTGAAAAAGAATTATTGGCTCTATATTTTGGATGTAAAAGGTTCCATTATTTCCTTTATGGTAGAAAATTTACTGCATATACAGATCATTAACCCTTGGTTTCTTTATTGAAGAAAAACTTTGATCAAATGTCACCTAGACTCCAAAGGTTGTCATTGTATTTATTAAATTATCAATTTGAATTGAAGTTCATCCCAGGAAAGAGTATGATACCTGCTGATACCCTTTCCAGACATTTCTTGCCCCAGGAACAAATGGAAGATAAAGAATTAGACTTATGTTCTCAAACGTTTGTTTTAAATGTTGAGATCAAAGACCAGAGATTAACGAGACTACAGGAGGATACGTTAAATGATAAAGAATGCTGTTTGCTAAAGCAATATATTTTAACAGGTTGGCCTTTACACAAAAAGAACTTGCCTTCCAACCTCAAACCTTATTGGGAATTCAAAGAAGAACTTCATGAATGGCAAAACTTGATTTGCAGAGGTAATAAACTTCTAATACCAAAAACCCAAAGAAGCGATATTTTAAAGATACTCCATGCTTCACATCAAGGTATAAATAATACAATTGCATTAGCCAAAGGATTCATTTACTGGCCTGGAATGAATAAAGAAATTGAAGAATTAATCAATAACTGTTCAATTTGCCAACAAACATCAAGAGCAAATCTTAAAGAACCTTTGCTTCCACACCAAGCACCTGAATATCCATGGCAAAAGGTAGGTATCGACATTTTTCAAATAGAAAGCTCAAAATATCTCTTAATAGTGGACTACTTCAGCAAATACCCAGAAATATATCAACTCCAAGATATGACAACAGACACCATAATAAGGAGATTAAAGAGAACTTTCTCGAATTTTGGAATTCCTGAAACTTTGGTGAGTGATAATGGGCCTCCATTCTTTTCAAAAGAGTTCCAGAACTTTACTAGAACTTGGAATATAGTCCATGTAACATCTAGTCCTTACCATGCACAGAGTAACGGGATGGTAGAACGAACAGTTCAAACTTTAAAGAAATTGATAAAGAGATGTGGGGAAGAAAGTACAGACCCCTACTTAGCTCTTCTCAACTTACGAAATACACCACACAATAATTTGCCATCACCTGCACAAATTCTGATGTCAAGGAAATTAAGGTCCATAATACCCTCGAAGACATCCCAGTTCGTGCCCTCTATGATTAACAATGAGGCGATCCAGAAACAGCTAGTGGATAATCAAGTTAAAATGAAAAACTATTACGATAGACACACTAGACCGGCAGACCCATTATCTATCAATGATAGAGTTTGGTTTCGAAAAGATAAAAGATGGATCCCAGGCCAGCTAAAAAACCAAGCCAATGAACCCCGATCCTTCTACGTGAAAGACCAAGAAGGAAATGAATATAGAAGAAATCGTATTCACATCCGCGAGGATAAACGGAGTGAAACAACCCACACAGATTGGGAGAAACCACTAGAACTGAACCAGGAACAAGCTGATTTGCAGGACCTGGAGGAAACCCCATCACAGCCTACATCTTCTGGACAACTCTCTTCTCCTGGATCCCCGGAGAACGTGACCACCACAGGACCCCCAGAGAGCTGTACCAATGGTTCCCCAGGGAACCTGATCACCACCAGATCTGGTAGGGTAGTTCGACCCCCACGCAGATTGAACCTTTGATGGTTAAAGAGGGGACATGTAATGTATATTAAACTTTTAGTTTGGCAACGCCAACTATTTATCATCATCATCGAATAGCATTTAGAATTAGCATGTAACTTAATAAATAAACAATAAGTTTTGTTTACTGCGTCTTATTAAATTTCCATAGACTATTAAAGATATTAAAGTGTAAACGAACAACATAACACATTGTATTAACGCAAATATCCCTGAGTTTGAGATATCACGTTATGGGATATTAATAAAGTCAAAGTTTTATTTAAAAAATAATAATTTGAACAAATTAAACGCCTTCAAAAGTATTTTATTTTAAAAATACATATTATGACCAATGTCATGTCCTTGGATAATGTACGAGACCTCAGACACGGCTACAGCGCTGTCGTTGTGCCTTTAACGACCACCGTGGGATCAGGCTTCGGCTGCGTCTTCGCGCCTGGGGTCGTTGTTCACCGGCAGCAGATCCTATGGCCTGGCAAGGTTGCTGTAATCAACCTCACTGTCCAAAGGTCTTCATGACGTGTGTCAACACCCACGTCTCTCATTCTCCTGAAGAGCGCTGCCGCCAGCTCAAGATCATCGCAGCTCTTACGTATGAAGATGGGCGTAGATCCTCGGGGACTTGAACATCTCCGAGGAGTCAACTAAGGACTTGATATTTGGTTCAGCAGAAGCCCTCGCGGAAGCTCCTGTACCAAGCCGACTTATTCGACGCCGCCATATTCGATTTTGCATTGGAATACACCAGGGTAGGATCGACGCGCGTCGTCTGAACAGAATTCTACCTCCATCAGGATTCTGTGACGACGTCACCCAAACTATTGACTACGCCTACTCACAGACCACCGTACTGTCCTGATTCAAGTAGGAGAACCAGCTCATACAAGAGTTCCCTGCATCGGCAAGCTGCTACGGTCAGACCTGTGCGTCGATCGAATAGAAACGTTAATCGATGAAATATCGGAAGACCTAGCAAATCCTTCACTCCTTATGTTTTGGGAACAATTAATCGGGGCAAAGACATATCTGGTTTCGGAGATACGGTCACTTGAACCTGCCGTCGCTGAGCCCGGAGATTGATGTTTCGAGAGAGGGCCAAATTCCTGAGGCGATACCGGAGAACGATACTGCCCGCTCCGACTGTCCTTCCTTGTCAGATTTCAGGCGTTTACTCCGAGCCAGACGTCGCTCTCCTTCCACCTTCAACGACGACGATGGAAACGTCATCTTTGGGGGCCAATTGAGGATTTCCTGATGGAACGCCAAGCAGTCACTTTTCTCTGGTTCCTAGATCGGCTGAACCATCGCCGGCTTCCTCGCTGAAGTGACTTCCCTGGAGTTCGACGAGTGGGACCAACTCTTCCTCGCTGACATCCCCCGCGACCAGATAGCAGCAGCCATCCACCGCCTGTCAAACGGCCGTTCCTCGGGATGGGACGGATTACCCTTCGAATTTGTCAAAACCTTCTAAAGATTCCTTCGTCAAAGTTCTTTAGCAAGTCTTCGAGGCTTCTCGACTTAGGGGCGTTGCCTCCATCTTCAAGACTCACCAGGTCATCCTACTGCCGAAGTTGCACGGTGGGCCGGGTTTACAGCCATTTCGCCCTATCAGCCTACAGACTACAGGTTCCTCAGTGGCGTGTTCATGGGCTGTCTGCGACGTCATCTGCCAGACCTGGTACCCAAATGTCAGACCTACGCCGTTCCAGGAGGGTCATCCTCCTGGAACGTTGCGCCTGTCCGACAATGTCGTCTGGGCAGCGAGAAATGACACACCGATGGCTGTCATCTCTCTGGGTCCGAAGTTGACCTTAGACAGCCTGAACATAATCTACTTGTTCACCCTGTTGGACATTAATATTTATCGTTCTTTTGCTTGAATTTATATAAAACTTGTCCTGGTCTTTGGTACATTTTATGGTTTTTTCATTATAGCCACAGGCTTTTAGGAATTTTTGTTTAGGTAATTTATGTTCCTAGAATTTCACCGCTAATTTTCTAATAGTCATTCAGAGTTTCAATTTGGAGGTCATTTTTTACTATTGAATTTCTTTAGTAGAAGGCGGCCTATATTATTCTCTTTAGAGTCCTATTTTTCAATGTTTTCGATTTTTGAGTAGGGTTTTCTTGGCTTAAATAGAAATTGGGAAACCATATATAAGAATGGGTCTATAAATGATTTTTATCAGAATTTCTGTCGGATAATTAATATATAAATTTAATAAATATATGTGACATTTTAAATTAATATATATATTTGACCCATGAAGAGAATATCATAAAATATAATATATAATAGTGGAAATCAAATAGGCACATGTAAATTTATATCAATTTAAAATTTGGGCATCCTAATTTTAAAGAGGTAGACAAGGCCCGCCATCTATTAACGATTTTCATAACTATTTTAAATCAGGTAAAGCTTTAAGAAATATATTTTGACAACGAAAGAAAGTAGAATTGATATTAATTAAATGTTAAAATTGATGGTATAGATTTTATTTGTGTTTAAAAATATAATTATTTTACAAAAAAAAAAAAGAATTCTAGAGTTTGGTTATAGAAACGAACTATAAACGCCATCTATTAACGAATTTTGAAACTATTCTTAAATTATGATATACTAACTTTTAATAAATTTATATACTTTATATATTGATATATGTATTATTTAAAATAAATATTATGTTATTTTTAAAAACAATACTATTTTAGAGAAAACATATGTTTAACAATTTAAATATTTTTCTCGACTTATTAATGTCATTGTATACTGGTAGCTATAATATTTTTTTCAGAAAACTCCCAAGACTCTATCAGCGGAAGAGATAAATACCTAAAGGAATTTTTGAAATTGCTTTAACCAATATCCAAAACTGCAACAATATTTTTTCTAAAACCAAGGTTTATCAAAGGAAAAGTGTTGTAAGAAGACCAACTATAACATGTAAACAATGGTAACTAGGGGATTGTTGTAAGAAGACCTACTATAACATGTAATCAATGGTAACTAGAGGATTGTTATAAGAAGAGCAACTATAACATGTAATCAATGGTAACTAGGGGAAGGTTGTAAGAAGACCAACTATAACATGTAAACAATGCAACTGGAGGATTGTTGTAAGAAGACCAACTATAACATGTAAACAATGGTTACTAGGGGAAGGTTGTAAGAAGACCAACTATAACATGTAAACAATGCAACTGGAGGATTGTTGTAAGAAGACCAACTATAACATGTAAACAATGCAACTGGAGGATTGTTGTAAGAAGACCAACTATAACATGTAAACAATGGTTACTAGGGGAAGGTTGTAAGAAGACCAACTATAACATGTAAACAATGTAACTAGAGGATTGTTGTGAGAAGAACAACTATAACATGTAAACAATGCAACTGGAGGATTGTTGTAAGAAGACCAACTATAACATGTAAACAATGGTGCTTGGGGGTTTTTGTAAGAAGACCAACTATAACATGTTAACAATGGTTACTAGGGGAAGGTTGTAAGAAGACCAACTATAACATGTAAACAATGTAACTAGAGGATTGTTATAAGAAGACCAACTATAACATGTAAACAATGCAACTGGAGGATTGTTGTAAGAAGACCAACTATAACATGTAAACAATGTAACTAGAGGATTGTTGTAAGAAGACCAACTATAACATGTAAACAATGGTAACTGGGGGTTTTTGTAAGAAGACCTACTATAACATGTTAACAATGGTAACTAGGGGATTGTTGTAAGAACACCAACTATAACAATTAAAACAATTAAACAATGTTAACTAGGGAATTTTTGTAAGAAGACCAACTATAACATGTAAACAATGGTAACTGGGGGTTTTTGTAAGAAGACCAACTATAACATGTTAACAATGGTAACTAGGGGATTGTTGTAAGAACACCAACTATAACAATTAAAACAATTAAACAATGGTAACTAGGGAATTCTTGTAAGAAGACCAACTATAACATGTAAACAATGGTAACTGGGGGATTGTTGTAAGGAGACCAACTATAACATGTAAATAATTTAAATAGAGGATTGTTGTAAGAAAACCAACTATAAAATGTAAACAATGGTAACTAAGGGATTGTTGTAAGAAGACCAACTATAACATGTAAACAATGGTAACTAGGGGATTGTTGTAAGAAGACCAACTATAACATGTAAATAATTTAAATAGAGGATTGTTGTAAGAAGACCAACTATAACATGTAAACAATGGTAACTAGGGGATTGTTGTAAGAAGACCAACTATAACATGTAAATAATTTAAATAGAGGATTGTTGTAAGAAGACCAACTATAACATTTTTTTTACTTATCCTACTATAACATGTAAACAATGGTAACTAGAGAATTTTTGTATAAGAAGACCAACTATAAAATTCAAACAATGGTAGCTAGGGGATTGTTGTAAGAAGACCAACTATAACATGTAAACAATGGTGATTAGAGGATTGTTATAAGAAGACCAACTATAACATGTAAACAATGCAACTGGAGGATTGTTGTAAGAAGACCAACTATGACATGTAAACAATGTAACTAGAGGATTGTTGTAAGAAGACCAACTATAACATGTAAACAATGGTAACTAGGTGATTGTTGTAAGAAGACCTACTATAACATGTAAACAATGGTAACTAGGGGATTGTTGTGAGAAGACCTACAATAACATGTAAACAATGGTAACTAGGGGATTGTTGTAAGAAGACAAACTATAACATGTAAACAATGTTGTTTTAATGCTTGTTTTTAAGATTTATAACACATTTATAATTTATATATTTTATTCAATTAAGATTAAAATTACATAAGCATAACATTTAAATATATATATCCTGCCTAACAATTCTCTATGCAAACTATATAACATTAAGTGATCTATTTACAGTTTGTTTTGGTCACTGGTCCAATATTTTTATTTTCATAGACCAAATTATGAGATTAATTCACAGTTGAAAAATATGCAAAACAACTGAACAAATATATACATCAATTTAATATTTATTTAAAACAAATGAACAACTATATACATCAATTTAATATTTATTTAAAACAAATGAACAACTATATACATCAATTCCCCCTTCTTAGGCTTGGCCCCCCTTATTTATTTATTTACTCTCCATATCTCTGCGGACATCTGCGCTCCCTCTGAGGATACCTGGGGGTTGTAACACTTTTCTCCTCCGAGATTGGAGTTGGCACACGTTCAGCATCATTCATATTAGTGGGATGTGATTTATCAGGCAACATTTTTTTAATGTAGTTTTGATGAACTTTTTTTTACTGTCACCTTGTTTTATTAAATAAACATTCCTTCCTAGTATTTTAATTATCTTTCCTGTATACCAAGAGGGATGCCCATTAGTAATCCACCTAAATTTCACAGTCTCATCCACTTTAAATTTACTGTTAACATATTGACCATTGACTTTGGAGACTTTTACTTCTTCTTTTGACAACACAGAAAGTCTTGATCTTATCTTTCTTCCAAGAAACAGTTCCGCAGGTGATGTCCCTTTCCTAATATTTACATCGGTCCTTATAAAGAACAAAGCCCTGGACAGAGCCAAATCTAGTTCCACCTGCTCATTTTCATATAATTGCTTTTTTAGAAATTTCTTTACCTCTCTTACAGAGACTTCTGCCTGTCCATTCGATTTTGGGTGATATGGGAGAGATGTCACATGGGATATGCCATTCTTAGACAAAAAATCACCAAAGTCACTACTAAAGAAAGGAGGACCATTATCAGAAACCACTACTTGTGGAAATCCGTAGCGAGCAATACAATTTCTCATAAAATTTATACAAAAATATGCACTGGTAGATGGTACTTCAGAAACTTCAACCCATGAAGAAAATGAATCTACTGCTAGTAAAAACAGTTTGTTTTTGAAATTGAAATAGTCCATGTGAACCCTCCTCCATGGTCCTGCATATTTAGGCCAACTCTCAGTCCTTTGAGGAAGCAAACTTTCATTAGAAAGACAAGTTCTGCAATTTTTTGTAATTATTTATATTGAAGAGTCCATGCCGGGCCACCAAATAGATGAACGTGCCATCATTTTCATTTTATTAGTTCCTGCATGGCTCTCATGTAATAATTGAAGTACCCTTTCATGTAGACTTTTTGGGATAACCATTCTATTCTCCAGAAAAATACATTTTTGGAGAATGGTAAAGTCATCAATTCTTTTTAAATAAGGAATGAGATCATCATTGGGACTTGAGGGTAACTCCCCTGTCTCAATAATTTTATACAATTTGAATAAAGTTCTGTCTAATTGTGTTTCATGAGCCACAAGAACATGGTCAATGATGAAAGTATTTAAGAGTAAAATTTCACCACTCCCATCATTATATTCCAAATTACTCTCTTGAAACTCTGGAAATCTAGAAAGGAAATCTGGAATAATATTATCCTTTCCTTTTTTATACTTAATTTCAAAACTAAAATTTGAAAGAGTTAGAGCCCATCTATGAAGTCTATTTGCAATGAGTGGAGGCAAATTTGTTTTATCTCCAAAAATAGTTATTAAGGGCTTGTGATCAGTATAAATGGTGAATTTCCTACCATAAAGGTAATTTTTAAATTTATTTACTGCAAAAACAATTGCAAGTCCTTCTCTTTCAACTTGAGAATATTTTCTTTCATGAACATTTAAAGTTCTGGAAATGAAACACACAGGCCTTTCCTCCCCATCCTTCAAATGTGAAAGGGTTGCTCCTATTCCCACCTGACTTGCATCACAAGAGAGAATCAAAGGCAAATTTAGGGAATAATGCGATAAACATGTGGTCTCATCTAATGCATTTTTACAGGAATTGAAGGATCTGTCTGTCCCAGCATTCCAAGACCATTTCACATTCTTTTTTAATAGGTTATATAAAGGATATGCTAAATCTGAAAGATTAGGCAAAAATTTACTATAAAATGACAAAAATCCAAGGAAGCTTTTTAATTCAGTTATATTCTTAGGAACTGGACAATTCTTTATGCAAGCTAGCTTGTCTTTCAAGGGGTATATACCAAATTCATTAATTTTATGTCCAAGATATTCAATCTCATTTTTAACAAACAAGCACTTATTTTTGTTTATTGTAAAATTATTTTCTTTAAGAATATTAAGTGTTCTCTTAAGAATATCTAAATGGCTTTCCAAATCCTCTGATGCAATAAGAATATCATCAAAATAAATGTAAACATCATTGATTCCCGAGAAGAAGGATTCCATTTTCTTCTGAAATATTTCAGAAGCAGTCTTTATACCAAAGGCCAAACGATTATATTTATATAAACCTTTGTGAGTGGAGACAACCAAATACTTTTTTGAAATATCATCCATCTCAATTTGATGGTAAGCCTTTGACAAATCTAATTTAGTAAATAATTTCTTTCCTTGAAAATTACTCAAGACTGAATCTATGTTAGGAATAGGATATTTGACATCCTCTAAGTAAGGATTTAAACTCTTTTTAAAATCAGCGCAAAGTCTAATTTGGCCATTTGGTTTTGCAACACAAACAAGTGGTGAAGCACAATCACTTTTATCTATTGGAGACAAAATATTCAAATCAACCAATTTATCAATTTCATTTTCTACAAGTTGTTTTAAGGCAAAAGGAACTTGTCTGAATTTGTAAAATTTTGGGATAAAGTCAGCCTTCACATCAAGATGGCATTTGATGCCTTTAATAGGGCCTGATTTGTATTCAAAAATGGATCCATAATCATTTATAAGTGAATCTACATTAAAAGATTCCAATTTATGTAAATAATTAAAAGAAATATTGAAAAAACTAAGGAAATCTCTTCCCAAAAGAAATTTAGAACAATTTAAATCAGTTATTAGTATTTCAATGATCCTAGAAACATTTCTTAATTTTATATTAAATTTAGCCTTGCCCAAAATAGGTATTTTAGAACCACTATAGCCTGTTAAGATTGTATTACATTTGTTTAACACTATATTTTTGAAATATTTAACGTAAACACTTTTAGTTAAATTTGTAATGGCTGCTCCAGTATCAATCTCGGCCAAAAGTTCAATATCATTTACATATACAGTTTCAGTCAAAGGAGGATGTAAATTTATATTATACAATGACAAACTATTTTGAGATCCCGAAGGATTATTATCATTAGGGTGCTTTTTAAATTTATTAAAAGTATTTTTAGAATTTCTGGGCAATTTACGGGCAGAACTGTCTTTTTATAACATATTGTAGAAATATGACCTACTCTACCACAAACTCTACAAGTAGCTGATTTAAAAAAACAATTATAATGTAGATGGTTAGTCTTACCACAGTGTTTGCAGGAATTATTAATGGCATGAAGATGCTGTGGGGACTGATGGGCATTTTCGGATCCTTTGATGTTATGTAGGTCATTATCCGCTGATTCCGCAGACAGAGCTATGTCTAATGCACCATCAAAAGTTAATTTTTCTTCTTGTAGGAGTTTCTTTTGGGTAGATGTATCAATGATGACCGCAACAAATCTGTCTCGTAGGGATTCTTGCAAAAAATCTCCAAAATTACACCTTTGAGCCTGTTCTTTTAGGCGTATCATATATTTAGAAATTGTTTCGCCTGATTTTTGATCCATTTTCTGAAATATGAATCTTTCATATATTATATTAGTTTTAGGATTAAGATGTTTCAATAAGATCATACATAATTTATCAAAGGGAACTTGATCAACTTCCTCCGGAAAAACTAAATTTCGCAAGATACCAAAATATTTAGGGCCGATGCTTGAAATAAGAAATGGCGTCTTAAAATCTTCCTTTGTTTTAGAAATTAGCATAAATTGCTTCAATCGATATATATAATTTTCAACATTTTCTAAATTCTCGTCAAATTTTTCAAACATACCTGAAGACATATTTAAAGTATAATTTCTTTTCACAAATCAATTTCTTTTTTCTTTACAAAATTCGCTTTTCCTCGTCGCCAGTTGTTTTAATGCTTGTTTTTAATATTTATAACACATTTATAATTTATATATTTTATTCAATTAAGATTAAAATTACATAAGCATAACATTTAAATATATATATCCTGCCTAACAATTCTCTATACCAACTATATAACATTAAGTGATCTATTTACAGTTTGTTTTGGTCACTGGTCCAATATTTTTATTTTCATAGACCAAATTATGAGATTAATTCACAGATGAAAAATATGCAAAACAACTAAAAAAATATATACATGAATTTAATATTTATTTAAAACAAATGAACAACTATATACATCAATTTAATATTTATTTAAAACAAATGAACAACTAGATACATCAAATGTAACTAGGGGATTGTTATAAGAAGACCAACTATAACATGTAAACAAGGCAACTGGAGGATTGTTGTAAGAAGACCAACTATAACATGTAAACAATGTAACTAGAGGATTGTTGTAAGAAGACCAACTATAACATGTAAACAATGGTAACTAGGGGATTGTTGTAAGAAGACCTACTATAACATGTAAACAATGGTAACTAGGGGATTGTTGTAAGAAGACCTACTCTTACATGTAAACAATGGTAACTAGGGGATTGTTGTAAGAAGACCAACTATAACATGTAATCAATGGTAACTAGAGGATTGTTATAAGAAGAGCAACTATAACATGTGAACAATGGTTACTAGGGGAAGGTTGTAAGAAGACCAACTATAACATGTAAACAATGCAACTAGAGGTTTGTTGCAAGAAGACCAACTATAACATGTAAACAATGCAACTGGGGGATTGTTGTGAGAAGACCAACTATAACATGTAAACAATGGTTACTTGGGGAAGGTTGTAAGAAGACCAACTATAACATGTAAACAATGGTGATTAGAGGATTGTTATAAGAAGACCAACTATAACATGTAAACAATGCAACTGGAGGATTGTTGTAAGAAGACCAACTATAACATGTAAACAATGAAACTAGAGGATTGTTGTAAGAAGACCAACTATAACATGTAAACAATGGTAACTGGGGGTTTTTGTAAGAAGACCAACTATAACATGTTAACAATGGTAACTAGGGGATTGTTGTAAGAACACCAACTATAACAATTAAAACAATTAAACAATGGTAACTAGGGAATTTTTGTAAGAAGACCAACTATAACATGTAAACAATGGTAACTGGGGGTTTTTGTAAGAAGACCAACTATAACATGTTAACAATGGTAACTAGGGGATTGTTGTAAGGAGACCAACTATAACATGTAAATAATTTAAATAGAGGATTGTTGTAAGAAGACCAACTATAACGTGTAAACAATGTAACTAGAGGATTGTTGTAAGAAGACCAACTATAACATGTAAATAATTTAAATAGAGGATTGTTGTAAGAAGACCAACTATAACGTGTAAACAATGTAACTAGAGGATTGTTGTAAGAAGACCAACTATAACATGTAAACAATGTAACTAGAGGATTGTGTTAAGAAGACAAACTATAACATGTAAACAATGGTAAATAGAGGATTGTTGTAAGAAGACCAACTATAACGAGTAAACAATGGTAACTGGGGGATTGTTGTAAGAAGACCAACTATAACATGTAAACAATGTAACTAGAGGATTGTTGTAAGAAGACCAACTATAACATGTAAACAATGTAACTAGAGGATTGTTGTAAGAAGACCAACTATAACATGTAAACAAGGCAACTGGAGGATTGTTGTAAGAAGACCAACTATAACATGTAAACAATGTAACTAGAGGATTGTTGTAAGAAGACCAACTATAACATGTAAACAATGGTAACTGGGGGATTGTTGTAAGAAGACCAACTATAACATGTAAACAATGGTAACTAGCGAATTGTTGTAAGAAGACCAACTATAACATGTAAACAATGGTAACTAGGGGATTGTTGCAAAAAGACCAACTATAACATGTAAACAATGGTAACTAGAGGATTGTTGTAAGAAGACCAACTATAACATGTAAACAATGGTAAATAGGGGATTGTTGCAAAAAGACCAACTATAACATGTAAACAATGGTAACTAGGGGATTGTTGCAAAAAGACCAACTATAACATGTAAACAATGTAACTAGAGGATTGTTGTAAGAAGACCAACTATAACATGTAAACAATGGTAACTAGGGGATTGTTGCAAAAAGACCAACTATAACATGTAAACAATGGTAACTAGAGGATTGTTGTAAGAAGACCAACTATAACATGTAAACAATGGTAAATAGGGGATTGTTGCAAAAAGACCAACTATAACATGTAAACAATGGTAACTAGGGGATTGTTGCAAAAAGACCAACTATAACATGTAAACAATGTAACTAGAGGATTGTTGTAAGAAGACCAACTATAACATGTAAACAATGTAACTAGAGGATTGTTGTAAGAAGACCAACTATAACATGTAAACGATGATAACTAGGGGATTGTTGTAAGAAGACCAACTATAACATGTAAACAATGGTAACTATTGGATTGTTGTAAGAAGTTTAACTATAACAAGTGAACAATGGTAACTAGGGGATTGTTGTAAGAAGAATACCTATAACATAGTCATTTTTCATCATCATAAAATAATTATTTTCTGATTAAATTTACATTCCTCTTTCAATATCTGCAGGAATAATCAAGATATATTTCCTTTTTATTCAGATATGCAGCCTGAAGTAAACACGAATCCGTCATCCGTCGGTGATGGAGTTTTTGTTTAAGTCCAGAGATATTCCAACCATTGTAATTTACTCGAAACAAAATTATTTGTAAGGAAAGATATAATGAATAAAAGCACAATACAAAGATGGATTCAGCGCTTCCAGACTGGGTATTTTGATATTAATGATAATGAAAGACCAGATAGATCAACCTCTGTAGTGACGGACCGAAATTCGGTTCTTAAAAGAGGAAATATAAAGAATAAACGGACAATGACAATATAACAAATAATAGAAAAGCTTTCAATGTTTAACGGAAGTGTTCTTAAACGTATTAATGATCTTGGATATCAAAAATGCTCAAAATAGGTGCAGAAAGCTCTAACAAGAGGAATTATGCGAATAAATTTTTTTTTAGACCTGATGGAGATTTTTTGAACATCCTCAGTTGTTTGAAGGGGAGTGATGGGACTTGTATTTATCATGAAAATTGAATTATCTTTGAGATTATTTTTAAAGTTCTAATCAATTCAATGGACCCACAATACATAAAGCATGTCTAGTAAAGAAAATATCAAAGCTCTTCCTTTTCATGGACAAAAAATAATTTTCTATTTCTTTTAGCACCAAGAAGGGATGATATTCATAGATACTCATGAAAGAGTTATTCTTTTAACAAGGAATATCATTAGAAATCACGAGAGAGAGAGAGTAAATATAAAAAACGCCTTTGAAACAAAAATACCTAAATAAAATTTCATCAGGATAATACGAGACCTTACACGGTGCATCTGACTTTAGCGAAGATTGCAAGGTACGGGTGGACTTTGATGTCTCACCCTGTGTACAGCTCTTACACCAGGCAGCCTCAGACTTCTACTTGTTTGAGAAAGAATTTTTTAAGTTAAAAAAACCTTTGAAAGTCATAGAATTTTACTCCAAACTGTTAGAAGGTTGTTTAGACAGTTAGATAAGGCGTTTTTGTTTTCACGTTTTGGTCTTCATCATTTTACCAAAAAATTTAGTGTTCTTTGTATATTGAGTAGTAATAAAGCTATTGTCATGCCATCTATTGCTCAGTTATGGAATTATTTTTAATTCTTTTGAAAACTTCTCAAATTATTTTATCTAAAAATTTCTAAAATCTATTTTAAATATTTCTCATAGAGAATAATAATAATATTTTTATTCCTAAATAGATATAATTCTATTCAAAAATAAGATTTTCTAAAATATATTATAAACATGGATACTATAATAATTTAGGTCGAAATAATTCAAATAATCTCTATAAAGTATTTTTTTAAATTAAATTTATACATTTTTATATTAGCATAAGCCTATGAATGGGATCATTTTTCATATAAATGGCGATAAGTTAAAATATTGTGAGTCATATTAAGAATAGTTCAAAAATACGTTCATAGATGGCAGTAAAGGTATGTCTTCCATTAAATAGTGCCTTACACAGTAACTTGCTATCAAATCATGAAGATTCTATATAAGAGCATTTTATATATTAATTTTTATTACTAAATATTAAATAAGTAAAAAGCAGGTCCAGATTTCGAAATTGAAATTGACTGATTGCTTACGCCATTTGTCTGAATAAACATTAACTAATTGTTATTGTTAATTAGACCTGATTATTGGAAAAATACCTTTTTTTAATCAATAAATATATAAATAATTTTAAAAAACAACGAAGAGTTGATATTTTTGCCAATAGTTGACGCAAGCCATCAAACGTTTAGTTGTCCGATAAGGAGATGTCTTTCTCTTAATTTATCTACCAGATTTCAGTACATCTTCACTTTGATAATCTTGGTAGGTTGTAGTCGACCACTGATTTTACTCTTATTGCAATACATGTTTACACAGTTGAAAGGCAGTTCGACTTTTACACTTTTAAATGTGATTTTTGCACTTACAAATGTGAATTTTACACTTACAAATGTGATTTTTACAATTACAAATGTGACTTTTACACTTACAAATGTGACTTTTACACTTACAAATGTGATTTTTATACTTACAAATGTGATTTTTACGCTTACAAATGTGATTTTTACACTTACAAATGTGACTTTTACACTTACAAATGTGATATTGACACTTACAAATGTGATTTTTACACTTACAAATGTGACTTTTACACTTACAAATGTGACTTTTACACTTACAAATGTGATTTTTACACTTACAAATGTGATTTTTACACTTACAAATGTGACCTTTACACTTACAAATGTGATTTTTCACTTACAAATGTGACATTTACACTTACAAATGTGATTTTTACACTTACAAGTGTGACTTTTATACACTTACAAATGTGATTTTTATACTTACAAATGTGATTTTTACACTTACGTTTGTGTATTTGAAATCACTGTTGGGGTTAGAATTTTGCAAGAATCGGGAGCCACGTATTCTAGGGATAAAAATAATAATAATATATACTGTATATATATATATATAGTGTAAAAACTATATGACAAAAATATAACAGTGATTCCACATTTATATATAAACGACATATATATATATATATATGTCGTAAACCCGGGTAAGACAACAAGTGAGTTGGAAGCAGTCGGGGTTGAGTGGCAAGGCGTGCAGAGTGGAAAGTCCGCACGGGACAGTAAGGACAAAGTTTGGGATCAAAAGACGCTCTCCCAGTACGTCTCAAGAGGCACCAGAACCAGGGAAAAGTTGAGGATTAACTGAGGAAAGATCGGCGTCCTGCATGAAGCCGCGGGGGCAGAGAAACGGGGCCAAAACGGCGGCCACGAGGACCGCCGTGAGATGACAACGGACCTAGTCCTGAGCGGGCCTGTCCGAAGTATCCACCCGAACCTAACTGTCAACATCCGGACAAAACACCCCTTTTTGTCTCTCTCTCTGGATCCCCCGGGTGTTGATGCTCATTGGTCAGTCTTATGTGGGTCATCCTCCCCTCCCCTGGGGTCCGGTGCCAAACTGGTGTCACTTTGAGACGACTATAAAGGACGTCATACTTTATTGCTTACATATCTTTGTTTAAATCACGATATATTTGATATTTTTTTACTTCAAGACGAATATATCTAAAACTGAAGGGCTTAATAAAATACTTTTTGATTTTGTATAAGAAGTTGTTATTTTATAGTGAAAACAGTATTTGTATTGGCCAAATAAATATCGAATTTCAAGGCAACTTTTATTTTTTAAATAAAAAGGACCCTTCAACAATCTACAATAGAGTAGAATCTAAGGATTAAGAATATGTTAGATATAAAGAATAATGCCACTTATAGAACTTTAAAATGATTGGCTTTCAGTTCATTTTTATGGATGGTACTGCTTGTTTCCATTTGTCAATGGTTTTCAAAGATTTCCTTAAGAATGAGGATATCCAGAGAATGGAATGGTCATCCAGTATTCTGAACTTGAATTCATTAGAACATGTATCAAATTCTAGAGGGAGACTTATTTAAGCTCGCTTTTCGCTTTCCAGAATCCTTCACAGAATTATCTTCTAGATAAATGGGAATTATTGTCTCAAGACCATCTCCAAGGCCTATTAATCATCAATAGAGCTTGTTGTTTAATTTGTAAAGATGTTATTTGTGACCATATACTCTATAATAACCTCAATTCATGTACACAATTTGTGTAGACAAACATACAGCTTTATTAAGACCACCAGTCTTATATAGATTCACCACAGGAAGGAAGCATAGATAGAGCTCCAATATTCCTGGCAGCGCAGAACGCATGTCCAGTAGCCACAGAATCCACCGTGCATAGGTAAGCGTATCACTGAAAAGACGAGTATGGAATCATCCGCGTTCTAGTCTTCACTTTCCTCATCCATATGAATCAAGACATTCAGCGATTCTTTTAATCTCCTCCGAACGGTGACTGCGGTCTTGTAGAATTTATATAAACCAAAGAGAATTTGTGTATATTTTATTGTACCTAATATGTATAAATTGTTAATAATATATATATGTCATAATATATACTCTTCCAGGAATAATAAAACAAACCTAGAGCCATCCCAGAGAGAGATGGGATGTAAAGTCCGGTCAATTGAGACAGCAGCGACATTCCAAAGGGGCGGCAAATGGGGGCCGCCCGTCAACACCTGGGGACTATTTTTGGATAGTCGGGGGGTGGTACACACGACAAACGGTCGTTCAGCGGATAGAAGCTCGCTCCCTCTCTCTCTCGGCTGGCTGCTTGGGTTATTGCTCTACCAACTCGTCGTGTGATTATTTCTCTCCTCACCACATTATTACCACTATATTGCCACATATATATATTTATTTTTTAAAAATCTCTAAGAGAGAAGGGATAACTGAATAAAATCAACTACACATGTATGTCTCAAATTTAATAATTTTAAATCAGTAACGCCAAAGTGTTAAGAATAATACCCGTAGAAAGACGTAAAATTCGGAAATTTGGAGATAATAAAATCATTTTAAATAAACTTATTACTATAATACGATGCACTAATAATAAATGTTCTAATAAAAGACACAAATCGATATTTGCGGAAGAGCGATTGCTCAAAGCCTATTATACTGTATATTTATAATTATATGTAATTCTGCTGTCCTCAAAGTTCATGTCCATAGTTCTTCTAAAATACCCATTCGAAGAGTCCAGCATCAGTATCACTATAAAAGGAAGTTCCAAAAAATGCAATATAACAGCGGTATGGTAGATTAAACTGGCGAAACCGCTGGGAGGGTTCACCACTGATGAGCTAGGCCCTCCCTTTAATTTTTCCATTGCAGTAAGGGCAGTAGAAATTGTTTTATTTTAAAAAGAATATTACGCGTCTAAAATATTTTCGTAATTTGATAAACTTATTAATAATGATATTTTTGCCATATAATGAGTGCCAAATATTCTCATTTTCTAAATAAAAATCTATATTTGTTTTAAAATCTGTATTTTGTGTCGGTATTGGAGGCAATGAAGCTGCTGATGCCCTAGCGAAAAAAGGCACAAGAGAACCACGGAAAAATAAATTTACTTTTAAAGAAATAAGAGACAGTACCCAAAACAAAAATAAACAAGAACTGGAGGATCCCAACTAAGCACAGCTGGTACAGTGGAGTGGACCCAGGAGGAGCTCTGAACCTCAGACAGCACCAAACAACACTAACAAGATTTAGAACAGGCCATCTCAAGCCATTGAAGATAGAAAATAACAAAAAAAATCTACCCCACTTGCCCAAAATGTAACTTGGCACCTGTAGCTCCAGAACACATTTTGGCTTGTATTAGATGCACTAAACAGAACCTTTGGGAGAGGCCACTGCTTATCATAAAATAGCTAGAGGAGCATGAACTCATGGAATTATTGTAATCTTTACACAAGGGGATAAGAAACAACATTTTTATGTGTTTTATTCACACCTCATTAGTCACAATTATATTATATAAAAATTATGGTTTAAGAAAAAAATGTCCTTTGGGGATTTATTTTCCACCTGTATCGTATAAAATTGTTCATTCTTGAATGTAGGAATATAAGCAATAAAATATTCGGTTCGTTATTGTATATTTGATTTCTAAGGGAAAAAAACTATATATGAATTTTTACGTATCAAAATAATTTATACCCACTGATATGTATATATATTGATATGTTGCATTAGCGCGCCATCTGTTAGGAAAATTCGAAACTATTATAGACGGGTATGATTCTTTTAAAAATTAAATAATTTCTACTGCCCTTACTGGTCTTGCTGCTACATCAGGCCTCTCATCCGGGAGGCATTTACCATCATCGGGCGGTCCCCTGACCTGCAGGGCTGGGTCTTCGGGCATGGCCTAGACGATGATGCCCTGACCATCCTGGTGTCTGCCAAGACACACATCTATAAGTACTTCCTCGGCGCGGAACTGAGGAGTGAAGACCTTGTCTGGAGGAGGACTCTCTCAAGGTGGGGAAGCCTTCCTTGCTGAAGACATTTGTATATATATTCCCCTACACTTTATATGCCCTTTTACTCTTTTATTTTTCCACCTTTGTAAAATTTGATTAAAAGAATCAATAAAATTGTTTAAATTGTCTGTCTACTGTCCTTACTGCAATGGAAAAATCTCCCATTAAATTTTCCATTGCAGTAAGGGCAGTATAAATTGTTTTATTTTTAAAAGAATCATAAGCGTCTATAATAGTTTCAAATATATTTTGATAGTTCATACCTAGAAACATGCTTGTAAAAGATTAATAATAATCGAATGACCACTATTTAATTTTAATAAAAAAACTTTTTTCATTGAACGTCTTGGTTACAATATGTAAAAATTTATTATTGTTTTCCTTTAGTTAAAATAAAGAAATGATTCATTACTCGTACAAAAAATGTCTTGGTAAAATAAAGACTTTCTCAATTAAATATTCATCTCTTTCTTAACAGACACAACAACGTTTTTCATTAAATAATAAAAAAGGAAAGGGAAAGCTTATTAATACACCTATCCCCCGATTTACACGGTAGACACATTCCTGAGAAAAACGTGTAAATCGAAAATTAAAAATTTTCGCGAAATTTTTATGCGAAGGAATACAGATACAGTATGCGTGTGAAGCAAGTCAGCACATAAGCTCGGGATTCCTCGTGAGATGTGAACACGGCGCATGTGTTCAATCACAGTAGAATTTAGTATAGTGTGATAAAAAAAAACTTATTTGGAAAACCGTGTAAAAGCGAAAACGTGTAAAACAAGTACCGTGTAAATTGGGGGATAGGTGTATTAGAATAAAACGTGTATTTTTCTTTTCAATTTGGTGGAAAGAAAAGGGGACTCTAGATAAGTTCCAATATTCGTTAATTTTATGATTAAATAATCGTGCAAAGTCGAACTGATTTTCAAATGTGTAGACATATGGTGTACTTACAGTAAAAGCAGTCGCCTACTTCTACCCACCATGATTATTATGGCCTGTACCACGTGTACTAGGGATAAGCAAAAGAAAATAAATGATTAAATAAATTAAATTTGTTGCAAGGAGTAAGGTATTTGATATAGAGAAGTGTAAAATAAACCAAACGATAGAGAGAATAGATGTAAACAGTTTCAAGAAATAACTAAAATCCTATCTTTATGGTTCCTCTCTAGTGAACTTCTAAATTACACTTTTTCCCTTATCGTCACCTTGCAGCAAAAAAAAAAAAATCCACAATTGTGAAATGTAATTGTCTTCTGGGGTCTTTATTTCTGCGGATTTATGTAAATTGTTTTGTGGAAATTACAGGGTGTAGCGGTTGGTGAAACCTGCTAGGTTCCAAATCTTAATTTTACTTAAAGATTTCCTGTCACCTGTAAACCATGGCTCTTTTCAGTCCAAGGCGTGCTTGAGATAATGCATGAATTCACAGAAGATCTAAAGAGAATTTATAAATTTACAGAATTATTCAAAGATATTTTGAAAATAAAGCAATCCATGAATAAATATTTAATTAAAAAGGCATATATTGGATCAAAATATCCTTTATTAAAGATTCAAAAATGTGTTCAGCTGGTGTAATATACCTTCTAATAATATTATAAAATACTCTGTTTAATTAATTTAATTTTGATTGTTTGGATATGGCAGCACTGTGATGATTGTTGTTGTTATGAATATATTAAAAAGTCTATGTTTAACATTAGAAATATTTCCGGCCTAACCTGCCTCTTCCCTAACGGAGATCCTGTCCCTAGCCTTTCCAGCCTGGTCATAGTGGTTTTATATATTCCGCTTTACGCGGCCATTGGGGCTCAAAAATCATTTATTTTGGTTAACAGCCCGATAAATAAAAATATATTTTCTCTCTCTTAACATTAGAAAAATATATAATTAAATTTTGTTTCTTAATTTGGTAAAGCATATTTATTTATTTAATCGAAGAGAGAGAGGAACAACACAACTGGTAAAGTGGCTAGGATATAGTTTAAAATATTGAGGGGAGAATTTTGCTATGAGAATATTTCTATTTTACAAGGTTGTCCCAAAAGTTCGTAACACTTGCAAAAAAAATGAAATACCAACATTATTCTCCATAATATATTCTCCGTTAGGTATAATGTATTTGTATTATGTATAAAGTAATTGTATAATGTATTCGCGCCGTAATAATATTATCCGCCAAGTAATAAGAAAAACAAAGTTTAAGAAAAACATAAACTTTTGTAACAACCTCATATTACCATTTTACTTTTTGGATATTTTATTGTAATTTACAACAATAATTAAAATCATTGATAAAACTTAAGGAAGTTGTACCTTTTATCATGTATATCGGGATTCAGATGATAACTCTGAAAGATAATACAGTGTCCTTTATTGAAGACACACATATATACGCTCATGGACAAAACTTACGGAAGTTGTACCTTTTAGCATGTATATCGGGATTCTCTGACAATAATTCTGAAAGATATTTAATACACAGTGACCTTTATTGAAGACACACGAGATAACCAAGTTGGACAAATTGCCTATGTCGTCTTCTTCTTCTTAAAAAAAAAAACAGAAGACAGGCGATATCAAAATATGAAACTTTCTTAAAATTTTGTCTATGAGTGTTAATTACGAAATATTTAATGAAAGAAATGATTTTAAAATAATAAATTTTGTCAAGATGTGAATATAAATATATATTTTAAAAGTATTAGAGGTATTTTTATTCGATCATTTATTAGAATTTGTAAAAGGTAAAAAGAAATGTAAATTCTTTCTTCAAGTATTTAGCGAGATATTTGGCATTAATGATGATCATTAATTGAAGATTTATTCTCAGGGTCAGTGTGTACGAGTGCTATAAACCTTCGATTTCCTATAGCCATGACGGCGATCGAATCCCGCATTGGGATTTTTTTTTCTGAATAAGAAATTGCCCCAATGGCCCCCGATTCTCTCAATATTCCAACTCTACTGGTGAACATAAGTTAACAAACGGGACACACTGACACATTTATACTTTCTAAAGACGAACATTCTTTCTATATGTGTAGATATGTAGTACACTTAAAGTAAAAGCAATCGCCAACTACTATCCACTACGATTATCATGGACTGTACCAGGTGTACTAGGAAAGATAGTAAAAAGAAAGTTGATTTTTGGTGATGATGTTTAGCGGAATTCTAGAAAGAAGATTGTATATTTGTAGAAATTTTAAGAATAATTTTGTTTAGAGCATAGTTATTCTGCTTAAAAGGTAAGACATCAAATATATAAAAGGTAATTCAGACAACATAAGTAAACACTTCATAGAGCGCTACATTTAGGTTGGGAGAATGGAATTATTTAAATCTATTTATTCTTCTTTATTATTTTTTGTAGAATTAAGGATTAATTTCTCTCTCTGACTCTTCAATTATTGATTTTATTGATCATTAGTTCTATAAGTTGATATTTGAAAAAGAAATGCACTCATGGAAAAAAAAAAACTTGAGGAAGTAGAATGTCTTTGATTTCGCCGTATGTCTGTTATTTGATGAAGACAGATACAATTTTGTTCACACTTGGTTATCTCGTGTGTATTCAATAAAGGTCACTGTGTATTAAATATCTCTCAGAATTATTGTCTTAATCCCGATATACATGATAAAAGTATAATTTCCTTAAGTTTTGTCCATGAGTGTATCTTACAGAGTTATTGTTCCAATCCCGATACAAATGCTAAAGGGTTCAATTTCCTTAATTTCTATTCATGAGTGTATCTTTCAGAGTTATTGTTCCAATCCCGATATACATGATAAAAGGTACAATTTCCATAAGTTTTGTCCATGAGTGTATCTTTCAGAGTTATTGTTTTAATACCGATATACACGCTTAAAGGTAAAGCTTCTTTAAGTTTTGTCTATAAGTGTATGTTGTAATTTTCTATCTTCAACTCTAAAACAAAGTTTTTACCTTCAAGAGAGTGTTTCAGGATGGTAAAAAGAGGTAATTCTCCCCAGAGTCCTCACGCGATTGCCGCTCCTCTAATGACTAGACACGGGCGTGCTGAAATTGAAATTTTTTTCACCAAGGAAGTGTAGATAACCGTCTTCCACGGACAATGGGGGAGATGGTAACAAGGAAACCTTCTTTTTTGTGGCTTGGTTTGGTGTCTGCCTTCTTTTGGGTCCATTTGTGACCGTGCTGGGTGACAATGAAGTCCCCCTGGGTGTCGAATATATGTTTGATTGTTTATCGTTCCCGGAGCAGCAACTTTACACACCCAAGATAGTGGGCATTGCGACTGCTGTGATAGAAATGCGTGGAGACATCTGAGGCTCTTCATTGGACACGACAACAACAACAGAAAATTGACATGGACTCAAATCAGCAGCTTTACACACCCAAGATATTGGACATTGCGACTGCTGTGATAGAGATGCATGGAGATATCTGTGGCTCTTCATTGGACACGACAACAACAACAACAACAGAAAATTGACATGGACCCAGATCAGCAGCTTTACACACCCAAGATATTGGACATTGCGACTGCTGTGATAGAGATGCATGGAGATATCTGAGGATCTTCATTGGACACGACAACAACAACATAAAATTGACCAGGAACCAGATCAGCAGCTTTACACACCCAAGATAGTGGACATTGCGACTGATGTGATAGAGATGCATGGAGATATCTGAGATTCTTCATTGGACACGACAACAACAACAGAAAATTGGCATGGACCCAGATCAGCAGCTTTACATACCCAAGATAGTGGACATTGCGACTGCTGTGATAGAGAGAGATGCATGGAGACATCTGAGGCTTTTTATTGAGCACAACAACAACAACATTGTGTATTGTTGAATGTGGATTGAATTATTTAGACTTATTTATTTCATATATAAGGTTCCCCCCTCGTAAGTCTCGCGCCGCGCGTGGGAAAAAAGAACAGAACACCTTTAAATAGTCTCTCGATGTTATATTTTAATATTCTGTGGTTTAAATTATTTTTGCTTTTTTATTTTTAAGAAATAAGATAATTCACCTTATTTATTGATCCCTCTTTGTATTATGATTTATATTTTGCAAGTGTCTACGAAATTTTTGGACAACCTTGTAATTCTGAAACTTGGACAATCTGCTGATTGGTCACCCTCGATATAGAAAAAAACATCAGGGATTATATCATTATTCTATAAGAAGTCTCTTATAATTTTACCAAGGTTACCAATATTACCAAGGTGGTCACAGAATTTCGTAAAAACCTTCAAAATATAAATATTTAATAATAATATGTTTACGAACTTTTGGAACAACCTTATATAACCGAGAATATAAAGAATGTATATTTATACTATTAGTGAGGTTTAAAAAGATGTGTAAAGGCTTGACTCATCAATGGTGAACCTTCCCAGAAATTGAGACAATTCAGTTTACTAGATCGCTAACACACTCACACAGCTATCACATTCATTATCACAAGTTTAAGTATTTTGACTAAATATAAAAGGCATAAAACGCCGCAACTCCTTTTATTTTCTTAGTTGAATAAATTTTCAGATAAGACTTTCTTCAGCTAACTAAAACGTATAAACAAGGCAGAGTTCGCATATCTTCTTCTGGTATTCAAACCTTGAAAACATATCATCAAGGTTTGAATCCCAGAATAAGATAGGTAAGCTGCCTTGTTTATACGTTTTAGTTAGTTAAATAATCGCTTTCCCAAAAACATACTTTATGTTTTATCCTAGAAGGTTGGGAGGTAGCCAAGAGTGAGGTGTCGCTTCACTGAGGCAAACGGACTCCAGTAATCTCTTTTATTACATAAATTGACTGACTGCTGGTAGCTAAAAACTGTCTCTATTTATATACAAAACTCTATGAAAACTATTATGCAAAACAGGATATTTGCATATCCATAATTCAATATGCAAATACACTACACTTTATATCAAGCAAACAAAAGAATTTGCGGCGTTTTACCCTTTTTTGTAACTATATATTTCTCAATTCTGTTTATATAATCTCTGTTTGTGTATTTGAAGATGTTTAACATGTGATTGTGTTCTTTTCACATTTGTTAGTTATAAAAAATGAAAACATTAAGATATCATAAATAAAACAAACTTCTACTGTCCTTACTGCGATGAAAAATATTGGGAGGGCTTGGCTCATCAGTGGTGAACCCTTCCAGCGGTTTCACCAATTTAATCAACCAGAACGTTTCTCTGGAGCTCTAATACTATATTGGATCATTTTTCATTTATATGCTGCACTGAATAGTGGATTCTTAGAAATGGTATTTAAGTAAACTATGTGGATATAAGATTTTTGGACAGTAGAATTACATATTGTAACAAAGTAGTTATTATTTTTATCAACAGAGTGGTCATTTTTATGTTTATATTTTGCTACTCTATGAATTTCCCTCGTGGCTTATCTTTTGTTTACCATTCATAGTTTGTCCTTGCCTGAAATAAATTGTTGTCTCCTTCTGAAGTTTTTCTCTTCCCTAATTTTCCACGTGACAATATAAATATTCGCATCGAGCAATATTTTTCCGCAAACAATATGGACAAGGCCAGATAGGCATACATTAATACAAAGCAATAACGTAGAATAGCCAACCTGTTGGAAAAGAAGGAGTTCGAAGCAGCCAATAGGAGGCCGACGGAGGGGCTGAAATGAGAAGAACAATAACAGAAGAACTTGTAAACAACTTTCGAACGCGAGAATATGCCCTGATCCCCGATTCTTTTAATGTAAATATTTAAATAAATAATTAATTAAAAACTACTTTACTTATTTTCTTAATTTATAATAAATATAATTTTCCCTCCTGTTTTCGTCTTATATTTTAATAGTGCTATAAGCAGCGACACCACAATTTTGAACCTTCAATCCCGCCGACCAAGAATAGAGGTGAGCGACTACCTCTATAGAATTTAGATCGTCGTCACAACACAGAATGGCGGTGAAAACTCAATACAACCTAACCAACACTGACTAACCAGTATACAAAAAAGAAAACATACAAACACGATAGTGAGGTCAATAAACTGATACGCCACAAGGATAGCTATCTTACCAACTCTCTCCCACACTGCCAACAAAGTAAATTTACAGTCACGATGGTATGTGAGGGCTATAAACTGACAATTCACGAGGATAACCAAACTAAACAACATCCCATTAAAAGCGATTTATCACATATTAATTACAAGTAATAAAGCACATAACAAAGATGGTCAAAATCAAACATACTGTCGAAACAACAACGCTGTTAGGACTTTGATAAGAGGTTGCCAAGAAAATTGACAAATTACAGATAATATCAAACACAGCACACGCTACAGTTACAACATTTAATGCTGGTTCAAGCTAAACAGACTATCAAATAATATTGACAAGCATAGTAGCATACTACAAGAATAGCCAATTTCGTACAGGTTGGGCTGACCGGAGGAGCAGAGGACCCGCTCATCGCCTGGGAAAGAAGGCTCACTCGCCGGGGCACATCCCCCACAAGATCATCTATAATTTAGTTTTATTTCCATTTTTAATATAAATTATTGACAAGAAGTCAGTAAAATTTGTTTCAATTGTCAATGGTCAAGAATAGCCAACATTAGACACGCTACAGTGAAAAGAGATAAAGCTGGTCGAAAAGAAAATGGACTATTACATAATATTGACAAATATAGCAGCATGCTAAAAGGCTAGCCAACATTACACAGGCTGCAGTAACAACAGCTAAAACTAACAAACAGACTGTCTGTTGCAGTGACATCAGCGATAACTAACAAGCAGCCTGTCTATTGCAGAGACACCATTGGAAGCTAACAAACAATCTGTCTTTTGCAGTTACATCATTGGAAGCTAACAAACAGTCTGCCTGTTGCAGTGACATCAGCGAAAACTAACAAACAGACTGTCTGTTGCAGTGACATCAGCGAAAACTAACAAGCAGCCAGTCTGTTGCAGTGACATCTGCGAAAACTAACAAACAGACTGTTGCAGTGACATCAGCGAGAATTAACAAGCAGCCTGTCTGTTGCAGTGACACCATCGGAAACTAACAAACAATCTGTCTGATGCAGTGACATTATTGGAAGCTAACAAACAGTCTGTCTGTTGCAGTGACATCAGAAAAAGCTAACAAGCAGACTGTCTGTTGCAGTGACATCAGCGAAAACTAACAAACAGACTGTTTGTTGCAGTGACATCAGCGAAAACTAACAAGCAGACTGTTGCAGTAACTTCCGCGAAAATTAAAATACAGTCTGTTGCAGTGACATCAGCGTAAACTAACAAACAGTCTATCTGTTGCAGCGACATCAGCGGAAGCTAACAAATAGTCTGTCTGTTGCAGTGACATCAAAGAAAACTAACAAACAGACTGTATGTTGCAATAACATCAGCGGAAGCTAACAAACAATCTGTCTGTGGCAGTGACATCAGCGAAAGCTAACAAACAGACTGTCTGTTGCAGTGACATCAGCGAGAACTAAAAAACAAACTGTCTATTGCATTAACATCATCGAAAGCTAACAAACAGAATATTTGTTGTAGTGACATCAGAGAAAACTAACAAGAATACTGTCTGTTGCAGTGACATCAGCGATAACTAACAAACAGACTGTCTGTTGCAGTGACATCAGCAGAAACTGAAAAACAGACTGTCTGTTGCAATGACATCATAGAAAGCTAACAAGAATACTGTCTGTTGCAGTGACATCAAAGAAAGCTAACAAGAATACTGTCTGTTGCAGTGAAATCAGCGAAAACAAACAAAAAGACTGTCTTTTGCAGTGACATCAGAGAAAACTAACAAGAATACTGTCTGTTGCAGTGACATCAGCGAAAACTAACAAGAAGACACTCTGTTGCAGTGACATCAGAGAAAACTAACAAGAAGACTGTCTGTTGCAGTGACATCAGAGAAACCTAACAAGAATACTGTCTGTTGCAGTGACATCAGAGAAAGCTAACAAGAATACTGTCTGTTGCAGTGACATCAGAGAAAGCTAACAAGAATACTGTCTGTTGCAGTGACATCAGAGAAAACTAACAAGAAGACTGTCTGTTGCAGTGACATCAGAGAAAACTAACAAGAAGACTGTCTGTTGCAGTGACATCAGAGAAAGCTAACAAGAAGACACTCTGTTGCAGTGACATCAGAGAACGCTAACAATAATACTGTCTGTTGCAATGACATCAGAGAAAACTAACAAGAAGACTGTCTGTTGCAGTGACATCAGAGAAAACTAACAAGAATACTGTCTGTTGCAGTGACATCAGAGAAACCTAACAAGAATACTGTCTGTTGCAGTGACATCAGAGAAAATAACAAGAAGACACTCTGTTGCAGTGACATCAGAGAAAGCTAACGAGAAATCTGTCTGTTGCAGTGACATCAGAGAAAATCAACAAGAAGACTGTCTGTTGCAGTGACATCAGAGAAAACTAACAATAAGACTGTCTGTTGCAGTGACATCAGAGAAAACTAACAAGAAGACTGTCTGTTGCAGTGACATCAGAGAAACCTAACAAGAATCCTGTCTGTTGCATTGACATCAGAGGAAACTAACAAGAATACTCTCTGTTGCAGTGACATCAGCGAAAACTAACAAGAAGACACTCTGTTGCAGTGACATCAGAGAAAACTAACAAGAATACTGTCGATTGCAGTAACATCAGAGAAAACTAACAAGAAGACTGTCTGTTGCAATGACATCAGAGAAAACTAACAAGAAGACTGTCTGTTGCAGTGACATCAGAGAAAGCTAACAAGAAGACTGTCTGTTGCAGTGACATCAGAGAAAACTAACAAGAAGACTGTCTGTTGCAGTGACATCAGAGAAAGCTAACAAGAAGACACTCTGTTGCAGTGACATCAGAGAACGCTAACAATAATACTGTCTGTTGCAATGACATCAGAGAAAACTAACAAGAAGACTGTCTGTTGCAGTGACATCAGAGAAAACTAACAAGAATACTGTCTGTTGCAGTGACATCAGAGAAAACTAACAAGAATACTGTCTGTTGCAGTGACATCAGAGAAAATAACAAGAAGACACTCTGTTGCAGTGACATCAGAGAAAGCTAACGAGAAATCTGTCTGTTGCAGTGACATCAGAGAAAATCAACAAGAAGACTGTCTGTTGCAGTGACATCAGAGAAAACTAACAATAAGACTGTCTGTTGCAGTGACATCAGAGAAAACTAACAAGAAGACTGTCTGTTGCAGTGACATCAGAGAAACCTAACAAGAATCCTGTCTGTTGCATTGACATCAGAGGAAACTAACAAGAATACTCTCTGTTGCAGTGACATCAGCGAAAACTAACAAGAAGACACTCTGTTGCAGTGACATCAGAGAAAACTAACAAGAATACTGTCGATTGCAGTAACATCAGAGAAAACTAACAAGAAGACTGTCTGTTGCAATGACATCAGAGAAAACTAACAAGAAGACTGTCTGTTGCAGTGACATCAGAGAAAGCTAACAAGAAGACTGTCTGTTGCAGTGACATCAGAGAAAACTAACAAGAAGACTGTCTTTCGCAGTGACATCAGAGAAAGCTAACAAGAAGACTGTCTGTTGCAATGACATCAGAGAAAACTAACAAGAAGACTGTCTGTTGCAGTGACATCAGAGAAAGCTAACAAGAAGACTGTCTGTTGCAGTGACATCAGAGAAAACTAACAAGAATACTGTCTGTTGCAGTGATATCAGAGAAAATAACAAGAAGACACTCTGTTGCAGTGACATCAGAGAAAGCTAACAAGAATACTGTCTGTTGCAGTGACATCAGAGAAAACTAACAAGAAGACTGTCTGTTGCAGTTACATCAGAGAAAACTAACAAGAAGTCTGTCTGTTGCAGTGACATCAGAGAAAACTAACAAGAAGACTGTCTGTTGCAGTGACATCAGAGAAAACTAACAAGAATACTGTCTGTTGCAGTGACATCAGAGAAAGCTAACAAGAAGACTGTCTGTTGCAGTGACATCAGAGAAAACTAACAAGAATACTGTCTGTTGCAGTGACATCAGCGAAAACTAACAAGAAGTCTGTCTGTTGCAGTGACATCAGAGAAAACTAACAAGAAGACTGTCTGTTGCAGTGACATCAGAGAAAACTAACAAGCAGAATGTCTGTTGCAGTGACATCAGCGGAAGCTGACCGAGAAGACTGTGACAACGACACTTGAGCTCGGATTGCAAGAGAATCAATTTGTGGGGGCGTGTCAGGGTGGTTCCGCGTCTGAATAAATGATGGTCCTCTCATCGATCCTCAAGTTCTCCCAGAGGAGATCTTCTTATTAGTCGTGTGGGATTCCTGTCACCGCGATGGCAACCTTTGATATCTTCAGCCATTCAAAAAGACAAATACACTCATGGACACCATTCAAAGAGACCACTTCACTAATGAGAAAAACTAAAGGAAACCTTATATTTTAACAATAAACCACTTATTTTCTTGTATAACGGTGGATTTAGCATACATGTAAATTAGAATGTTATCCCTTGAAAATAAAAATAATGAGAGAGATTATTATCAATAATACAAATACACTCATGGACAGTATTAAATAAAATTTCGTATTTTAACTATTAACCTTTCTTCATTTTCCTTTATAACGGTGGATTTAACATGCATGTAAATTCTAATGTTCTCCCTTGAAAAATAAAACATAATAGAGAAACATTCATCAATGATACAAATTACACTCATGGACAAAACAAAAGAAATTTCATATTTCAACCATAAACCCCTTATTTTCTTACATAAAGGCGGATTTAACATATAAATTAGAACGTTCTCCCTCAATAAAATATAATAATAAATCATAATAAGAGAGAGAATTATCTCAATATTATTGACACTCAGTCAACAATCTTACCACAAAAAATAAAATAAAATAAAAACAATAAAAGAGAATTCATACAACAGACTGATTCCTCATTGAAGGGGCGTCTTGAAATCGTCAGATTCCCAAGGGAGAGAAGAAATAGATAAAATAATATATATACTAAATGGTACAACTTCCTTAAGCTTTGTCCATGAGTGTAGGCTTCATATCTCAAATCACAATACAAATCACAATACGATAATATTCTCTCTTCTTTCTTATCTCCACTCAATCATATTAGGGTATTAAGCTTGTAAAGCTTGAAACCAATGACTGGGTGAAGTATAATGCGTCTGCCTTTGTCATTAAGACTGGGAGCACTACTCAGTGGCAGGTCGACTTAGCTCCAAAAGAAATGGCCGCCTCTGACATGAGGAACAGACGCCATATGCAGCCGCTCCTAACATGGAGTACAAACGCTGCCCATCCTGTATCCCTGGATTAGGAGCCCTTACAGGGTACTAATAGCCGGGCCAGCTGAGCCCAGGTTTTTTAGTGAGCTTGTTACTGCTCCCCCTCCCCCTTTTTCATCCGGGCTTGGGACCGACAAAGGCGGAGTTACGATAATATTGAAAAAGGTATATATTATTACACATACTGTTATTAAAATTAATGAAAGCATATCCTGACCAGGAACACATGTGCTTTTCAAATGGCAGAACGTCACATCTGGTGGAACAGAAATCAACTAAACAATGATTTAACCTGTTCCCTGATATTTTGTCCAACCCAATTTCTTGATAAATCAAGAAAAGCCATCCACGAACGCGTTTCGCGCTGTTGGCGCTCGTCAGCGTGGAGCATGCTGTACCACTGCGACCAGAAAGTCATGACCACTGCTATATAATTCGAAAGGTATATTGTTACTTAATGCCATATTTATAACTGAATAAATGACCCGGTTTTGCCCGGATATCACATTGTATCACTTATTCTAAAGTTTAAAAGCATAGTTTTCTATATTTAAATCATTAACTGTACTTATTTTTTATATTCGTTATTATACATGTATTATACATGTACATCAGAATATTTCAGCATTAATGAAAATCGAAAATAAGTTTCCGTTATCATTATAAAGGTAAATATTGTAGATAGATTTTCTCTGCCACCAATGGAACCATCACTCCGCGGAGAACTAAGTACCGAGCTGCTATCATGAAACATTGATGTGACCAAAGTGTCGTATTTCTAGACACTGCTGGGGTAATTAGGAAGGTGGCAAGAAATGAGCCGAAACGTTCCACGGACCGTGAAACAGATTTATTAATTGGAATCTCTCTGCTTTTCTGGTTTGGAGCTATTTTTAGCCTTCTTGTCTCTTTCCCTCTATTAATATAGAATATATTGTGTGAGTTTTTTCTTTTACTCCATTCCTTAAAATTATTATTATATAATTATTACTAAATTCCTTGAATTTAGTAATATACAACTAGAGGAAATTCTCGTATAATTCGAATCTATTTAACCTAAGCAAAAATTGTTTAACGTACACTCATGGATAAAAATTAAGGAAGTTGTACTTTTTAGCATGTATATCTGGATTTCGACAATAACTCTGAAAGATATTACAGTGACCTTTATTGAAGACACATGAGATAACCAAGTGTGAAAAAAAATAATTGACTCTGCCTCCTTCAAAGAAACACACACGACTGACGACATCAAATTATGAAATCTTCTTAAGTTTTATACATGAGTGTTTACCTTAAGAATTCTCCAAAAGGCTGCCTAACTGGTAAAGTAGATAAGTCAATTTTATATCTAAAATAGCGATGAAAATATCTTTGAAAAAACTAAATTATTCTTTAAAAAGCTATCTGTAATCTAGGCTAAAATTTACTATCTTTTCCTTATCAGTATTTAGTTCGCAATTTTTATAAATTTCTTTTAATTGACAATCAAAAAAGGAAAAAAAGGCATCTTCTGATGGAAGTTTCATATTTTGTTGTCGCCGGTCGTGTGCTTTTTTTTAGAAGAAAGAAAAGAAGAAAAAAAAAGGCAATTTTATTCACATACTTTCTTTGGTCATCTCGTGTGTCTTCAATAAAAGTCATTGTGTATCAAATATCCTTCAGAGTTATCTGAATCCCGATAAACATGCTAAAAGGTACAACTCTTTTAAGTTTTATATATGAGATTGTCTTTAAATTCACTACACTTCAAAAAAATGTCCCGAATGTACTGTTTTAAAAACTGCACCTCTTTATTCTTTTTGAGCAGCGGCACCTAATAAAGTTATTTTTGAACTGAAACTGAACAGGAAACTGCACTTCACAGAAAGAAAATAGTTGATTACCTTTGGGCCAACTTGAGACAGTGGATCAGTTCAGTACTGTAAGAAGACAGACCTACAGAGATCTGTGGCCATGTCCTGGAAATAACACGGAGGCAGGTGAGAACTCTCGTCATGAATTATGGAAAAGTGAAAGATTTCCGATTATCACCTCTTCCTGCAATTTCCATTCTAAATTAACTATGGTATCTCTGCATTCTCGAATACCTCCAGCCTTAGTACCAAATAGGCAGTACTCCTTTGAGAACAAATATGTGGAAATTGTATTGTCGATTGTGTACGGTTAGTGTGTCTAGTTTGCTTATTTGCCCTGCATATACTTTCACAAAATTTGACCTCCCCGATGATACTTTGATACGTTATGAAATTAGATCTGAAGGAGACATTATCATAGATTCAACACAAATGTATAAGTTTTATTATTAGGTCCATAAATATAAGTCCTATTATTAAGTTCATAAGTCTTATTTTGCATATTTTCTTTGCTCTGCATATGTTTTTTCTTATTATTGATCTCACTCGATTACTCTTGACATGATACACAAACAAAACTTCATTAAGGCCACTGGTCTTATACAGATTCACCACAAGAAGGAAGCATAGATGGAGCTCCTATACACAAGGCAGCGCAGAACCCAATTACAGCCTCTAGTTCCGACGCATGTCCAGTGGCCACGGAATCGAATAGTGCATAAATGAGCGTATCACTAAAAAGGCGAGTGTGGAATCAGCCGCATTTACTCCGAAGTATACAAAATTAGTACAAGAAAATATTTTAATAAAATATCGGAAGAATCCTCTGAAATATAAATCACAATAAAACGCAGTCTCCGTGTATAAGTTTCTTAATTTATTAAATAATCTCTCAAGCTTACAAGTACTGTAAACCTTTTCACAGGAGTATACAAAACACGTTGTTATGTTCCTGTAGAAGGGTTCACAGTACCCGAAAGCTTGAGAGAATATTTAATAAATTAATAAACTTATCCTCAGAACCTGCGTTTTATCTATATATATAAAAACTAGCGGACGTACCCGGCTTCGCCCGGGTTTTACCCGAGTAAAGGTTTGTCTAACGAATCTCTCGATAAAGTGAACATTTTTTCCCGGTTCCTTGAAAAATACTCGATAAGTTGAATAAAATCAATATTGGTTCCCTCGGTAATTGGAAGTTAAAGGAATAGTATCTTGCCTTGGAATTGTATCATTATTCTTGTCTCAAATAAATTGCCGTGTCATCCTGAATTTTGTCTTTCCTAATTTTCTACATTACAAAATCATCGTATCATCATAATAATATTTAGAGGAGATTGTTGATTTATAACAGATAAATTAGAATATTTATCTTGATTATTTTTAGGCGAAAAGTTATTTTAAAAATTTTATTTGCTAGAAACCTTCCCAGTACTATACTAAATAACTTCCCAAAGTTTCATGGCGTTCCAATGAGTGGTTTGGTCAGGCATAAAGGACAGACAGACAGACACACACACACACACATACATTCATTTTTATATATATAGATGAATGTATGTGTGTGTGTCCTTTATGCCTGACCAAACCACTCATTGGAACGCCATGAAACTTTGGGAAGTTATTTTGTATAGTACTGGGAAGGTTTCTAGCAAATAAAATTTTTGAAATAACTTTTCGCCTAAAAATAATCAAGATAAATATTCTAATTTATCTGTTATAATTCAATAATCTGCTCTAAATATTATGATGATGATACGATGATTTTGTAATGTAGAAAATTATGAAAGACAAAATTCAGGATGACACGGCAATTTATTTGAGACAAGAATAATGAAACAATTTCAAGGCAAGATACTATTCCTTTAACTTCCAATTACCGAGGGAACTAATTAATATTGATTTTATTCAACTTATCGAGTATTTTTCAAAGGACCGGGAAAAAATGTTCACTTTATCGAGAGATTCGTTAGACAAACCTTTAATCGGGTAAAACCCGGGCGAAGCCGGGTACATCCGCTAGTTCTGAATAAATTTAATATTTATATCTATAGTGATAATAACAAACAAATGAATTCCTATCTTTATCTAATTGTTTTTAATACGAATAAAAGCTACTGATAAAGCAATATAATTGAACTTTTAGAAGAGAAAATGTCTTCGAAAGCTTTATTATATTGTAACAGAAGAGAAGACAAGTATTCCTAAGTTTAAAATAATTTATTATCAAGATCTATAGAATGTAAAACGTGATAATAATTTTACAATGATAATCTATAAGATTGTGGTAAGGAGTAGGGACGTAACCAAATAGTTTTAGTTGGTAAACTAAAAACAGAGTTTTTACAATGATTAATCATTGATAATGTGTGTAAAGGAAATTGCGATTTTTTTAGAATGTTATTTTTATGGTGAGTTTGTGTGTTAAATAGTAAAAAATGAATTTGCACTTGGATCAAATTGCACGTTCAGGAAATGCCTTTTTTCTTAAGTATGTGTTTATAAGAAATGTTATAACAATTATTCTATATACAGTTACGAGCGTCATGCGTTCTTAATAATTCTTCATCTCTGTCACCGTTTGCTTTTTTTTTTTTTTTGGAATGGCGCTCTCCTATTGGTTTGCTACGTTCACGCCACCTTTGCCCCCCCCCCCCATCATGCCCCCCCCCCCCCCCCACTCACTTTTTGGTTTTTGTAACTATTGTGTTGGAGCGGGTCGCTCCTTAAATAAATGCATATATTAGTTAATAACTAAATGGAATCCTCTCTTTCTTTTTCCCAGTAAGAGAGGCCTACGAAAGCCAACAGTACATAGACAGATAAAGCACATAGGCTATAGTTATTAACTAATATATGCATTTATTTAAGGCGCCAATTTATAATTGTAACAAATAGTATTTGAATAAAAACATTCAATCGGGTAAAACACGGGAGTTGCCCGGGTCATTCGGCTAGTATATAATATATGTGGGGAGCGGGTCTATTATTCTAGATATAATTGTAGCAAAGTATTTATTATTTTATTAACAGATTTTTTTTGAAGTTTATATATTTTTTACTCTGCTTAAACTTCCCTCATTGGTTATCTTATATTTTATCAATTCTAAACCGGATAGTTGGCGATCTAAGAATACGCTCCAAGAGCCTGGGTTACCTTTATGTTACTACTCAGTTCTAAATGGTGCCTGTACCTTAAATAAATTGCTGTGTCATCCTGAAGTTTGTCTTTCTTAATTTTCTATGTTACAAAATTCTGCAGGAATTCTTTCTTTTCAAAACAAGAGATACGTTTATAAAAATAATTTATAGATATAAAGATAAAAAACCATTATAACCAAACTTATTTAAAAATATAGAAAAAGCAAAGATAATGGGACTTTTCGTTTGAATAAACATGCTTTTACAAAACAACAAAAAATATATAGTTGTTCAAATTAAAGGTACTTCGGCTAGTGAGATAATAAAAAATATTTACTGGCAAAAAAGTATCTATAATTTGAAGAACTATGAATATCGGCCAGGCAGCCTCTATCTTTACAAAAAATATATAATTTAATTCTTTCTATGGAAAACAAATAATTTAGGTGTTTTTTCTATATTCATAACTCAGGTCTTACACTTCAGAGAATCCAAACAAACGACTTCTAGTAGGAAAGAGAATAATTCCAGAACATATTTAACAACAGTAGCTGCGTTTCCAGGGATATCGGTGGACTTGAAAAGAATTCAAATAGCTTCACAAATCTTCCAAGCGATTTGCAAGGGAAAGATGGCGCGTGGAGTAAATTAGCAGTCGAACAGGCCACCCACCATCTTCTGTCTCACAAATCATCGCCCTCCGCAGACTTATGACGTCGTGGGATGGCTGTTGAGGCAATTCTTGGCTGGTTCGTCTTAATTCATCGACGTTAAGTCATATAGAATAGGTACTCGTGGAGGAAAAACTAACTTTTTTTTTATTGTCCCTAGTACATGTGATGGGGTCTTGTTCTTCCATGGAAAGAGAGGGTGCCCTTGCCCCGTTAGTCAGCCACATTTCAGATTTACCTGTTGGCCTTCACGGTTATCGTGAAGTACATGTGGTACAAGGCATGATAATCTGATTATCATGGTGGGTAGAATTTAGCGACTGCTCTTACTGTGAGTGCCCCACATATCCACACATGTGAAAAGCAGTTCGACTTTGCACTTAAAAATGTGCTAGAACTCCGTTTGGTTATTTACACTCGCAAATAGACGCAAAATTTGCAAGAATCAGCAGCCATTGAAGCATTTTTTTAATTAGAAAAAATTGTCCAATCTGGGATTAGATTCCAGGTCGTAGAGTTCGAATACCAACTGTTAATTAATAACAAAAACTAAATAGAATTTTCTAAAAAGGCCTTTATTGCCTCACAAACACTAATATCACTGCACTAACTATTTACAAATTTAGGATATATATATATATATATATATACATAAAAATAATTAACATTGTAAAACAAACACTATGCAAAACCTTATTTGCATATCACGACAATTTTCTAAACATAACTATTGTTATGCAAAATACCACAATTTTAATTAATGGATATTTAACATACTCCCACCTATGATTTGGGGAAGAAAATCATACAATTAAGACAAGTGATATACATGTGGTACATAAAAGGAGTTAAGCATTACAAATTGAGTCTCTGTGGTGGCTTGACCACGCGTCCACATCGAGTTGGCTTAGCCCCACTATGCTCTTCTTTAATTGTAGTATCTTCTTTGGATCGAAGAATTGGATCCCCACTTGACACTTCCAGGGGATAGAGCTTCTGCACAGGGCGTGTAAGGGTTCCCAGTTTTGTTCGAACCCTAGCAACCCGAGAATGTCCATCTCTTCCTGGAAACAGTTCCACTATTCTTGCCATAGGCCAGTGGAGTCTCCTCTTGTCTTCCACCTTCACTATAACCACATCACCCACACTCAGTTTCGGAGTCCTCTCATTGGCCTTCTGGACAAGTTGGCCCAGATATTCACTCCGAAAGCGACTTCTGAGAGCTTCTCGCAGCCTTTGGCAATGCCGATATCTATCTTGAAATTTCTTTGAGTCCAACTTATCAAGATCTGGAACTCCCACATATTTTGAATCATGTAGAAACATGGAGGGTGATAAAGGAATCAAACTGTCAAAGTCCTCGTGTATGTATGTCAGCGGAACGACTGTTGATTGTAGCTTCTACATCACATAGGATAGTGGACATCTCTTCATAGTACACTGAAGAATGGCCCAAAATTCGAACAAGGAGATCCTTGATGGAACGAATCAGACGCTCCCACCAACCTCCCCACCATGCATCAGTAGGAGGTATGAACTTCCAACTTATCCTGTGAAGATTTTGGTCTAACACTATCTTCTTCCAGTTTAAAGCCTTGAGAGCATTGTTAGCGCCCACAAAATTAGTACCATTATCCGAATAAATGACTGTTGGTCGCCCTCTACGGGCTATAAATCTTCTCAGAGCTTGTATGAAAGCTTCAGTACTTAATGAGGTTACAAGTTCCAGGTGTATAGCTCTGAAGACGGCACAGGTAAATAGAACAATTCATGCCTTGGTCTTGTTCTTGAGGTAAAGTGGACCAGCAAGGTCTACTCCCAGAATTTCAAAGGCTGTGGCATCTCTCACTCTATCAAGGGGCAAGTGTATCGGAGTAGTTTTCACAGGTTTTGATGAAAATCTTCTACACTTGCCACACTGAGAGACGACACTTCGTATGCTGCGCCGGGAATTTAAGATCCAATAATTTTCTCTGAGTTTGGCAGAAAGGATCTGAACTCCTGCATGACAATGTCTCAGATGGAATTCTCTTATCAGGCATGTGACAACATGATGTTTTGTTGGAAGCAAAATTGGGTAACGAAATGAATATTCGTCATCCCTTTCAATAAGCTTGGATTTTATACGGATCAATCCAAAATCATCTCAAGGAACAGAAGAAGCTCAAGCTCAAGGGAACAGAAGAAGCTCAGGCTCAAGGGAACAGAAGAAGCTCAAAAGCTCAAGGGAACAGAAGTTGAAGAAGCTCAAGAGGCTCAAGGGAACAGAAGTTGAAGAAGCTCAAGGGAACAGAAGTTGAAGAAGCTCAAAAGCTCAAGGGAACAGAAGTTGAAGAAGCTCAAAAGCTCAAGGGAACAGAAGTTGAAGAAGCTCAAGAGGCTCAAGGGAATAGAAGTTGAAGAAGCTCAAAAGCTCAAGGGAACAGAAGTTGAAGGAGCTCAAGAGGCTCAAGGGAACAGAATTTGAAGAAGCTCAAGAGGCTCAAGGGAATAGAAGTTGAAGAAGCTCTAAAGCTCAAGGGAACAGAAGTTGAAGAAGCTCAAGAGGCTCAGGGGAACAGAAGTTGAAGAAGCTCAAGAGGCTCAAGGGGAAAGAAGCCAAATAAGCTAAAGTAAATCTGGGAAGACAAAACTAAAACTAGCGAGGCTAAGATGGAGGAAGTGAACAAGAGTTTCTTAGAAGAGCGAGAGCTTTACGGGTGTAGCCGCTGGGTTTGTCTTCATTGCTTGATCACCCAAAGGCAGTCCAATCAATATCAAGACTTCAGGTCGGAGTCTTACTTGTTGAGAGGAGGTGTCTTCAATCCTGACCTAGCGTACCTCAACATTAGCGTACCTCTGATCGAATCTCCTCGGCTAGAAAAAAACTTGCTGATGCACAGTTTTCCAAATTCCCTTTTCAGCATCTTCTAATTCTGAAAGCCGTAGACTATGCATACCTGATGGGGACAATTTTTGTGTATTTCGCATGAACCTCCAGATCCACGCATTTATTCTGACAATCTTTGTAAAATTTGAAAATCTTTCAAACCATGGCACTACTTCAGTTCTGACATGTGTAGTCACCAATACTTGTCTATCTATTTCCAAATTGACCAAAGTTCTGTCTGAGTCGAATAATTGCTTTGGCCAGTGATCTTGAGGCTGCTTGAGCCATTCAGGTCCCTCCCACCATCTGGTGCGTTTAAGCTGTAGTACACTACAACCTATTGAAGGAAGTTCTGCAGGGTTGAGGCTCCCTGGTACATAAAACCATTTGTTCGGACCTGAAGTGTTGCATATCTCTTTGACTCTGTTGTTTACAAAGGTGCCCCACTGCCTGTTTGTCTTGATTCATGAAAGTGCTGTAGTAGAGTCTGTCCAGTAGTACACCGGTTCCGCAGCCAAATTCAAAGACTCAGTTATGTACCTGCCGAATCTAACTCCCAACATACAAGCAAGAAGTTCCATCCTAGGGATAGTAGTTTTCTTAAGTGGGCCTAGCCGGGATTTGGCCATCAAAAGTTGTACTGACACTCCTTTGTTCTCAGGACAACGTAGAAAAGCTGCTGCTGCATATGCACTTTGGCTGGCATCACAAAATATGCGAATCGACCAATGGGCTCTAATCCCATGGCCCACTCTACGTGGAATCTTTATGTCGGCAAGAGTGTCCAACTCACTGTACCACTTCATAAAATTTTCTTGAATGGTTGATGGTAAAGGTTCATCCCAATCAGTTTTGACTGTCCAGGCTTGTTGAATAAGTAGTTTAGCAGGTAATAAGACAGGAGCCAAGAATCCAATTGGGTCAAAGATCTGTTGGGTATGAGACAAGAGGTCTCTCTTGGAAAGTGAGTTTATTATAACTCCGAACTTAGGGGTCACATTAAGAGTATCTTCTAAAAGATCCCATTTCATGCCCAGAACTGAAGCCTCTTCACTCCTTTCTATATCAACACTAGGAGGTAATCTAGAATAGACTTCCTTGACTCGGTGTATAGGTCCGAATTGCCACATTCTGAGATCCATCTTGGCTTTTGCAAATATCTCAGTAGATTTCTCCACCAGATCAACTAATTCTGCCTCGGTATCCACTGAAGTGACACAATTATCAATATACAAACATTCCATCAACTTCTGATGAAGAGCTCCAAATTCAGATGAGACTCCCTTGAGATGATGCAGAATGACTGTTCCAAGCAAATAGGGGCTACAGGTCACACCAAAGACAACTCGCTTGTGACGGAAAACCTGAATCTGATGATTATTTTTCCACTATAAGAATCTAAGATAGTCTCTATCTTTTTCTTTCACTTCAATTTGCAAAAAGGCTTTTCTAATGTCAGCAATAACTCCAATAGCCTTTTCTCTAAACTTCAGTAGGATAGCTGGGATCTGTTCAATAACATTTGGGCCACTTGCCAAGCAATCGTTCAATGAAAGATTCCCCTTGTCCTTACATGATGCGTCAAACACAGGTCTTATCTTGGTGGTGTTGCTATTGGCTTTAACCACTGGGTGATGAGGGAGATAATGACACTTCCTGTTCAAATCTTCTGGAGACACCTTTTCAATAACACCTTCAGCTAGCCATTCTTGGAGCACCCTATCATATTCGCTGAAGATACATTTAGCTCTCAATTTACGGGTTGTGTTGAAAAGTCTTCTCTCTGCAATATGACGATTGGATGGAATTCCTTCTTGGTTCCCCAGCCAAGGTAATCCTACACAAAAGCGTCCATCTTCCTGCTGATGAACAGTATTTAAGAAGTGCTGGTGTACTATCTTATCTTCTTCTAACTTTGTGAGATTTTCCCTGGGATCTTTTATGCCAATCGTTTCTAAATCCCACAAATAATCAACCGACATATTTCTACTGTGCATGCTGATGACCACCAGTGATGAGCAATCAGACTGCTCATCTTTCTTCGGTGAAGGGCCACAAATTGTCCATCCAAGATGTGTTTCTATAGCTGTTAGTCCATTTTTCAGCTGCTTCACACGTCCCGACAAAAGGCTTCCATAAATATCACTGCCGATCAAAAGTTCTATCTTGGGGCTATCTCTTCCAAGATCAGATAGCCAAATTCTAGATCCTTTTAGTTCATTCAACCATGCTCCTCTAGGCGTCCTTGGAATCTCTCCACAAATAATGTCTTGACCCAAGAATTCAAATTCTCTCAGAGTGTCCAATTCGGATTGGTTGCTGCATAATGCGACCTTATATACCTTATGAAATTTTGTTTCTGATTGAGTACCACCAAACAATGAATGAGCAATATTTACATTACCCACAGGCTTCAATTTTACTTCTAGTGCAGTGGATTCCAAAATATAGGACTTCTGAGAACCAGGGTACAAGAGTACTCGCGCTCTTTTATAGCCATTATTTCCCATAATATTAACCATCAAGGTCATTAAGGTTACATCTCTTGTACACTGCTGATTGGCTAAAGCACTCTGTACTACTTCAGAGGCATGCGTATTTTCCTTTCGGTTGCAGGGCAAGTCAGGACAAAGAAGAACGTAGTGTCCTTTGGCACAAATATTACATTGAACTGTCCTCTTGCAAGCCTTTGCAAGATGTCCAGGTTTAAGGCATTTCAGACAACACCTCTTTTAATAGATATTTGCTCTTTTATCCTTGAATGGCATAGATTGAGCAGTGATGCAGTCTTTACTTTGGTGATTATTTTCACAGAACAAACATCCCATCTCCTTGGCAGAAAATAAACCTGCAGCGGTAGGTATATTTGAATTCTGTTTAAACTTATTTCTACGTTTCTCTTTTGGGGAAAACCCTTCAAATCCTCTCCTGGCTAGAAGTCTTCTTTCTTCCCCTTCCACTTCTCTTCTAATAAAGTCCAAAAGATTGTTAAGGCGAGAGCTGGAGTTAGAATTAGAGTTTTTTGATGCATCACAACTATCCAGCGGTGATCTCTGCCAAGCAACCAGCACATCTTCTGGCAAACAAGACTCTATCATAGGGAAAAGCCATGCTATGTTTTCCTTGGTGTCAACACCCAAAGATTCCAGAGATCTTAGTTGTGTTTCAAGTTTGTCATATAGTTTAGCCACTGACCGCCTTTCATCTGGTGGAGTCCTGACATTTGCCATCATTAATTTAAGCAGTTCCCTTACATATATTTCCACAAGCAAATCTTTCTGTCCATACCTTTGTTTCAAGGCTTGGACCGCTTTGGCATAGTTGTCTGCTGTTTGGGGATAGCTTTCTATGAGCTCTCTGGCTCTAGTGTTTGATTGCATAGACTGCACCAGATAATGAAACTTGTCTGCATCATGCAGCTCATTATCTTCATGAATCTTTTCAAATTGTACCCAAAATGGAAGCCAATTAATTAGTTCTCCATCAAATTTTCTTATTTCGAACTTAGGAAGTTTATAACTTTTGGCCATTGATGACCCATTTGAGCTTCCCAGGGATTTAACATCACTTTTGATATCAGAATCAATTAATTCTCTTACCTTTCTTTCCAGGGTGATGAAGGTATCCGAATAATGTTCTGCTTCCTCAATTTCACAATTTAAAGTGTCTTCTTCTGCATCAGCCACCATCATATGATCCAACATCTTCTGGTCAAGATCCTTTAATTTGCAATCGATGTCCTTTAATTTACTAAATTTGTCCTTGATCACACCTAGATCAGCATTAGTTTTACTTATTTCGGGATCCAAAATATTTACTACCTTAGTAAATCGCGTTCTGGTTACTGAGCGCAACTTCTTGTCACGTTCCATCCTGGCAGGCTCGCCATTTCTGTTAATTAATAACAAAAACTAAATAGAATTTTCTAAAAAGGCCTTTATTGCCTCACAAACACTAATATCACTGCACTAACTATTTACAAATTAAAGATATATGTCATAATATATGCTCTTCCAGGATTAATAAAACAAACCAACAGCCAACGAGAGAGAGATGAGCAGCTAAAGCGAGACACTTTAGACAACTAACTCACGACCATTTTGACCACATTACTGAGGGGGGGGGGGGGGGCCGTCACCACCTGGCGACTTTCCTGGTTATCCCCAGGTTGTGTACACAGGGAAAACAGTCGTTCAATAGATAACGTCTCACTCGCTCTCTCGGCTGGCTGGCTGGATGATTGCTCTAACAACTCGTCATGTGATTATTTCTCTCCTCAACACATTTACCACTATATTGTCACATTGAAAAGTCGACAGGATAAGACCTGGCCGGGAAGCGAATCCCTCATATACCGGAGTATGAAGAAACAAGAAGCCAAGCCACGATGATCGACCAAACCCAACTCAACTGTAACCACTCCTCTTCGAGCCCTCAACCCCTTCCTCGCCAACCTTTGAACCGTGATCCCGAAGAAGTATTCACCTACGACGGAGATGGAGCTGCCACGCACTTCTTCCAGCACTAGATCTACTCAAGAACGATCGCCGTGCCAGAGCAGGACACCTCCCGCCATCATGGACAAGACTCCGCCATCTCCCTACCGCTACTGTGATGTACAACACTGGTACGCACAGTGTCACAGACAGAACTCTCCCGAAGCTCAATGAACTTGCCTGCGCCCTAAACCAACATAACTCGTGAGTGTAATTGTCTTAACTCCTACCATTCATTCTTTAAATAAGTCATTCCTTGTAGATTGTCCCAATATTTCCATAATTAGCTCAATATGTGTGAATATGTAAAAATATTTAATATTTCCATTTATCTCTCCACCCCTATTAACAGTGATCTTATTATCCATATTATATCTAGCTATGTGAAACCCATTTAATTAGTTACCTTACCAGTAGATGTAACAATCGTCATTTTAATTAAATAATTTCCATTTTAACGTAACTCTTTAACAAAAAAAAATCATAAAAAAAAAAAAGGAATTCTACCTATTAACGCTTTACGATTTTTACTATTAACAATAGATTTTTCATAATCAAATTATTTATAAAAATATGCCTCCAGCACCTAAACTTTTGTATAGACCTCTCCTACTTGTAAGCACGGCTCACGAAAAATAATTTCTTTCCCTAATCGATTCAAAATTCACCCTGTAATTCAGGCGTCGAAGAATTCCAACCACCACGTGAGCCTTGCTTACAACCAACCATTGGTGACTCTTATCTATCTTCCCCTTAATGCCCCTCTCATTCTTACAACTTTGTTAACTTTATACCAGCTCAGGACCTTTATAGAGAATTATTGATTAATCAATTATCGAACTTCTATATTGTCATTTCAAAATCCTAACCTTCGCCCTTCATTTATGATAATTCATTTCGTAGTTCATCTCTAGCCTATCCACCGACCCACACCATCTAGCCAATGGTGTGTTCGTCACAGGGTGCAGATTGACTAACTGCTAGATATTTATAAACCCCTTTTTGTTCGCACTTGAACAATCTGCATCGAGCGACACAGTTCGCTTCTTCTTCTCGCGCCACACGTTCGCCACACGGACCCTGTCTTCAAATCTATGTTTGTCCATTGTCCAAACCAGCACGATATAGCCTACCACCGATATTTCCCACGGAGGTACGTTAAACATCGTCGCTGATTCTGTCCGGTCCGTCATCATTTCGCGCAGACATGGGTCTTACTTTCAACCCACCGCGAAATAATCGCCTTGCACAAGCTCCCACGACGGTTCAAACACCTCGTGTCCGAGCAGCTTGTCACTTGTAACGGACAACGCAGTCCTCGTCCCAATTTTTGGCACTGTGCGCGCAGACTTTCCGCAAATTAAATATAAGTCCGTTCGACTTCCTCACCTACACACGGGACTTTTCCCCTCGGACTCGCTACACAAGTAACTGCATAGATAAGTTAGATTGGCCCAAAGCAAGTTTCCCCTCGCTCTGTTCGCCGAAATTCTAACATTGTATGTAGTTTTATATTTACCTCAGTCCCAGAGCTCACACAATTGTCAACCTCAATCTCATTTCTCGTACTCTACACTTATAGCATAGAAAGCCCATGACAAGTTTCCCCTTGCCATGTCCGCCTGAAAAATATCTTAAAGTGTAGAGTTCCCCAGTCTTAATGATCTTCAGAATTTCACCATATGTATGTGACTCTTCTTCTCGTTGTTCACACTCCTCCATATCACTTCCCTTATAGTACATTAGATTTTGTTGTATATAGCCTTTTATAACCTTGATATTTTCAAAGATTTCCTTAAATGTCAAACTCCCCGGTGTTGTAAAACTGCTTGTAAATAATATTTACTTGTGTACTATACGATATTTTATTTACATAAAACTATGTCACCATTACCTTAACTAATTTTAACTGTAAAATTATTTTCTCTATTCCTGGCTTCTCCAACTTTAAATATACTTAAACCATGTTCAGCCTTCTTCAACGGGGGCCATATGTCATAATATATGCTCTTCCAGGATTAATAAAACAAACCAACAGCCAACGAGAGAGAGATGAGCAGCTAAAGCGAGACACTTTAGACAACTAACTCACGACCATTTTGACCACATTCCTGAGGGGGGGGGGGGGGGGGGGGGGGGGCCGTCACCACCTGGCAACTTTCCTGGTTATCCCCCGGTTGTGTACACAGGGAAAACAGTCGTTCAAGAGATAACGTCTCACTCGCTCTCTCGGCTGGCTGGCTGGATGATTGCTCTAACAACTCGTCGTGTGATTATTTCTCTCCTCAACACATTTACCACTATATTGTCACATATATATATATATATACATAAAAATAATTAACATAGTAAAACAAACACTATGCAAAACCTTATTTGCATATCACGACAATTTTCTAAACATAACTATTGTTATGCAAAATACCACAATTTTAATTAATGGATATTTAACACCAACGGTTTAGACCATCCTTCCACTCTGACCCCCAAAACAAACAATAAATTGTCATAACCATAAAGTCGGTGTATAATTAGTGAGGAATTACTGATTTCAAGATTTTTTAAGACGATGTCTTTGGGTAACTTTTTCATTGTCAAGATTTCGTTTACTTCTAAAGCTGCTTAAAGTGTCTGGTCATCGAAAATTGATTAGTCAGCCTCTTTCTTTTTCATCATTGTGGTTTGTATCGTTCTTTTTCTATTTGAATTTTGGTGATTTTTTCTTCATCAATAGATTCATTGGGATTCTTAAACGACTTCAGCATTCCAACTTTTCTCGATGTGGTGAAGAATAACATTATGAATATGGAGTGAATTTTGGTTTGGTTTTTACTTAGATGGAATGAAAGGGAAATTTTCATATAAAACAAATAGAGAAAGCTAATTTTAGAGTCAAAAGTCGCTGGAAAAAGGCACAATGAATATATACAGCAGCCAAATATTATTTTGTTAGAAATCTCCATATTGGTTTTAATTCTAAAATATCTTATCAAACGAGATGTTATTCGAATGTTGATATTGTTTAAACATAATTTTGAGATATTTGTACATGAATATCATATTGCAGCAACTTTATGTTATATATATAGAAAGAAAGATATAGAAGCAAAGGGCGCCTCTCACGTTAAAAAAACGTCAAAACTAGACGCCATCTATTGACCGTCGCCGCAAACTAGTGGCTTCGATTCAGTGACAAAGCCACAACACCAACCTTGGCAATCTGAGAAGCGTACACCTAGAGACCATGGTTTCGGGCTAAGTGCTCTCTTCAGCCCAATGCGGACTTTATTCAAGATCCACTAGATATCTAATGGAATCTTCACAATCTACCAAAGAGATTTTAGCTGGCAAAGTGGTTAGCCCAAATCTATCCCCAAAATATAGATGGAAATATTTTTACCTTCATTTTGATGGGAAAGGCGATCTTTGCTTTTATATATCAATTTCTTCCTGGAAAAAAATCTACTTATTTACAATGTCTTCATTGGGTACTTCCACCGAGGGAAAGACTTCGCCACCAATAAAATGTGAGAGTTCTGGCGAATGGAGGCCTATGTTGTAGCGGCTTTGCCCACCTTAATCCAAGTTTAAGCTTGAAGATTATCACTTTTTCCTCAGCAATTATCTTCGTTACCTCGGGAAGGAGTCCGTGGTCGAATAGTCCAGTTGTTCCGATCCATGGGGCATCTCGTATGAAGAACTTGAGTCAACTCGGACCATATCCACACATGCGACTTCCCCCAGTCGTTAATGCAGCCATGATAAGGGATCATAGAGCGCCCCCCGCTTCTTATTTCAACACTTCCTGAGGCCCTTCTAATTGAGACCATCGAGGTGGTTAGGCAGCTTTTTTCTCTCCACACCGCTTCCTGGACGCCCAGCCCTCGTCCTGTGATGGAACTTCGACTTGCAGGATGACAAGAGATACCATTCTTTTAAATATCTGCTTGAAATACTTGTTTCAACAAGCAACCCAGGGTTTCTTGTACCATTTTTATCTCCCTAGCTTTCAAGCTAACATGCCTTTTAACAAGAACACCTAGAAGTATAACTTTCTGATAACTATACAAGAAATAGCCGTGTAATAGTTAGCTGGAAGTTATACTTCTAGGTGCACCTGTTAAAAGTCATGTTAACCCGAAAGCTAGAGATATAAAAATGGTGCAAGAAAATTAACCCCGATTTTTGTTGATATAATTCTATATACAGTTACGAGCGCGTCATTCTTCATCAGTCATCTCTGTCACCGTTTGCTTTTTTTTTTTTTGGAATGGCGCCCTCCTATTGGTCGGCTACGATCACGCCACCTTTGCCCCCCCCCCCACTCGCTTTTTCGTTTTTGTAACCATTGTGTTGGAGCGGGTCGCTCCTTAAATAAATGCATATTTTAGTTAATAACCAAATGGAATCCTCTCTTTCTTTTTCCCAGTAAGAGACGCCTACGGAAGCCAACAGTACATAGACAGATAAAGCACATAGGCTATAGTTATTAACTAACATATGCATTTATTTAAGGCGCCAATTTTTAATTGTAACAAATAGTATTTGAATCAAAACATTCAATCGGGTAAAACACGGGCGTTGCCCGGGTCATTCGGCTAGTTAAACTATAAGTCAGGGGAAGAACGTTTATAATACTTCTTTGTTTGTTATTGACAAAGGTGAAATTTTTTTCCTACAAATTTCTTTCGTTTTTATATTTAAAAAAAATCCTAATGTCCTTATTGCAAGGAGTAATAATTGAGAAAACCTGGCTCTTCATTGTTGCACCTTTCCAGCGGTTTTGACAGATTAATTAGGAACTTTTATCATTGATGAGAACAAGGATATTCCAATATTTTCTTTTCTCGGTAATGGCAGTTGGGAAATTGTTTAATTTGGAAACACCATTCGCGCTAAATAGTTTCTATTTTTAAGTACAGATGGCGCCCTTCTACCTAGTAATTAATTGTCTGTTCTGAGTACAGATCTGTATTGAAACATCGAGATATCAATTGGAAGTAAGTAATCATCCAGGAATATGTATCTTGCAAACACTACAATAGTGAATCCCAAGCTTTTGAACCTACAGAGAGGAATTAAGAATAAACCATATCAACATAATATTCTTTTGTGGAAGGGTATTGAAGGCTCTATATCTTGAACATTAATATGAAAATATCTACAAGAAATGTATCCCTGGCTAATTTTCATTTTTAAATGATCATATGATACAAGGGAGCATATAAAAGCATATACAAGGAGCATATACTCGTATTTTGAATTAAACCCTCATCATAATCTTTATATATACACTATCCGCTGATTAGGGAAGACAAACTGAGGATCTCCCAGAAGATCTCAAGGTCTTGGGTGCTGTGATCTACATTTTCCAAGAATGGCTCCAGGATTCCACCGCCGTGTCAAAGGCAAGGCTTCCCTACAAGAAGACGATGTCCCTTTTGACGATACGACGCCGAAGCCGCCTCTTCACGCCGCTAGAGAAAGGACGCGAAGCTACTAGGGACAAAGTGTCAACACTCCAAAGGAATTATTGGCAAAAGCACGTTAGATCTATGTCATTTTCTACAAAATTTGCAAGCTGTGGGTCACAGCTTCCATAGGGAAGAAGCTATGTAGCAAAGTATTTATTATATTTTATGAATATAGATTATATTAATTTTCAAATATATTTATATATACACACAAAGCTCTATTAAGAGACCAGCGGTCTTATACAGATTCACCACAGGAAGAAATAATAGATAAAACTCCTATACTCCAGGCAGCACAGCACCCAACAACAATCTCCAGGTCCGACACATGTCCAATGGCCACACGTTCCTTCATGCATACGTCATGGTTAGCGAATCACTGAACAGCCTAGTGTGAATAATATATTTATATTATTTATATTTTACTACTCTGGAAACTTCATTCATTGCTTATCTTGTATCTTATAAATGTTGATTTTGTTTTAAGTCTTAAATAAATTGACGTGTCATCCTGAAGTTTGTCTTTCCTAATTACAATATTAAAATTGAATTTGAAAAGAGACTATTCAGACTTTCCTTAGACAGTGCTAATTTCAACAGAGGCTTTCAGCATCGATTGATATCTTGTTCAAATTGCATAGAGGTAATACCAAAAAAGTCCATCTCAACAAAGATAAGTAATTATTGGGGAACATGTAGATATAATGCATGCAAATAATTGAGCAGCTAGGGAGATTAAGCCATTAGCGGATAGTAAAAAAAAGACACAGAATATTCATGAAGGCTTTTTTATATGCTTGGAATTGATGTCTTATTTACACTTCGTGTCAACGTTTGTTCCTTTTTATGACAGATTATAGGATTGTCCTCATGTACGGTATGAAATGGTAGTGAATATCTTTAGTATACGTGATATAGGCCATAGAACTCCCCCATTACCTGCTTAATTGTACAACCCTTGATGCAGAGAGGAAGGCCCTATATTAACAAATAAATGTAACTCTGCCATCTAAAAAAAACATGCGCTCGTGGTCAGGAAATGCCTTCTTTATTTTTAATATATATATATATATATATACATTCAAGTGCATCGAACAATGCTTTGCTACAAGTATTCCATAAATTAGCCAGTTAGGTATCAATTAGATATAATAGTATAGCAAGCCATATATATATACAATCATGGACAAAACTTAAAGAAGTTTTATATTTTAGCCATAAACCAATCCTTATTTGCTTATAAGTCGACGGATTTCCAATACATGTAAATTTGAACACGTTCTTCTTTAAAAATATAATAATAAAAATATTTAAAAGATATATGATAATTGAAAAAATACATGCTAAAAGGTTCAAAATCCTTAAGTTTTGTCAATGAGTGTGAATTAAAATTTACGGCGCTTAAATATTTTTTATGTATTTATTTTTCATTTTTGTATGTATTCCGCCTTCTTCTGCCTGGAGAGTTGGCTAAGCACGCCGTTTCTGAGGAAACTAAGGCTGTCACCAAGTACACCTCCAGCTCCAAGTAAATTTGGTACTTTACTTTGAATGTATTAAAAGTAATGCTAGGTAGGCTTCTATAAATGCATATACATTGCATTTTTGTGTGTGTGAAATTTCTACGATAATACATATTTCTAAAATAACATATATTCAGAATTAAGAAAAAGGCATCTCCTTATCGTGCAACTGAAAGTTGCTGATGGCTTGCGTCATCTATCGGAATAAATATAAACTATTTTCGTTGATTTTTAATTATTCCAGAATTGGCCAAATACCTATTTTTAATTAATCAAGAAAAGCTAACCAATGGCGCGTTTCGGGAATGTTGGCCCTCATCAGCGTGGTGCAAGCTGTACCTCAACGACCAAAAAATAGGTCATTAAGGCATCCTGAAAATTCATGAAACGGATAGTTAAGGCCAGAATTTCGTGAGACCGCGACACAATGTGAAAAAATAGTACAAATGTGATATTGTACTGGGATAAGGTGCATAAATTAAGAAAAGGGCATAGCCTAGAAACGGGTAGTTAAGGCCCGAAACGCGTCCGTGGTTAGCTTTTCTTGATTAATCAAGAATGGGTATTTGGCCAATTCTGGAATAATTAAAAATCAACTAGAATAGTGGATATTTATTTCTATAGATGACCCAAGCCATAAGCAACTTTCAGTTGCACGATAAGGAGATGCCTTTTTCTTAATGTATGCACCTTATCCCAGTACAATATTACATTTGTACTATTTTTTCATAGTGTCGTTGAAGACCTTCATGAAAAATAGGCTTTAAAGTACAGATACTATACAAACAGATTCAACATGCAATAGTTGTAATAATCTGAAGGATCAAATTGGCGAAATCACTGTGAAGATTCACTACTGATGAGCATGGTCTTCCCAAATCTTTTTCCTATTCAGTTCAATAAATGTAGAAATTAGTCCTTTATTTTGAAAAAGCAAGAGCGTTAAGAATGTTAATATTCTCACATCCAAAGTGCGCTATGTGTAATGTATAGTTATTTATAACCAATGAAAACATTAAGGCAAGAATATTTCTTTTTCAAACGAATAAATCACACCTCTACTGTCCTTACTGCGATGAAAAAATATTGGGAGGGTTTGACTTATCAGTGGTAAACCCTCTCAGCAATTTCGCCAATTTAATCTACCAGACCGCTTCTTTAGAGCTCTAATACTGTATTGGATCATTCTGCTTATATATTCTAAACTGAAGGATGGAATCCTAGAAATGATATTTGAGCAAACTATAGACATAAGCTCAAATCTAATTCTGCTGTCCTAAAAGCTTATGTCCATAGTTTGCCTAAATACCATTTCTATGATTCCACACTTCAGTGTAGCATATAAAAGCAGAATGATTCAATACAGTATTAGAGCTCTAAAAAAGCGGTCTGGTAGATTAAATTGAGAAACTGCTGGGAGGGTTCACCACTGATGAACCAAATCCTCACAATGTTTTTTCATCGAACTAAGGACAGTAGAAGTTTGATTTATTTATAAAAAGAAACATTCTCGTCTTAATGTTTTCATTGGTTATATGTAGATAGCGTGTTATTGCTTTGCATTAATAGTTATGAATATCAAACTTATCTTAAATAGTTTCTTAGGTCTTCAAAGAAGACAGATTTTGAGGGAAAAAATCAGGTCGAAGAAAGAGAATGGTAGAACAATTATTTCTTGGATGTCAGTTTCCCATCCGGCGGCGTCGATAAAGATGAAATTAGGCTCGACACCTTCCTGACAGGCACGCTAGGATGTTGTCAGTCACTCTGACACCTTGCCCCTCCTTTTCTCACCGCCACCTGAATTCCTCACCTCACACACACCTTGGAGACCTCAGGAATATCTCATTGCTTACAATCCTATTCAATACATTTAGATCAGTTGATGCGCATGTTTCTCAGTTCCAACTGATCATTTATATTAAAATTCAAAGAATTAAAGCGGCAGAAGACTAGAGTTGTTTTTGTGGACATGAGGAACAAACCCTAATACATCTTTTACTAGATTGTCCTGTTTTTCAAGACTATAGAATCGACAATAATGTAATAGTAACATATCTAAGTATTTTTTTTTCATTAAAGAAATGTATATTAAATTCAATACCTTTTGTAGATATATTTTAAATTATATAGCAACAAATACCTTCTAAGAAACTGATAATTTATATTATGCTTATTGTACATATTGACAGACACTTCTTTCTTTTATGCACAGTTCTTTTTTCTTGTTAATAGCATATGACTATTCTATTCACGGCCTAAAATTATTGTAAATAAATATATGCATAAACAAATGTAAAGGCATACATGTATGACAGCGCAAGTGTCCCTAGGAGGACATAGCGCTTTGAGAGAGAGAGAGAATTGAAATAAAAAAAATCTATATATTAAAATTCAAAAATATTATTTCAAATCTGAAATTTTGGGAACTTGTCAATATGAACACTGTTCAACCTTCCAAGCAGAACTTAGGTCATTCTTCACGCGATTAAATCTTTCCAGATTTTTCCACATAAAAACTTCAGAATTGTTGTCAGACTAGCAATTGACTCTTTCTACCATATACAATCTTCGGCCTCGAAAAACCTATCTCTGTGTAGAAATCATCTGTAACCTACATTTTACACATAATGTACAAATCCGCTGTGTCAGCTTTTATGCTACACAGGCCACAGACAGCCTTTGTGCTTGGAGTACAAGACTTCAGCTCTACTTCCTGACTTCCTGCCGGCCTGGAACTACCAGGTTCACCTCAGCAATCTGTCCTCCCCATGACTAGACTTCTAGACTATAGCTGTACAGACCGGGTAGTTGGTGATTTTTGCTCCAGAATCCCAGATTACCTCTATTTTCTCTCTGTGTCAAAGATAACGATGTATTCCTGCATTCGCACTTACTACAAAGCGTTGCCCGCAATAAAAAAAAAACTGAATTCAAACAGAATCTACGGATAGACCTATACATTACATATTAACACAAATATTTGAAAGTAATTCTACTGTCCTAAAAGCTTATGTCCATAGTCTTCTTGAAAACAATTTCTGAGATTCCACCCTTCAGTGCTGCGTATATAAGCAGAATCGTCCAATACAGTATTAGAGCTCTGAGAAGCGGTCTGGTGGATTAAATTGGCGAAACCTCTGGGAGGGTTCACCACTGATGAGCCAAGCCCTCCCAATATATTTTTTCGTCGCAGTAAGGACAGTAGAAGTTTGTATTATGTATAAAAGAAACATTCGTGCTTTTAAATCTTTTCATTTTATACATTACATATTAATCAACTTGAAAGGTAAGCTTTAAAGCGGAATTCGCTCTCTTCTATAGGCTTGTATTAAATAAATATTCAATATTTCCTAGTTATGACCGTTTACATGTTCAAGCGTGTAAATTGATGTTCAAAATAATTAATGGGAAACTTGTACTACGCGTGTACACAAATGTAAACAATCCTAATTAAAAAACAGTTTATCTTTCTATAAGCTTGTAAATGGATGATTTTTGCTTGAAAATTTGGATTCCAAATAAAAAAAAGATACTCATTGTGAATATAAATATTTTATATATTATTTTAATATATGATCAATTATATATATAAGAAATATCAAGGGATATGTTTCCTGAAGATATTTTGATATCCTTTCTCAAGAACGGCATAAAGGATCGAAAACTTGAGTAACGCTATTAGAATATTAAAATTATAAATATATTTTTAACAATGTATTCTTTTATATTAGAAATGCTAGCTTTCAAGTAAAAATACGTCGGACTTAGAAGCTTTTGTTGGGTTTCGATGCTGCCTGGAGTATAAGAGCTTCATATACAACAACAACAACAAAAGCCTTTATTGAGGACCTCTCGTCCTATACAGGATTCGCCAGTTTACAGAGTAAGAGAAGAGAACTAAGAATACAGAGAGAAACCTATATGTAGTAGGTATAGTATTTTCTACACTGTGACTATATACAACAGCAGCAACAAGCCTTTTACTGGTCTACGTCATTCTAATTCTGACATAGATTATTTACATATAATTATTTACATCAATTAGATTATGTATATAGCCTCCTCTTCTCTTCAGCCGTCTTCCAAAATTTGAACAACGCAAAAGCTCCAGCTCTGTTTCTCACCACCTCAATCAACAGGAGCTCCAAAGAGAGTCCCTCGAGACCTATTTCACTGAGGAGCACTTCTCGTTCGTCTTTCAGCCCCATACATGAGAGTAAATGGTGATGTAGCCCCGGCTCCATTCTTGTCCCGCAAATCTCGCATGTCCATCCGTCTATAAGAGCTTCATATATGCTTCCATCCTGTGGTGAATCTGTATAAGAGCTGTGGTCATAGATATATGTTTGTGCGTGAAAATCTTTCTTCGATAAGTTCAACTTAAAACGTGGACCATTTCTAACTAGGGATCTTTTGCAAGTGTACGCGCAGGTAGTTTTGGTATTTATTCCCACACAACCTAAATTATAAATATATGTTATATTAAAATATTTTATTTAAAATTATATTTCATAGATTCAAATACTCTGCTAAATCGACCGCCAGAGGTCACGCTTCCCCTATAAAAACTCATTGTTGTTGTTTCCCGATGGCCGGCTCAAACTTTTGTACATTATGTAAATAAGCTTTTTTTTTAAATTATTATTACGCCTTAAGACAGGCAGTGCTTTTATCGAATTATGTTTTTCTATATTCCATAATCTAATTAAAGTAATTACTGATCAAAACTATTTTTATCATACTTTAAAGATTTTTCAACCATGACTGCATTACCATAGCAAAATTCTCAAGATAATCAAAATCAAGCAGAAAATCTCTCTTTTTTTAAATTTAAACATATATATATCATATTCAATATTCTGTATATCGAAGAGTTATGTTTGCTTAAAAGCTAGAATTTCTAAAAAAAAAAAAAGAAAGTTATTGTGAAAAGTTTTATAATTACCTTTCAAACAATTTTACCTATAATCATAATTTCAAACATCTTAACAGGTTCTCCGGTTAAAGTCTTTTATGAAGTCTAAACAAATCTCTTTCCCAATTTGATTCATTCCTCGTGTTAGTAGTTTAACAGTAAAGGGTGAACGCCTACGTTCTAAGGTTTAAATTAAGTTGAGGATTGAGTGTCGAACTGTGAAGGAAAGGAAATATTCGGAAGGATAATTCTGGAGTATGGGGGGGTTAATTCTGGAGTCAGGGAGGTTAATTCTCTAGTCGGGAAAGCTGACACGGGCAAGCTATCTGTAATTACGGCCCCTCTGACGTCGTAATTGGGAGCCCCTCGGTCGGCCCCACTCCATGTTCACATTGACTCTCAACCCCTGTGTTGAGTCCTCCTCTATCAACTTCAGCAAAACCTCCGTTTAGCAGTCTCTCCAAAGAATATTATAATACAATATAATATAATGCGGCTTGTGATTGTAAAACGACATTTGAAAATTATCCCGCATGTGTTTCTTCTCAACGAAAAATCAAATTTTATTTCAAGGAGAAATAACGATTATTTCTAACCTTAGGGATGAGGTATGAAAAGGTGAATTGGGAAGAGTAATGATAAATGGGAAAATAAAGTGTCCAGGGATAGGAACTTTTATTTTTCCGTTTATCATTACTCTCAACAGTTTATTCTTTCAAACCTCATCCCTAAGGTTAGAAATAATCGTTATTTCTACTTGAAATAAAATTTGATTTTTCGCGTTGAAAAGAAACACATGCGGGATAGTTTTCAAATGTCGTTTTACAAAGGGATATTATGCAGTTCTGACACTGGATATAGCAACATCCAAACTTAAAACACCACGTACGTATTTGATATTGAATAAATATAGTTATAAAATACTCTAAAATAAGAAATATTTATACATTTCCAATCCTTCATCGATATATTTCAAATATTTTTAACAAAATAGAGTAATAGGATCAAGAGTAACTGCAATAAAATCAAGAAAATTGTATAATATTAAATATATATAAATATTAAACAGTGACTGGTGCATTTCTAATATAAGCACCTTTTTTATAATATGCATTCTTATGATTTAACCTATAAAAGCCTTAGGTTCTAAGTTAACTTCTTGAACAAAATAAATACATTGAGATTTTTTAATGAGTATCATTCTTTTCTCAAAACTACAATGCATATCTGTTTGGAATAGACAAAGGAATGAATGCCTTTAGAGTTCCATACAATGACCAGTGCTCTATTGAAAATGCCAGCCAGAGATGTTGGGGAGTACCGAGGTGGTAGTTCCGAAGACAATCCCTCAAGAAGTCTAGGCCTCAACCTGTCCACCGTCCAGGATAGACTTATCTGAACTTATCCACCATCCAGGATAGACGTATCGGAACCTGTCCACCGTCCAGGATAGACGTATTGGAACTAATCCACCATCCTGGACAGACGTATCGGAACCGGTCGACTGTCCAGGAAAGACGTATCGGAACCTGACGACTGTCCGTGATAGACGAATCGGAACTTATCCACCATCCAGGATAAACGTATCGGAACCTGTCCACCGTCCAGGATAGACGTATCGGAACCTGTCCACCGTCCAGGATAGACGTATCGGAATCTGTCCACCGTCCAGGATAAAGGTATCGGAACCTGTCCACCGTCCAGGATAGACGTATCGGAATCTGTCCACCGTCCAGGATAGACGTATCGGAACCTGTCCACCATCCAGGACAGACGTATCGGATTTTTCCACCATCCAGGATAAACGTATCGGAACCTGTCGACTGTCCATGATAGACGTATCGGAACTTATCCATTATCCAGGATAGACGTATCGGAACCTGTCGACTGTCCAGGATAGACGTTTCGGAACTTATCCACCATCCAGGACAGACGTATCGGAATTTGTCGACTGCCCAGGATAGACGTATCGGAACCTGTCGACTGTCCAGGACAGACGTATCGGAACTTATCCACCATCCAGGATAGACGTATCGGAACTTATTCACCATACAGGATAGACGTATCGGAACCTGTCCACCGTCCAGGATAGACATATCAGAACCTGTCGACTGTCCAGGATAGACGTATCCGAACCTGTCGACTGTCCAGGATAGACGTATCGGAACTTATCCACCATCCAGGACAGACATATCGGAACCTGTCGACTGTCCAGGATAGACGTATCGGAACCTGTTCACCGTCCAGGATAGACATATCAGAACCTGTCGACTGTCCAGGATAGACGTATCCGAACCTGTCGACTGTTCAGGATAGACGTATTGGAACTTATCCACCATCCAGGACAGACTTATCGGAACCGGTCGACTGTCCAGGATAGACGTATCGGAACCTGTTCACCGTCCAGGACAGACGTATCGGAACTTATCCACCATCCAGTACAGACGTATCGGAACCTGTCGAATGTCCAGGATAGACGTATCGGAACCTGTCGACTGTCCAGGATAGACGTATCGGAACCTGTCGACTGTCCAGGATTGACGTATCGGAACTTATCCCCCATCCAGGGCAAACGTATCGGAACTTATCCCCCATCCAGGACAGACGTATCGGAACCTGTCCACCATTCAGGTGTATCGAACAGATATTTTGGAAGAGTGTCCACCGTCTAGTACAGACATGCCGGAAACTGTCCACCGTCCAGGACAGACATATAGAAAAATGACCACCGTCCAGGCGTATCAGACAGACAAGGAAGAGTGTCCACTGTCCAAGACAGACATGTCGGTAAATTGTCCACCGTCCAGGACAGACATGTCAGTAGAGTGCCCACCGTCCAGGATAGACACGTCGGAAGAGTGTCCACCGTCCAGGTAAGGCATGTAAGTAGAGTGCCCACCGTCCAGGACAGACAAATCGGTATGATGTCCGCCGTCCAGGACAGATATGTCAGTAGAGTGTCCACCGTCCAGGACAGACATGTCGGAAGGGTGTTCACCGTCCAGGACAGACATATCAGTAGAGTGTCCACCGTCCAGGATAGACATGTCGGAAGAGTGTCCACCGTCCAGGTAAGGCATGTAAGTAGAGTGCCCACCGTCCAGGACAGACAAGTCGGTATAATGTCCACCGTCCAGGACAGATATGTCAGTAGAGTGCCCACCGTCCAGGAAAGACATGTCGGAAGACTGTCCAGGTGGTATAGCACCTCCCGCGCGCCATCTGCCGCGCGACCACGCCCCTCCAAATTAATAGATCCCGCCCGCGATAACCGCCGCGGCCGATTTAATTAAGAAATCCTCGAAAGAATTCGCGTTAATGGGAGAGATCGATTACCTCGTCCCGCGGGGAGAGGCAGATGGCCCGTGGCCGCGTTCCCATGACGCTTCCTCCTAACCACGGCTCAATCTGCATTCGACGGAACCCCCATTCTTGACAGCAAATTTTCCATCAGATAATATAACGCTCACACAGCCCTAACTCAATTATGGTAGAAGAATTCGGGCCGAAAAATTCCCTTTATTTATAAAATACTAGACGAATGACCCGGGCAACGCCCGGGTTTTACCCGATTAAATGTTTTTATTCAAATACTATTCGTTACAATTATAAATTGGCACCGTGGACGTCACTTTTGTGAAACGTCCCGCTCCAAACTTTACAGTTAGATTAGTTACGATATACACATGTGTAAATCTTCAAATCGAGCGAGCGTCTATAAATATCTCGATTTAGATCAAGTATTCTAATTATTAAGCGAACACTATTATTAATAAAATTTTGAGAAGATGTCGATTTTAAACGTATTTATAACCTTGATAGAGGGCGCTGTTCGTGAGCTAAGTAGAATAATTTGAATATATAGTTTTAATATTTAATTTATATATAATTTAAAATAGCCTATCGTTTTCCTCGTATTTGTTTACCTATATATGGAAATTTTGGTACTGTAAAAAAAAAAACTTTGCTTCAATAATATTTAAAAAAAAAAAAGCACCCAGGCTAAGTTTCGAACCAAGGTTGTGGAAATACGAAGCCATACACCTAACCATTAAGCCACGCTTGGCATCATAAATATTCGCATGTAAAGCTATTTCAGGCCTTACATATTTCTAACGACCTTTTTGAAATAGGTTTTTGAAACATGGAAATTATAATACCTCAAATAAATAGAAATATAGTGAACACAAATAAAACATACCAAATATTTCGAATTAGAGCAGTTATTTTAAACGGCGAATTAGATCAGTTATATCTAAAAATGAAAATATATAAATAAATAAAACATACCAAATATTTCAAGAGCAGTTATTTTAAACGTCGAATTAGATCAGTTATATCTAAAAATTAAAATATATAAATAAATAAAACCTACCAAATATTTCAAATTAGAGCAGTTATTATATAAATATTTATATTATATGTGTTATTAAGCGAACTATATTAGTAATTTAAACGGCGAATTAGATCAGTTATATCTAAAATTGAAAATATATAAATAAATAAAACCTACCAAATATTTCAAATTAGAGCAGTTATTATATAAATATTTATATTATATGTGTTATTAAGCGAACTATTATTAATAAAATATTGAGAAGATTTAGATTTTAAACGTATTTATAACCTTTTAGTATTGATAGAGGGCGCTGCTCGTGAGCTAAGTTGAATAATTTGAATATATAGTTTTAATAATTGATTTATATATTTTTTAAAATAGCCTATCGTCACCCCGTTATTTTTTACCTATGTATGGAAATTTTGGTTTGAATTAGTGAACTACTGCGAATTTGTATACGGACATACCAACAGACCAACAAACAAACATACAAACATTCATTTTTATATATATTTTTATATATATATTTTTTATATATATATTTTTTAAAATATTTTTTATATATATTTTTATATATATAAAACGTACATTTTAAATAAAATAATATTTTTAATAATTTGCTACAATAATATAAAAGAAATGAAAAAAAAAAAAACATCCACGCTGAGCCTCGAACCTAGGTTGCGGGGGTACGAAGCTGTGTACCTAACCTATAGGCTAAGCTTGACGTTACAAATAAGCTCATGCGAGGCTATTTAAGGCCATACGTCTGCCGCGAGGGGGCGCTGATTGCGAGTGAATTTACGTTTTATTGTAAATAAAAATGCAACGAAAGGTTATTTCTAAAGAGTAATTAGCCAGAAACCATCCCGGTAGTATACTAAACATCTTCCCAAAGTTTCATCACGATTGGTTTAAACGTATTTATAACCTTTTAGTATTGATAGAGGGCGCTGCTCGTGAGCTAAGTTGAATAATTTGAATATATAGTTTTAATAATTGATTTATATATTTTTTAAAATAGCCTATCGTCACCCCCGTTATTTTTTACCTATGTATGGAAATTTTGGTTTGAATTAGTGAACTACTGCGAATTTGTATACCGGACATACCAACAGACCAACAAACAAACAAACATACAAACATTCATTTTTATATATTGTTGCACCAGGTTGCGGCTTGGCAGACTCTACAGCCTGGATTCTCTCCTGTGCTGGGTCTTGCATCTTACCAGAGCGTGTTTCAACCATCCTACAAATTTATAAAAGGGAATAACGAGATAAGTCTTCTTTAAGTAGCCACCAGAATCCTCTATTCATTTTCTCACATCAAAGAGAGCAGTGAAGTCACACGTGTACCTAAATACAAATGATGACAATCTAAATAATCTGTGTTTTAAATAAATATCATAGAATATTTTATATAAAAATAAATAAATATATAATTTAAATTTCAAATATATTAAAAATAATATAAGAAATACGCCATTAATCATGATGTAACACTTCCCCCTCTCCAGAGGTCGTCACGTCCTCGTGAGTTACCTCATCAATTCTCTCAAAATAGGGTTTGAGTCTTGAGACATGGACAATCAATGGGTCTTGGCCAGGATTATCTTTTGGCTCAATTAAGTAATTTACGTTAGACAGCTTCTTTAATATTCTATATGGGCCAAAATATTTTCTCAGTAGTTTCTCACACTTTCCTATTTTCCTAATTGGTGTCCAAACTGCTACTAATTCTCCTGGTTCGTAGCTTCTTTCCATGTGTTTCTTGTCATAGTTCTTTTTCATTCTTTCTTGAGTCTTTATTGTGTTGTTAATAACTAATTTTCTTGTTCTGTTTATTTTGTCTAAGTGATGTTTTATGTATTCATCATAATCATCTTTGTCAATGTCCACCGAGATATTCCTGTCGTCCAAAAGAGACGTGGGTTCTCTTCCAAACATCAGGAAAAAGGGAGAATATCCTGTGGTTTCCTGAATTGTAGTATTGTAAGCGTGAGTGATGAATGGGAGTATTTCGTCCCAATTTTTCTGATCAGTGTTCACATACATACTGAGCATATTGATCAATGTTCTATTTAACCGCTCTGTCAATCCATTAGTCTGGGGATGATAGCTCGTTGTGAAGCAATGTTTAATCTTGCACGTTTTCATCACCTCTTTCATTAAATTACTGGTAAATTGAGAGCCTCTGTCACTAATAAGATATTGTGGGGCTCCGTGCCGAAGAAAAATATCCTCTACTAGAAATTTAGAAACTTCTTTCACTGTTGCTTCCGAGACTGCTCTTGTTTCTGCATATCTAGTGTAGTAGTCCGTCAGCACGATTATCCATTTTTTCCTGTTTTTCGTAGATGGTAGTGGACCAACAAAGTCAATTCCAATTCTCTCGAAAGGAAAGTTGGCTGGGGGGGATGGGCTGTAGTAGTCCAGAAGGTAATTGGTTTGAGCCTTTCCTACTTTGGCAAAGGTGACACGTCTTAACGAATTCTGAGACATCCTTTAGCATGGATGGCCAAAAGTATTTACTCTTTATTCGGTACATGGTTCTGGCGACGCCCAGATGGCCATTCGACATATGATTGTGATATTCTTTCATAATTTCTCTCTTTTTATTCTCTGGAACCACAAGCAACCACGCCCTGCCTTCAGGGTTCGGGTTTTTCTTAAAGAGGCATCCATCTTCTTCTTTAAAGTTTTGCGCAATTGATCGCCTGCTTCCATTAAGGTTTTTCTTAACACTTTCGATGAATTTATCCTCTTCGTCTGTTATTTGATTTAAAAATAGCCTTTCAAAATCCTCATCCCAATCAGTTTCTGGTAAGGGCCCCCTAGATAAGCCATCGGCGTCCAGATGCTTCTTTCCCGATTTATGTATTATATCGAAGTCATATTCTTGAATTTTCAATGCCCATCTTGCCAATCGACCTGTTGGATCCTTCAAGTTTTTGAGCCAGCATAAGGCGTGATGGTCTGTTACTATTTTAAAGTGTCTTCCATAAAGGTAGGGTCGTAATTTTGACATTGACCAGACAACGGCCAGACATTCTTTTTCAGTGGTTGAATAATTTTGCTCCGCTTTACTTAGGGTACGACTCAAATATGAGATCACCTTCTCTTCACCACCGATGTCTTGGACAAGTGTTGCACCTATGCCGATGTTGGACGCATCAGTATGAACATAAGTAGGTGCATTTGGATTGAAGTGACCTAAAATTGGTGGACTTAATAGTGCTGTTTTTAGGGTTTGAAACGCTTCCTCTTGTCTTTCTGTCCAGGTAAATGATACACTTTTTTTTATAAGGTTGGTCAAAGGGTAAGCAATTTTTGAAAAGTCTTTGATAAATTTTCTATAATATGAACACATTCCCAAAAAGGATTGTACTTCTTTGACCTTTTTGGGCCGAGGAAAATTTCTGACAGCTTTGATGTTATGTTCCGCGGGTTTTATACCATGTTTGCTCGTTATATAGCCGAGAATCTCCAATTCTTCAAAAGCAAATCGGCATTTTTTGTCGTTTAACCTTAAATTAGATTCACGAAAACTTCTAAAAACAGCTTCAAGTCTTTTGAGGTGCGTTGGAAAATCCGGGCTATATATGATAACATCATCCAGATAACACAAACAAATTTGCCATCTCAGATTTCCAAGCATATTCTCCATATTTCTCTCAAAGGTAGCAGGCGCGTTACAAAGTCCAAAAGGCATCATGTTGAATTCATATAATCCATGCGCTGTAGTGAAAGCTGTTTTCTCTTTGTCTCTTTCTTCGACTTCAACTTGCCAATATCCAGATCTGAGGTCTATTGCTGAGAAGTGTGTAGATCCTTGGAGAGTATCCATAACTTCGTCTATTCTAGGGATCGGATAGACATCTTTTACTGTCACATTATTCAGTTTTCTGTAGTCCACACAAAATCTGTATTTACCATCTCGCTTCTTGACCAATATTACTGGAAAAGACCAGGGGCTAGAAGATGGCCTAATTATGCCTTCTGTAAGCATCTCGTCAATTTGCTCTTTTATAATATCTCGTTCTTTAGCACTTACCCGGTAAGGCTTGTGTTTAATTGGCTTCGCGTCTTCTGTGTCTATCCGATGTTTTGCCAAATTGGTTCTCCCTAATCTCGATGAAAAAAGATCTCCATACCTTTCTAAAACTTGTTTTAACTCCTTCTGTTCCTTTGGTGAAAGATTTTCGTTTATTTGGAATCTAGGTTCTTCGTTCTTTTCTACCTCTCTTTCTCGACTCACATTTATTTTCGCTGGACTACTTCCAAAAGCCAATGTTTGGTTTTTCATTATTTTAACGGTCGAGGATACGGATTAGTTATCCAGATGTGTGTTTCCCTATTTATAACATTGATTAAGCTTCTTGCTAGACGAAGTCCATTTGTTTGAAACATTTTGCTGCTCTCCTCGATAATATATTCTCCATCCTCTGTTTCTACCAATGCCTTGATCAATTTCATGGAACATTCCGGTACAATGGAATCCTTGGCACTCTTTATTTTCAACATTTCAAAATTGATTTCGTCATGATTATTCGTCAAATCATATTTTATAGTTTCTTGCTTACAATCTATTTTTGCGTTCATTTTCTTAAGGAAATCTCTCCCAAGAATTAATGTCCGTAAATGCGTTTTCAATATCACAAAGTTGTGTGATAATGTTTCGTCATCAATTTTTATATTTAAAAATATACTTCCTACCATGTCCAATTTTTTTCCATCGGGTCCTGCACAAATTTTTGCGAGTTTACTTATACCATGGCCTGTATCGAGGGCCGTTCTGAGGTCGACCACTGAGAGGTCAGCACCTGTATCAACCAAAGCTTCAAAAGTCCCTATCTTGTCCACATTAATTTTTAATTTGTATTTAGGGTCCAACTTCTTGATTCCGTTTATGGTCGACTTGCTTTGATTGACAGATTCAGGCGCGACGCTTAGTTTAAATCTTCCAACACGGAATATCTATTCCGGGTAGGAATATTTGTCTGTGTGCTATGACATACATCAGCATAAAGCCGAGGTCCTGATTTCTCTGATATTTCATTCATTTGGCATTTTTCTTCGACCTTCTCTTGGGTATCTGCTGGATCCTCTTCTAGGATTCTTATAAACTTGACCCTACAATAACGGGCCACGTGCCCTGGCTTGTTACATTTAAAGCAGATTGGTCTTCCATCTTCCGTCCTATTTTTGCTCACTTCTTGGCTTTTATTGTAAGTGTTTCTCTGAAGGTTTGGTTTCGGCACAAAGTTAGGATTATAAGGACGTCTAGGGGTAGAGGGCTGGGGAAAGTTGTTTCGATACTGTCTGGGGGTAGGAGGGGAGTCGTTCTTGTAATTATTGGAAACAGGGGCTTGGGGCCTGGAAGTGGTCTGGTAGTTTCGTGCGGCAGTCGGCGGCACGTACCTCGATTGTTGTTGGGGTCTAGAATAGCGTGGACCGTTATATAGGTTTCTGGATTTCTCCACACGTTCCCGATACTTCTTTTCAAAAGAATCCATTTTCTTGCACACGACAAGAAGGTCATCGGTCGTTTTAGGAGGGTTCAGGTAGAGCGCGAATGAGTACTCTTTTTTCAGTCCTCCAATAACATGTTCAATTTTTGTTTCTTCTTCCATTGCACAACACCTTGTTCCTTGTTGCACAACACCAGAATGTCTTCCGCGAACCTGATTGCTGGTTCATTCCAGTGTTGCATTCTGTTGAGCTTCATTCTAAGTTCTTCTTTATTCGCGTCCAAAGAAAAATCCTGAATGAGGCGGATTTTAATATTTTCCCAGCTCGTGAAACTAGCTTTGTGTAAATTCAACCAGGTTTTAGCGCTTCCCGTCATGTTCATGGCGGCATAACGAGAGATAATGTAGTCTGCCCAATGGTACAAGAAGCCAATTTCTTCAAGAGATTCAATCCATGGGCGAGGGTCTTCCGTTCCATCATACTTGGGGATGTCGATGTTGGGATTCAGGACAACTGGGTCGGAACTAGCATCTCTACCAATTGTTGCACCAGGTTGCGGCTTGGCAGACTCTACAGCCTGGATTCTCTCCTGTGCTGGGTCTTGCATCTTACCAGAGCGTGTTTCAACCATCCTACAAATTTATAAAAGGGAATAACGAGATAAGTCTTCTTTAAGTAGCCACCAGAATCCTCTATTTATTTTCTCACATCAAAGAGAGCAGTGAAGTCACACGTGTACCTAAATACAAATGATGACAATCTAAATAATCTGTGTTTTAAATAAATATCATAGAATATTTTATATAAAAATAAATAAATATATAATTTAAATTTCAAATATATTAAAAATAATATAAGAAATACGCCATTAATCATGATGTAACAATATATAGATATGGTTTAATCGGAGGATCTTTGAGAATGCCTCAATCCACGAACTGATATAAATAATGCATGTGTAAATTGGGCTGAATATCTGACGAAAACTTGAAACATGTCGGGACAGGAATACCTCATCAAATTACAATTAGTTAAAATTCGCGTTCTTTTGTCTGTTCAGGATGGTACAAAGGCGACACGTGTGTTCGTAAAAGGATGAAGATAGAGAACTAGGTCTTTATGAGAGTGGTACGAACTGGAAGAAATACAATAAGTGGGATTTGTCTCCAACCTCCACTATCTGCAGCACCCTTTGAGCCGTGGATGCCGCTCTTAAGAAGTGTCCCACTCCACATACATTCTATATCCGGCACGGGTAACACTGACTTGTAGGCTGAACCGCTGCCGACCAAAACATTCGTTCCGATGTCAAATTTCCATAAAGCAATCCGCTCCGTACAGTTCAATCGCCACCCAGGTCTAGCCAACCTTCAGGGCACCTCCGTGGTCATACCAACAGCCACTATCCATCTAGGGCCGTGTCCGACGCCTTCTTGCCGATACTCCCCGATGTCAAACACCCCTCACCAGAATATCCTTTACTTCCCTCGACCATTTCTTTCTCTAGATTTCTTTTCCTCAATTTCTTGCCTAGGCACCATTATCATATATCGTTTTAGATATGGGGTTGAAGATGCTCTTAGCATTTAATATTTCCATTTTTTTAATTGAGTAATCTGATTTGTTTAGAATTATAGAGTTTATGTAGCTAAATTGGCTCTCGATCAATATTTCCAATCAAATAGGAACTGCGTATGTATCTATGCTAAGGTAAACATCGATTTCGGAATTATACGAATAACTAAGTTTGATTACAGCTGAGAAACTTTGCATCTCTACTTAGCGATGAATAGACAATGATAGTAGATGGGTCAATTAATTCTATATATATCATATTTAATAAAGATTTTTTGCTGCTTTGAGATTAATTACTTGCAGAGGAATTATTGGTCATTTGCTTGCTTTTGGTATGCAGTCGTGGAAGAGATTATAATAAAATTAGTTATCAAAAATAGCTTTAATTGCGCTACAGGAATATATGAAAAACATAATTTGATAAAAGTACTGCCTGGCTTAAGGCGAGTAGAACAAGGAAAACAAAAGATTATTTACATAATGTACAAAAGGTTGAGCCGGCCATTGGGATAAAACAACAACGAGTTTTTATAGGGGAAGAGTGGCCTTGGCGGTCGATTTAGTAGAGTATTTGAATCTATGAAATTATAATTTAAAATAAAATAATATTTTTATATAATATATATATGCATTATAATTATATTCTTGAGAATTGTGGGATTCAAAATCACAGAAAAAGTGTGTTAAGAATTAAATATATCCTGATAGTGCAATTTAAAGTTGCTGAAGTATCAAAATATGTTCATTTTATTCTTGTAATTCTAGTTTGTTCAGTACCATTTGAGAATTTAATACCATTCATTTGTTTCCAATCACCATAACAGAGAAAGGAATATTTGAGATAACCGTTGTGTATCAATTCTTTACAGGTGTTTTGTTGGTAAACACCAGAGTTGAGCGTAATGAACGAATATATACGCTGACTTAGTTCGATTGTTGATATTGATAAGTAGAAAGAAGAAAGAGATATGCACTCCCTCATTGTAATTTGATTGTTGGAATCGGTGAGTAAAAATGATGATAGTACACTTACACTGCTTCATTTTAGTTTTATTGTTGGAATTGGTGAGTAAATGGACGGATATACATGTGCACTTGCTCGTTGTAGCTCGATTGTTGGAATTGCTGAGGAAAAAAGACGATAGTACACTTATAATTCTCATTGTTATTCGATTGTTGTAATTGTAGAGGAAAAATGACGTAAGTACACTTCCATTTCCTTATTGCCTTTCAATTGCTGGGATTGCTGAGGAAAAATGACCAAGTGTACTTTCATTTCCTTGTTATTTTTCGATTGTTGGAATTGCCGGTTAAAAATTATGAATGTACACTTCCACTCTCTTATTGTTGTTCGATTGTTGGAATTTCTGAGGAAAAATGACGAAAATGCATTTCCACACTCTCATTGTTTTTCGATTGTTGGAATTGCCGAGTAAAAATGACGATAGTACACTTACAATTCTTATTGTTATTTGATTGTTGGAATTGCTGAGGAAAAATGACGTAAATACACTTTCATTTCCTTATTGCTTTTCGATTTCTGAGGAAAAATGACTAAGTACACTTTCATTTCCTTGTTGTTTTTCGATTGTTGGAATTGCCGGGTGAAAATGATGAATATACACTTCCACTCTTTTAATGTTGTTCGATTGTTGGAATTTCTGAGGAAAAGAGACGAAGATACACTTCCACTTCCTTATTGTTGTTTGATTGTTAGAATTGATGAGTAAAAATGACGAAGATGCATTTCCACACTCTCATTGTTGTTCGATTGTTGGAATTGCTGAGTAAAAATGATGAAAGTACATTTCCACTTCCTTATTGTTGTCCGATTGTTGGAATTGCTGAGGAAAAGAAACGGATATACTCGTCCACTTTCTCACTGTAATTCGATTGTTCAAATTTCTGAGTAAAAAGAAGCTGTGCATACTTTCACCTCCTCATTGTTGATTGTTGGTATTGCTGAGTATAGAGAAACGGGTATACACGTCCTTTTCCTCATTGTAGTTTTCTTGTTAGAAAATTTCTGAGTGATATTTAATTAATAAATAAGGCTTCGTTGTAGAGTATTTTGACCAAGACCATCCCAATAGTCTTTAACTACATTCAATACACACTCCAGAGTATTCGGTTTTCTAGATTTAAGAGATATTTTCAGTAGGCATAATAACCAAATATCTATCGTGGCTAAGTATGGGAATTTGGCAGGGATGTGCTTAAAAAGGATGCATGAAATGCCGGTCTCATCTCTCTCTTCAGATATTGACGTGTTGAAATTGAGGTATCATATTATAGTGCATCATATAATAAATTGAGGTATGCCTCGTGGCTTTATCTTGCAGCCACACGGATCTTGAATCACTTGGATATAAAGGCAAAACCTAATGGTCAATAATATGTTTAAGACCAGTCTTTGGTAGATTTGCAAATTTATTTTGACATTTGGATCCATCTTTATCCTTGTACCAGAAACCTGCTACGATCATGAAGTCCTTTGAGAAACTTTCTTTGCATTCTTTGACCTAGTTTTAAAGGTGTTCATTTTAGAATTAGCATAGTAAATGGTACGAAGTTGGTTGCTATTATTGAGGTAAACTCATGCCTCGTTCAGTATTCATTGAATTCACAACATTCTTGCATATTTCATCTGCCAGGTACTTTTCATAAAGGGCTCTTTCAGCATATCTTGCTCTCCTCAATATGAAGTGGCTTGATAACGTTGACGTTAGACTTTTTACACATTTTGCTCTAAACCTATCAAGATAATACAGTTAGAGTTAGAAAACGCTACTCTGGTTATTGAAGAAATATTTCTTGGAGAAGATGCATTCTCTTTTACAACTATTTCCTTTATCATCTGATTGGAATTGAATATTTTCCGAGAAAACTTTTTTTCAGAGAAATTTTCAACTCAAGTTATAAATACCGACCTTCTCTTTTTTTTTTCTTTATTAGTCGATTGTTTTTTGCACTTTTTTTACAAATGAGAATGGAAATGAAAAATGGAAACTTGAGTCCACGTTTTCATTGTAATTCTTGGGGAAAATTATTAATGTAGGTAATTGAAGAAAATTAAAGAAAATTCTCTTTGAAAAATAATAAGGCTATTCAAGTTTTTTTTTTTTTTCAATCGAATTTCGTTTTTTTCCGAGAACCTTTGCTTGATGTATATGACTAAGTTTACCCATCTCACTTTCAATTCAGCTGTTGAATAAAATGACCATAGATTTCCATCTGCCATTCTGATGTTGGCAGAACTTGGCAAAGAGACCTTATTGTCACCTTATCTACCAGCTTATCTCTACTATGTTTCACCAGCCGCCGCTGCCAATTTCCATTTCAATCCTCCGATGGTATCACCACAAGTGCGAAGGGCGTCCAATGAAATTCACGCTCTTGCATGCAATTAAAGCCATTTGTCTTGAAGCCAGAGTTATCATTAGTGCAGGTGAGCTATGGAGCTGGCCCCATTATTTATTTAAGTGGGTGTGAAACCATTCATCTCCATTAGGCTTGCAGTGATATTGTGGGGATGCAAATCTCTTGTCCCGCTAGCTTGCAGTGTGATTGCTTTGTGATGGATGGATTCTTGGTTGGGTCGACTTGCTGGATAATCATCTTGCCGACTGCGCCCATGTCCTAGTTACTTCTTACTCCTAGTTACCATCGCTCCCTTAAAACTGAACACAGTAATCATATTTGTTTATTTACAATATGTTTGTAAAAGTAAAAATAAATATCAGGTAAAATGTTTCTTTTAATTTTAAATTTGAAAACTTTCGTGCAAATATACTGTTCTTCAACGGGCTGATAATCTATGTATAGAAACATTTTACCTGATATTCATTTTCTCTTTTTCAAATAATTTCCGGGTAACTATTGCTCACCGTAGATGATTTTTTTAAACCGTCTCAAGCTCTTTCAGACATTTATTTCCTTATACAGGAGAACATGTACAATGTATAAAACGCTGCCTGATACCAAACTATTCATCGTATAAGTTTTCTAGGACTAAAAGACCATCCATAATTGGTCAATTAGTCGGAATAAAGTCAGTCAATCAGTATAAGTTATCCGGTAGAAGGAAGAGATGCCTGAAATCTTGAGACGGTTCCAAAATAAAAAGAAACTCAGAAAACCTTTTTACTTGTTTAATTAATATCCATATTTAAATCAATTGATTTGTTTTCATATTTATCCAAAATAGTGTAGTTGTATGCAACATAGAGTCGCAGGATGATGGTACTTTTTAACCAAAAGAGGTAGCTCTTCTTATGTTGTTGTTGTTGTTGTCGTGTCCAAAGAAAAGTCTCAGATGTCTCCATGCATCTCCAACACAGAAGCAGCAATATCTACTATCTTGGGTGTGTAAAGCTGCTGCTCTGGGTCCATGTCAATTTTCTGTTGTTGTTGTTGTGTCCAAAGAAGAGTCTCAGATGTCTCTATGCATCTCCATCAAAGCAGCAGCAATATCCACTATCTTGGGTGTGTAAAGCTGCTGCTCTGGGTCCATGTCAATTTTCTGTTGTTGTTGTTGTGTCCAAAGAAGAGTCTCAGATGTCTCCATACATCTCCATTACAGCAGCAGCAATATCCACTATCTTGGGTGTGTAAAGCTGCTGCTCTGGGTCCATGTCAATTTTCTGTTGTTGTTGTTGTGTCCAAAGAAGAGTCTCAGATGTCTCCATACATCTCCATTACAGCAGCAGCAATATCCACTATCTTGGGTGTGTAAAGCTGCTGCTCTGGGTCCATGTCAATTTTCTGTTGTTGTTGTTGTGTCCAAAGAAGAGTCTCAGATGTCTCCATACATCTCCATTACAGCAGCAGCAATATCCACTATCTTGGGTGTGTAAAGCTGCTGCTCTGGGTCCATGTCAATTTTCTGTTGTTGTTGTCGTGTCCAAAGAAGAGTCTCAGATGTCTCCATACATCTCCATTACAGCAGCAGCAATATCCACTATCTTGGGTGTGTAAAGCTGCTGCTCTGGGTCCATGTCAATTTTCTGTTGTTGTTGTTGTGTCCAAAGAAGAGTCTCAGATGTCTCCATACATCTCCATTACAGCAGCAGCAATATCCACTATCTTGGGTGTGTAAAGCTGCTGCTCTGGGTCCATGTCAATTTTCTGTTGTTGTTGTTGTGTCCAAAGAAGAGTCTCAGATGTCTCCATACATCTCCATTACAGCAGCAGCAATATCCACTATCTTGGGTGTGTAAAGCTGCTGCTCTGGGTCCATGTCAATTTTCTGTTGTTGTTGTTGTGTCCAAAGAAGAGTCTCAGATGTCTCCATACATCTCCATTACAGCAGCAGCAATATCCACTATCTTGGGTGTGTAAAGCTGCTGCTCTGGGTCCATGTCAATTTTCTGTTGTTGTTGTTGTGTCCAAAGAAGAGTCTCAGATGTCTCCATACATCTCCATTACAGCAGCAGCAATATCCACTATCTTGGGTGTGTAAAGCTGCTGCTCTGGGTCCATGTCAATTTTCTGTTGTTGTTGTTGTGTCCAAAGAAGAGTCTCAGATGTCTCCATACATCTCCATTACAGCAGCAGCAATATCCACTATCTTGGGTGTGTAAAGCTGCTGCTCTGGGTCCATGTCAATTTTCTGTTGTTGTTGTTGTGTCCAAAGAAGAGTCTCAGATGTCTCCATACATCTCCATTACAGCAGCAGCAATATCCACTATCTTGGGTGTGTAAAGCTGCTGCTCTGGGTCCATGTCAATTTTCTGTTGTTGTTGTTGTGTCCAAAGAAGAGTCTCAGATGTCTCCATACATCTCCATTACAGCAGCAGCAATATCCACTATCTTGGGTGTGTAAAGCTGCTGCTCTGAGTCCATGTCAATTTTCTGTTGTTGTTGTTGTGTCCAAAGAAGAGTCTCAGATGTCTCCATACATCTCCATTACAGCAGCAGCAATATCCACTATCTTGGGTGTGTAAAGCTGCTGCTCTGGGTCCATGTCAATTTTCTGTTGTTGTTGTTGTGTCCAAAGAAGAGTCTCAGATGTCTCCATACATCTCCATTACAGCAGCAGCAATATCCACTATCTTGGGTGTGTAAAGCTGCTGCTCTGAGTCTAAGTCAATTCATTGAAAAATGGGTGCCGTTACCACGTTAGTCACCTTGGAAACGAACCAGAATTTGGTCGAATATTCCAAGTGTCCAGGGGGGGACCGCAGGGAGGTGTGGTCGGACTTTTCCCCCCCCCCCCCCCCCCCATCCCTTCTTTTTAAAAAATACAATAAACAATCCATTTTTATTTATAAAGCCCAGTACCAAACTACAGTTAACTCTTTTGATACATGAACTTGATTCTCCCTAAACTTCATGTTGAATTATGGCCTTAAAATTTGGTCTCGGCACATCATTAGCTTAAACATATTTTTAGAAAATTCGACAGATTCCATAACTTCTCTTGTAGAATGTTTTGAAATCGAAATAAAATAATAATTCACATTTTTGATCGGTAAGTATCTTTTGAAAACACATTTCGATGTTGGAAAAGGAAAACTAACAGAATTCAAATGGTTGTTGCCTGTCATATTGACACTCGAAATTCATTCTAAAATATTTATATATTTTGTTGCGTGATATTTTTATATATTTCCTGATTAATATATGTCCTTAAAATATCATAAATAATTTACCATCCTCATATCCTTAACCTTTTCTCTCAAATATGTACTTAAAAAACCAAAAACATTATTCAAAGAAGTTTAATGTATTTAATATCTTATCATGTGCCATATATCCAATAAATCTTGTCTAATTTTTAACATGGATGTTTATTATTATATATTTAGTCAAAAATATCTCTGCAGAACTCACTGAGATGACAGAAAATATTAGATGAGGGGGTTTGATAAATATATTCGCTATATATAATAATTTGACGAAGCAAGTAAAAGGATTAACCATTGATGAATAAGTCCTCTCATTTATAATATCTTCTATTAGGATATCTCTCTCTTTTTGACCAGAATTCTTAGAATAATTACAAAAATAGAAACAACAATTTATCAAGAGAATTTCAATAAGTTTATTTATTAGTTAAAAATAGCAAATTATCAAGCGTAATCTACCTAATGCCTGCAGGAATGGAAATCTAATGCTGCACATGACTGTTACAGAGCAGGAGGGACAAGCACCGGTTCTGTTCTCCCAAGAGAACAACAGTCTTCCAGACTTAAGTCTGGTCATCTACGGACAATGACTTTCCAGAATGGTTTCAAGATTTTCCCACTATGTACTAAGTGCAATTTTCAATCTGCAACCCCCAAAACACATTATTAACTGTATTGACTCATCCATTGATGAGCTCTACTCTTCCCCGACAGACACCATCAAAAGTCTCAAACTTTACAAGCTTGATGCCTTAATATGATTGAGTGGAGATAAGAAAGAAGAAGAAGAAGTGTAATCTTATCATCAGACCAATTGTTTCACAAATACAAATGTACATACAATTATTAATTCTTCTTTTTATTTTATTTCAATTTAAAGCGCTATGTCCACCTAGGGACACTTGCACTGTCATACATGTATGTCTTTACATTTGTCTATACATATATATACAATAATTTTAGGCTGTGAATAGAATAGTCATATGATATTAACAATGTGAAAGATTGCTCACCAATGGTGAGCTGCTAGAAGAATGGGCAAATGACGTTGCTGTATCACCTCATAAGCATAAATAAATAATGTGAAAGAGAAAAAAAAAGAGAAAAAAGAACTGTGTACAAAATAAAGAAGTGTCTGGCAATATGTACAATCAGCATAATATACATTATCAGTTTCCTAAAAGATATTTGTTGCTATATAATTTAAAATCTATCTACAAAAGGTATTGAATTGATATACATTTCTTTACTGGAAATAAAAATACTTGGATCTGGTACTATTAAATTATTGTCGATTTTATAGTCTTGAAAAACAGGAAAATCTAGTAAAATATGTATTGAGGTATTAATTCTTCTTGAGAAGTTCCTTGTTTTCACTATCGTGACACTTCAATAATACCTTGTATAAAACAGTGCCAAAAGAATTTACGTCTAATGTACCGAACTAATATAAAACGTTAAAGGGTATAGAGAAAGAACCCCCCTCCGTGTATAACCATCCAGGGCGAGGCGCCAAACGGCCATTATATCAGACGAGAGGTTAATAAATAATCTGCTCGCGAGACGTAGAAATCTTCTCTTAATGGCAGATGGTTTCGCGCCTCGGGTCATGTGGACAGCCATTGCGCATGCGTGAAACCGCGCCGCCCACCGAACTGCAAGGTAGGCTGATCGTCTGATACACAAGAATCGTCTGTCTCTAATTCTTGACACCACTGGATTCTTTTGGTTTTATTTAGTAAATCGCGCCATTTTTTAAGTTTATAATACTCAGATTTTACTAATACCTAGCATATTTCAATCAATTCCTATTCTATTTAGAATTTTGATAAATATATTCTTTGTTGTGCATACGATCATAATATTAATAATTCCCATGAATATAATAATTATAATTTTTATTCATACTTATTTATAAAAACGAGTATTTATATCTATTTATCGTTTAGATATTGCATCAAGAATTCCCTAATTTCCACATGTATAATACATTGAATTATATTACAATTATAATTCTATAATGCTTTTCTAAAGATTGAGTTTTCCAATTGATAAAATCAAAAGCAAAATTATATTAACACAATATATAATATAGAGAACAAAATATGAATAAAGAATTTATAATGAACTATATCCCACACACATCCGAATGATTCATTCATTTTAAAAATCTATGATTTAAATAATCTAAAAGCTTACAAAATAGCTTACACAAACGAACTTAACAGGTATATTCTTAATATATATATATATATATTCTACAAAAATATACGTATATCAAACATAAAATTCTACTTAATAAACGAACATTAGACATTTTCACCTATTTTTATTTTATTTTTTCAATTATTTCTTATAATTCCACACAGTTCATCAAATTTCCTTTTATTTTTCTGCATTTGACATCTTACACAAAATCTTACACAAACGAACTTAACAGGTATATTCTTAATATTCTACAAAAATATACGTATATCAAATATAAAATTCTACTTAATAAACGTACATTAGATTTTCACCTATTTTTATATTTTTTTCAATTATTTCTTATAATTCCACACAGTTCATCAAATTTCCTTTTATTTTTCTGTATTTGACATCTTACACAAAACTTACACAAACGAACATAACAGGTATATTCTTAATATATATATATTCTACAAAAATATACGTATATCAAACATAAAATTCTACTTAATAAGCAAACATTAGATTTTAACCTATTTTTATTATTTTTTTCCATTATTTCTTATACATACACAGTTCCTCATCAATTTCCCTTTATTTTTCTGTATTTGACATCTTTATCCTTAAATATTGTACCTACACTTAAAATGCGTTATATAGTTTGAGGTGAATAAAATAAATCCTCTAGAAATTTATATCATATTTAAATCTCAGAAAAGCTCCGAACAATATTTTACGCCTTGCCAAATGCTTTATTTTTATTTACTTCTCCTGACGAAGACAAAAGATTTAGGTCGAAACGTTGAGAAAATAAAAAACTCCAACTGGCCGAAGTGTCTATTTTTCATAGAAATATATTTAAATCTGATATAATAACATGGTTTTTTTATAAATAAAAGTATAATTTCATATTCCTTAGTATTTCTGAGGTTAAAACCACCGGCGCAAATAGGAATAATATGTTATTTTCTATAGCTCATGATAGCAATTTTCACTTAGCCTATATGAATGTGTGGTTTGACAATGGCTAAATACATAATCAGAGGAAGGTTAAGCTAAGTTAGAATAATCAAAGTTAACAATTCTCACATGTATAGGAACATATGGATAAATATTATTATAAAAAATGATACTAATAATATATACCAACATATATAATGGGTATCAAGAATTAATATTAAAGTAAAAAATTTGAAATATTTAAGAATATCTTCTTTATTCTTATCTCCACTCATTCATATAAGGGTATCAAGTTGTGACCCATGATGGTGTTTGTTTGGCAACCATCATGACTGGGTGAAGTAGAATGCGTTTGCCTTTGTCATTAAGACTGGAAGCACTACTCAGTGGCAGGCCGACTTAGCTCCAAAAGAAATTTAAGAATATCTACATTTTATATATAAAATAGGTATTCGTCTAGTATTATGACTTATCAAATTTAACAAATCTATAATGAGCAACCAAAACTAATATATGTTGTTGTTGTCGTGTCCAATAAATAGCCTCAGATGTTTCGGCACATCTCTATCAAAGCATTCGCAATTTTCTCTATCTTGGGTGTTAAAATCTGCTGTTGTGGTCTATGTCAATTTTCTGCAAGGCTGTGACTATTGCTGGACATGAGAATATGTTTGAAAAAGTAAATATAAATATCAGGTAAAAGGTTTCTTTTAATTTTATATTAATTTCGAGTTTGGTTTTTGACGGTTTATACCAGACTTCCACCGACCCCCAAACAGTAGTCGTTCTCTATCTTGGGTGTGTAAAGCTGCTGTTCTGGATCCATGTCAATTTTCTGTTGTTGTCGTGTCCAATGAAGAGCCTCAGATGTCTACATGCATCTCTATCACAGCAGTCGCAATGTCCTCTATTTGGGTGGGTAAAGCTGCTGTTCTGGGTCCATGTCAATTTTCTGTTGTTGTCGTGTCCAATGAAGAGTCTCAGATGTCCCCATACATCTCTATCACAGCAGTCGCAATGTTCTCTATCTTAGGTGTGTAAAGCTGCTGTTCTGGGTCCATGTCAAATTTATTTTGTTGTCCTGTCCAATGAAGAGCCTCAGATGTCTACATGCATCTCTATCACAGCAGTCGCAATGTTCTCCATCTTGGGTGTGTGAAGCTGCTGTTCTGGTTGAAATTTGGGTGCCGTTGCCACATTTGTCTCCTTGGTAACGAACCAGAATTTGATCGAAAATTCTAAGGGTCCAGGGATGTGTTAAAATAGTTTATTGTTAGTTTTAGAGTCTATTTTGACGGGAAAGACTACTGAAACGCGTTCGTGGTTGTCCTTTCTTGATTTATCAATAAAATGTGTTGGCCAAATATCAGGGATAAAATTAAATCAAGATTTAATTTATTATTGTTCTATTATGGCGCTCTTCCATCTAAAAATGCTTTGTAAGCGGTTAGGATATGTCTTTTTCTTTTATTTTTACTCTCAACCATTAAACTTTTTGCATTTTTTATTATTTAATTATATATATATTAAAAATAATGAAGGCATATCTTGATCAGGAGCACATGTGCTTTTTATATGGCAGAGCGCCATCTAGCGGAACAGGTGTCAACTAAACATTGATTCAACCTGTTCCCTGATATATGGCCAACCTATTTTCTTGATGAATCAAGAAAAATCATCCACGAACACGAATACATTGGCTTTTATATAGAGAGTGATGATCAACCTTGCTGTGCGGGTTTAACCAAATATATTATTTGCTCTATAAACAAGACAATATTTAGAAGTAAGCTGGGATATATGGGGATGTTGCTGAGTAGCAAAGAGATTGTTGTAGAATAGACTGCGACCATTGCGACAGTCTAGAATCAATAGAGAATATCTCTAGTGATAACAGCCGGGTGAGACTTGGCAAGACTCCAGACCCAATCAATAAATTCTTCTTCTTCCTCTCTTGGAGACTTCCATCTGAGCGGAACATGGTTTCTCCACAATTCACTAAAGTACTTCTCATTCTACATCCTTCTTAACGCTTGGCATTCGGCTATGTCTAACTCAACCTGGCTCGTACTATTGTGTGACGAGTCTTCTTATATTGTCCAATAGATTATCTGTAAAAAAATTGTATATAGTCTTCTTCTTCTTTCTTATCTCCACTCTATCATATTAGGGTATCATGTTGTGACCCTTGATGGTGTCTGTTTGACAACCATCATGACTGGGTGAAGTAGTATGCGTCTGCCTTTGTCATTAAGACTGAAAGCATTACTCAGTGGCAGTCCGACTTAGCTCCAAAATAAATGGCCGCCGCTGACATGAGGAACAGACGCCATGTGCAGCCGCTCCTAACATGGAGTACAAACGCTGCTCATCTTGTATCCCTGGATTAGGAGCCCTTACAGGGTACTATCAGCCAGGCCAGCTGAGCCCAGGTTTTTTAGCGAGCTTGTTACTGCTCCCCCTTCTCCTTTTTCATCCGGGCTTGGGGACCGGCAAAGGCGGAATTTTAGTATATAGTGAAATTGTGCTGAGATAAGGTTGATAAATTAAGAGAAAAAAACATCTCTTGATCGTGCAATTGGAAGTTGCTGATGGCTTACGCCATCTGTCGGAATAAAAATAAACTAATCAATGATTTTATGATGATTTTGTATGATGATGCTTATTATTCTCTAGAATAATTGAAAAATTAACGATTAGTTAATATTTCTCAGACAGATGGCGCATGCCATCAACAACTGTCAGTTGCATTATCAGAAGATGTCTTTTTCTTAGCTCATCATATTTATTTATTCTTTCGCTATAATATATTCTGTGTATTCCTATAAAACCTTTATCATATTAGAGATTAGATGCAATCACAACTGACGTTCTGATACTATACATAGGCTAGCTTGTATGCATAACTTATATGCCATTTTAAAACTATCTGATTTTAATTTTTCTCTTTCTGTTAAACATGTTTTCACCACTATTTTGAATATATTCCTTGGAACATTTTTACATATTGTTAATTATTCTATATAATCGATGCAATTGTCGCAGTTTGTATTTAATATAATCTTGGTATCAGCGTTCTTTTTTCTTTTATGCAAGAAAGTGGTTTAAATGTAAAATACAAATGTCAGTATTTGATGCTTAAAGCAAAAGCTGATGCTTTGGCAAAAAATAAGATAATTAAACAGAAAATAAGAAAAGATTAAATATGTGAAATAAACTCAGAGAGAAAACTGACAAAAATATAACAAGACTTAGAACAAAACACTATAAAGGAATGACAATACATCCAGATGGCACAAGAACCTATAGGACATGCAACAACTGTCCTGGTGTGGAACTAACACCTACCCACATATTCTCATGCCTAGCAATGGCCGCAGCCTTGCAGAAAATGGACATAGACCCAGAGCAGCAGCTTTACACACCCAAGATAGAGGACATTGCTGCTGCTGTGATAGAGATGCGTGGAGACCTCTGAGGCTCTTCATTGGACACGACAACAACAACAGTGGTTAAAATCGTCGATTTTCTAAAGCGCCACGACACAGGATCGAATCCCGTATTAGGTATTTTTTTATGAAGAAACAAATTGTTTTTATGGTACCCACATACATTCTTTGTTTTCCCAAAGAATATTGTAAAGCCTATACTTTCTCAAAAAGTAAAATATCTTTATTTTCATTTTTAATAAAGAATTTGTTCATATTATCTCAATAGTCTTTCAGATTCTAAGTTTGATCATGGAAGAATTACTTCTTCATGATAATACATTACCATCTATTAACGATAATTTAGCGTTTTAAGCCTTTTTAATATTCGAATACAGAATGTTCGAATGCACTGTTTGCACTGTTAATAGAAAGTTAGTGAGAAAAATTAATCTGGTCAATAATTAAGCTCAGGGCCTAATGATAGAACAAAAATATTTGAACCAAAAGAACCCGGCAGAGAGATGCCGTAACTAGCCACTAGGGGATGCACCACCTGCACTCCTCAGTTCACACCTGGCTCCATTGATTCCAATCACTAGTCGACCGTCTTGTTTGCCAGATGGGATGGATCATCCGTGTTTATTTGGAATACATAGCATCGTTGATACAAGTTTCAACTTGTTGTAAATTACAATATATGAATTTTCAACAATCTCTATTCACATGTGTTGCCTTGATCCGTACGATGTCGATCATTTTTAACTTTTATAAACAAAATTTCTTAGAGTTCAAATTTTCAGGGTATCATCAGATGTTAAAATTGAAGGTGTACAGCCTTTAGCCATAGCATCTCTATGGCCCGTATATATATGATGGGGAACATTTGTAACTTCTAGAAACATCGTTTTTTTTTTCAGTTCAAATTTATAGGGCATCATAAGATGTAAAAATTAAAGGTGTATAATTTTTAATCATTGTATTTCTATGACCCGTATATAAGACGGGGAACATTTTTAACTTCTAGAAACATCGTTTTTTTTTTCATTTCAAATTTGGAGGGCATAATAAGATGTTAAAATTAAAGGTGTACAGTCTTTAGCCATAAAATTTTATAACCCAACGATGTGGAACATTTTGAACTTTTATAAACATAATTTCTTAGAGTTCAAATTTTACAGTGCATCATCATATGTAAATATCAAAAAGGTACAACCTTTAACTATTGTATTTCTATGTCCCGTATAATATGTGAAACAATTTTAACTTCTATAAACATAATTTCTTCGAGTTCTCAAATTTGGAGGGCATCATTATATGTTAAAATGAAAGGAATACAACCTTTAGCCTTAGTATTTCTATGGCCCTACAGTGTTGAACAATTTTAACTTATAGAAACATAATTGCTTCGAGTTCAAATTTGAAGAGCATCATCGGATATTGAAATTAAAGGGTATAACTTTTAACCATAGTATTGCGATGGCCCGTATGATGTGATACATACATGATATACAAATGGCTCTTTCTCTTTTAAAATTCTCATTTAAAAAGTCAGGGAATAGGCCTAATCAAACATTTCTAAAGTTATTTGTATAAAATAAAAGGATTTAAAAGCGCGAATGTTTCTTTTTATACATAAAACGAACTTCTACTGTCCTTACTGCGATGAAAAAATATATTGGGAGGGCTTGGCTCATCAGTGGTGAACCTTCCCAACGGTTTCGCCAATATAATCCACCAGACCGCTTCTCAGAGCTCTAATACTGTATTGGATCATTCTGCTTTTATATGCTACACTGAAGGATGGAATCTTAGAAATGGTTTTCAAGTAAACTATGGACATAAGCTTATAGGACAGTAGAATTACATTCAAATATTTGCTTCGAGCAAAGCCCTTCAGCAAACTATAAAGACAAGGCCAGTTAGGAATAAATTAACACAAAGCAATAACGCGCCATCTATACATATAAAATAAAAGGATTTAAAAGCGCGAATGTTTCTTTTTATACATAAAACGAACTTCTAATGTCCTTACTGCGATGAAAAAATATATTGGGAGGGCTTGGCTCATCAGTGGTGAACCCTCCCAGCGGTTTCGCCAATATAATCCACCAGACCGCTTCTCAGAGCTCTAATACTGTATTGGATCATTCTGATTTTATATGCTACACTGAAGGATGGAATCTTAGAAATGGTTTTCAAGTAAACTATGGACATAAGCTTATAGGACAGTAGAATTACATTCAAATATTTGCTTCGAGCAAAGCCCTTCAGCAAACTATAAAGACAGGGCTTTGCTCGAAGCAAATATTTCAATGTAATTCTACTGTCCTATAAGCTTATGTCCATAGTTTACTTGAAAACTATTTCTAAGATTCCATCCTTCAGTGTAGCATATAAAAGCAGAATGATCCAATACAGTATTAGAGCTCTGAGAAGCGGTCTGGTGGATTATATTGGCGAAACCGCTGGGAGGGTTCACCACTGATGAGCCAAGCCCTCCCAATATATTTTTTCATCGCAGTAAGGACAGTAGAAGTTCGTTTTATGTATAAAAAGAAACATTCGCGCTTTTAAATCCTTTTATTTTATATGTATAGATGGCGCGTTATTGCTTTGTGTTAAAGTTATTTGTGTCGATTTTTCAGACTAATTCTACGCTCATGGACAAACCTTAAGAAAGATGTACATTTCAGCATGTATATCGGGATACACATGATCTATAATGTGAAGACACACCAGATAACCAATTGTGAATAAAATTGCCTCTTTCTCCTTCCAATAAAAAAGACAGGCGATATCAGACTTTCCACATGGTTTAGTTTTGTCCATTAGTGTAAGAAAATAAATTTATAACACCGAGATAAATTGATTCATGTTTTTGGAAATATTTGGACTAGAGTCAGGAAAATGTTACAAATTAGGATTTAAATCATTTTCATAGATAGAATTTACTAACGAAACCTTTAATCTCAAGGTTTTAAAACGTATAAACAACAAAAATAACAAGAATTATTAAGACTTTAGTCTTATACGGATTCTCCAAGCACAGAAATGTAGGGTACATACAAGAATAACAGTAATAACAACAAAAGTCCCTGTTAAATCCCTTTGGTCTTATACAGATTCTCCAAGTAGAATAGTAAGAGTAAAAATCAAAACATTCCCGAAATTTCCCAAATGCGATTTCCAGCCTGCCAGTCCTGAACATCTATTGAATTGTATCAAATCCTCCACAAAATACCTCTGGGAAAACCCCAGGACCATAGTAAAGAAGCTGAGATAATGGAACCTAATGGGGATCGTTTAAACGACTTGAGGAATAAGCAACAACAACAAAATATTTGAAAGGCATAGAGAACTCTGAGAAAACCCCAGGACTATAATAGAAAAGCTGAGACAATGGAACCTAATGGAGATCGTTTAAACGACTTGAGGAATAAGCAACAACAACATATTTGATAGGAATAGAGACCTCTGGGAAAACCCCAGGACTATAATAGAAAGGTTGAGACAATGGAACCTAATGGATATCGTTTAAACGACTTGAGGAATAAGCAACAACAACACAGTAATATTTACAACAATCAGCAATGTTATTTACAATGTGTTGCAAAAAGAGAGAGATAGATATTTATTGAACAAACAACAATGGGACTCCAACAATGAAAATTCAAATAACGCTTACCTGAATTTAGTACTTTCTTGAAAAGTTTATATGTACGAAGAATATTTATTGAAGGGAAGTCTGTTATACAAATCGTCGTGAAAATTGTGAGAGAGAAATTTCGATTCATAATAGCCTTCAGTTGCCGGACTAGAATTACTTCAACTCTAGATAGAGAAAGTCATATTCTCATCATCAAAAAGGAAAACATTTACTGCAGGATTTTTGGAAATATGATATCTGATGAAATCTCCCACTATATCATAGAATGCAAATATTTAGGTGAAGAAAGAGAAAAAACTCTTAAAAACACCTTCTGGAGATTTAGCAACCCACTTCAGACGCTGAGAACTACTTCAGAAAAGAAAAATATAGCAATAGAACTCTATAATTTCTACAGATAAATTGTAAATAGATTCATACACAGAAGAGGTATTGACAGGGCAATAATGGGCCCTAATAAAAGCCTTTTTTGTTGTTTTTGTTGAAATTCTGATTCATAAATTGATAAATTAGCAACCACTCTAAAAAAATCGACTAGTTAAGACTGTTGTCTTTATATGTAAATTAATATTTTTCAAATATTCTTTTGGAGCTGTGATTGGAAATTTTGTATACATTAAACACTGGCTGTTTAGATATTTGAATACTGAACGATTTATATCTTACATATTTTCATTTCATAACTTGTATTCTTTGATAAATTCCTATTGAATTCAAATATTTTATTTGACTTTCATATATAACTATAAATATGTTAAAAATAATAAATTTACTTTTATGTTTTAATTTGGAACATGCTTCAAAATCCTTTGGAATTTACACCTGTCTTGAAACACTCAAACAATCATTAACAATATTTTTAATTGAAAAATAATAAAGAAACCATTAGCAAATTTTGTTTCACGATCACTAGATGCCTTCTTCTTAATCTGTTTAAATTCTCATATTAAATTGAGGCTTATTTGATTTTACGTACATTTGCTAGTAATTGCGTAAAATATTAATTAAATTCTCTCCCTTATGTATGGCATTTCAAACATTGGCCAGCATTCTTTTCGAAAAATTCCATTGAATTTATGTTTGGAATTTATAAAATTAACTCTTGGATTCATGGACAAAAACATAAAGGTAGTGGAAGTCCTTAAAGTCACCAGTTGTCTAATTCTTTCTTGAAGGAGACAGAAGCACCTTTGTTCACACTTGGTTATCTCGTTTATTCAATAAAGGTCACTGTGTATCAAATATATTTTAGAGATATTGCCTGAATTTCAATATACATGCTAAAAGGTACAATTTCCTTAAGTTTTGTCCATGAATGTATATGCCTATGCTTAGATTTTCAAATTTAACTAGCAATCAGTTTTAAATTACCTAACGTTTAAACTTTATATTTATATTCTTCAATATTTGCTAGTATTCCATTCTCTCTAATTACAATGGAATTTACCATTATCGTTGTACTTTCAAACAATAAACATGAGACAATAACGCGTTATCCATATATAATAAATATAACTATTGACAATTTTTGACAATTAAAATAATTTTATTGACATCTTGTTAATACATACAAAGTGCACAGTCTGCACTGATTAAAAAAAGGATTATATTAACTATGTACAGTGAATATGGCGCCTCTGCCAGCGCTGCAGAGTTTGGTGGAAAATCACCAGTGGGTTTCCAGCGACACCACGCATTTCGCGATCTACGAAGAATATATAACTATTGAGACAGAATGTGTTTTTTTTTCAGAATAAAACAAGCTTTCTACTGTCCTTTCTATGATGGAATATATATTGTGAGGGCTTAGCTCATCAGTGTAGAACCCTCCCAGCGGTTCCGCCAATTTAATCCAACATACCGCTTTTAGAGCTCTAATACCGTATTTCTTTAAACACTCATGGACAAAATTCAAGGAATTTGTGCATTCAAGCATGTATATCGGGATTCTCTCTATCTCAGACAATAACTCTGAAAGATAATTTGATATACAGTGACATTTATTGAAGACATTTTATTTAACAGTTGGGAGAGACACGCCATATCCACAATTTGGATAATTGCATGTATATTTTAAATTATATACAATTTATACAATTGAACATTGGGAATCATGAAAATTAAAAGTTCGATGTCAAATTTTGCATATAGTAATTATAAATAGTAGCTTGAAATATGTACATTCAATACTTTCGCCTCAAAATATACATCCTGCAGAATCTATTAAACTTTATGTATTGGTCTTTATTGCAAGCAGCTTGTTTTGTATTAGTCATGTAAAGTTGGTTTTCTTCCCTTAGATCAGAAGTTAATGGACAGTCTATCAGAAGATGTTCAGGGGTTTGTTGTTCGTTTCCACAAGTGCATGCATGTGAATCAATTTTGCCAATTCTAAACAAATATGTGTTAAAGTCGCCAGTCCAGTAAAATATTGAACGTTATAAAAGTTGGGTTGAACATAGTTAGGAATTCTTGAATTGAAGACATACTAGGTAACCAAGTGTAAACAAAATTGCCTCATCATCCTTCAAAAACTTTCCACGTCTTTAAGTTTTGTCCATTAGTGTTAATGCGATACTGAAATCTTACTAATGTTATTTAAGAAGAGAGAGAGAGACTATAGACATGAGCTTTTAATATTCATATTTTCCATCGCGGTAAGGACAGTAGCTGGTTTTATCATTAAAAGAAACATTCATGTTTCATGATTTTATTTGTTGTGTAGGGGACATGTAAAAATTATTGTTTTGTATTTCTATTTTATGTAAATTTTATTTGCGTTTGAAAATTCATATTTGTTTGTTGCAAATATGCAAAATTTTTATTATCTAATATTTATATATATATATTTTTTCTATTTAATTGAATTTATTATTCTTCTTCTCATTCTTTTGGTTGTCTGAAAATAATAGCAATAGCGTGGTGTAGCCATAGTGATTGCAATAAAAAGGCTTGATTTTATAAGGTAAATGTTTTATGTGGATTGTCGTTAATTAACCACCATAGTTGTATATTTCCTCATTTTCTACCAATCTGTTCAAATTCCTATGGAATTCACACCCATACTCTTCCATTCAAACATTCCCTAGAAATATTCCCTACCAAGGTCATTTCTCTCTTGGGAGAAATAAAGATAAATGAATCTAATAGGTTATCTTCCTTAAGATAAATAGCATCTTGATTTTTAAATGGAATTACACACACAGGTACGCAATGCATAAAACATGCGGTTTCAATTACACATCTGCACACCTTCCAATGTGATAATTATTAGAACGTAGGGTACATTAGCATGAGGTGTGGTGGCAAGTGAAAAATGAAGGCATTGAGACAAACAAAGGAACTTAACTCCTAAAATTTCAGCTCCATTAATAACAGAGGCTTGAAAAATGAGCAGAGATATTGTTTCCTCCCAGTTTTGTTCTCAGAAGGAATGGAGAGGTTCCCTAATGGAAGATTTTTAAAAAAAGGTTTTGCTTTTGTTCTTCCCTTTTTGATTCATCTGAATGGCTGGTTGGGTCTCCTGAATGATCCACATGGCGTTTTCACCCCCTGATTTCTTTGAGGGTTGTTAAAAGAAACAATTCTATGATTATCATTGATGATTATATAAGTTAACGTATACTTGGCGTCTTTCTTTAAATATGTTTGTCATTTTTGCGAAGAAATTCTATGATTATCATTGATGATTATATAAGTTAACGTATACTTGGCGTCTTTCTTTAAATATGTTTGTCATTTTTGCGAAGAAATTCTATGATATATACAAATAATCCCATGAGCTCTCACTATAAAATATGAACCAAAATTATCCAACATATTGTGAATTTACGTGATTCTTTATTGGAAAATGACGACTTTCTATCAAAAGGGCATTGTCGGGCCGAAAACATTATGTCTATTTACGTTGGCTAGTTTGCACTCATGGACAAAACTTAATGAAGTGAAAAGTCTTTGATGTCACTGGTTTTCTTTCTTTTTTTTAAGGAGACAGAGGCAAATTTGTTCACATTTAGTAATCTCGTGTGTCTTCAATAAAGGGCACTGTGTATTAAATATCTTTCAGAGTTATTGTCTGTATCCCGATATACATGGTAAAAGGTACAACTTCCTTAAGTTTTGTCTATGAGTGTATATATGTGTGTCTTCAATAAAGGTCACTGTAATATCTTTCAGAGTTATTGTCTGTATCCCGATATACATGCTAAAAGGTACAGCTTCCTTAAGTTTTGTCCATGAGTGTATATATGTGTGTCTTTAATAAAGGTCACTGTAATATCTTTCAGAGTTATTGTCTGTATCCCGATATACATGCTAAAAGGTACAGCTTCCTTAAGTTTTGTACATGAGTGTATATATGTGTGTCTTCAATAAAGGTCACTGTAATATCTTTCAGAGTTATTGTCTGTATCCCGATATACATGCTAAAAGGTACAACTTCCTTAAGTTTTGTCCATTAGTGTATATATGTGTGTCTTCAATAAAGGTCACTGTAATATCTTTCAGATTTATTGTCTGTATCCCGATATACATGCTAAAAGGTACAACTTCCTTAAGTTTTGTCCATGAGTGTATATATGTGTGTCTTCAATAAAGGTCACTGTAATATCTTTCAGAGTTATTGTCTGTATCCCGATATACATGGTAAAAGGTACAACTTCCTTAAGTTTTGTCTATGAGTGTATATATGTGTGTCTTCAATAAAGGTCACTGTAATATCTTTCAGAGTTATTGTCTGTATCCCGATATACATGCTAAAAGGTACAGCTTCCTTAAGTTTTGTCCATGAGTGTATATATGTGTGTCTTCAATAAAGGTCACTGTAATATCTTTCAGAGTTATTGTCTGTATCCCGATATACATGCTAAAAGGTACAGCTTCCTTAAGTTTTGTCCATGAGTGTATATATGTGTGTCTTCAATAAAGGTCACTGTAATATCTTTCAGAGTTATTGTCTGTATCCCGATATACATGCTAAAAGGTACAACTTCCTTAAGTTTTGTCCATGAGTGTATATATGTGTGTCTTCAATAAAGGTCACTGTAATATCTTTCAGAGTTATTGTCTGAATCCCGATATACATGCTAAAAGGTAAAACTTCCTTAAGTTTTGTCCATGAGTGTATATATGTGTGTCTTCAATAAAGGTCACTAATATCTTTCAGAGTTATTATCTGAATCCCGATATACATGGTAAAAGGTATAACTTCCTTAAGTTTTGTCCATGAGTGTATATATGTGTGTCTTCAATAAAGGTCACTGTAATATATTTCAGAGTTATTATCTGAATCCCGATATACATGGTAAAAGGTACAATTTCCTTAAGTTTTGTCCATGAGTGTAGAATAAATAAATATATATTCTCTATTTATGATATGTTTGAATCTTTTGAGAATTTTGATTGTATAATAATCATGTTGAAAATATAGGATGACGTTCACTTGACATTTTTCTTTATATTTCTTGATGTGATATTTACAAATAATTTCTATAATAATAATTTTGAATACATTGAATAATATTTTTGAAAATAGAGCAATCCAAAAATAAATCTTTAATTAAAAATACATATATTGGATCAAATAATCATTTATTATACCAATATTTAAGTTGGCTAAACGCCAACCTTTATCAAGGTGTTATAACATATTTAATGTGTGTCAACAACAGGGCGCTAAGTTTGTTGTCGACACACATTAAATATGTTATAACACCTTGATAAAGGTTGGCGTTCAGCCAACTGAAATATTGGTAAAATAAATGATATTTTGATCCAATATATGTCTTTTTAATTATAGAATAATCTACACTAAATATCGTTGAACAAAATTATTGTTCAAAATCAAAATGTTTACTAAGCAACTCTATGTTAATCATATCGAATGTACAACAGAGCTTATAGACCGTCGATTTCCGATAGCCAAGACCCAAGATCGAATCCCTTATTAGACACTTTTTTATGAATGAAAAAATGCTTCAAAGGCCCCCAATTCTTGCAAAGTTTAAACCTTATCAGTAAGGCATTTGTAAATACAAAAGTCGAACTGCTTTCTAAATTTTTAAACATAGGTGCACTTACAGTAGAAGCAGGTATTTAACTACCCATCATGATTATCATGGACCAGGATCGAATCCCGCATTGAATTATTTTTTATGAATACAAAAATGCTTCAAAGGCCCCGTATTCTTGCAAAGGTTCAACCTTAACAGTAAGGCATTTAATTAAAAAGGCATATATTGGATCAAAAAATCATTTATTTTACCAATATTTCAGCTGGCTGAACGCCAACCTTTATCAAGGTGTTATAACATTTTAAAGTGTGTCAACAACAGTAAGGCATTTGTAAGTGCAAAAGTCTAACTGATTTCTAAATGTGTAAACATGTTGTACACTTACAGTAGAAGCAGTTGCTTAACTTACCCATCATGATTATCATGAACCAGATATACTAAAATGCTAAAGTGCTGAAGAGTATTATAAATGAAATGATACGGGAGAAATGAAACATACCCAACACACAATTTCTACTGTCCTTACTGCAATGGAATAATTAATGGGAGGTCCTGGTTCATCAGTGGTGAACCCTCCCAGCGGCTTCGACAGTTTAATCTACCATACCGCTGTTATATTGAATTTTAATAATAGTCTATACTAGTTTCGAATTTTGATAACAGATGGCGCGCTAGTGCATCATAATACACTCTTCAAAAGTAAAAATCACCTCTCTATTTCAAATTGATGCAAAGCCTATGTGCTAACGATTGACCTTGAAGTTACTTTCGTGCCCTTGGCTTTGTATCAATGTCACAACTTTGACCTGTGTCGTTATTACTGACCTGCATTTGGAAAGATATCCAGTAAATGAATAGAGTATCGTTTTCGTGGCTATTTACACTGGAGAGCTGTCCTTTTAAAAAAGTAATTCAGTTCACCAAACTGTTTTCAGACTTTTTAATCTCCGAAATAAATACACTCATGGACAAATCTTAAGGAACCTTTTAGCATGTATATATCGGTATTCAGATAATAACTCTGAAATATATTTGATACACAGTGACTTTTATTGAAGACAAACGAGATACCAAAGTGAATAAAATTGCCTTTATCTCCTTAAAAAATAGAAGACTGGCAATTTCAAAGAATTCCCACTTACTTAAGTTTTGCACATAAGTATAAATTGATGTGCAATGTTTATATTAACCAAATTTTGTTCAATATAGTGTTTATAGTGTTAAATTTTTATAGAAGAAATCTTAATTATCCTTATTTATAAATAAGGATAATTAAGATTCCTTCTATAAAAATTTAATAGCAAAATTCTGTAAACCAAAAATTACGTACATTTTGTTCTCAAATATTCTACTACCTTGTTATTGTTTCTAATTTCTGTCGAATCCTTTTAGTAAACAAAATAATTTAGGGTTATTTAAACAAAAAACTTTTCAAGAATATTTTTATAATCTTGTAAAAATTAATATATACTAATTAAGCGACTTTGAGCATATATATATATCACACATGTGGTAAAAAATATAAATATTTACAATAAGATAGAATAATATGAAACATCACTAAAATTTCAAAAAATGCTAATATTTTTATATATTAAGAGTAAAAATTTTGAAACAGGAGAGTAAAGTAAAATATAATAAATTAAGAAATACTGATTTTGAATATAACACATTAGTCAGAACAGCAAGCTAATTCTCTATCGAATAATAGCGTTAAGAGAATTTCGAAATTCGTAAATTTGTTGTTTAATTTAAACATATGAGGTGTTTTATAATGAATAAGTAGATAGCATATAATAATAAAAAGAGAAAAAAAATGATACAGGGAGTAGCATGTAAATTGGAAATAACTTCGGTATCCCATAAGACGAATAAACATTTTATAAAAATTTCTTTCTTTCTGTATCCATATTCATGTGAGATACAACAGCACATGTGGGTGAAGTCTATGCAATGAATGATAATTGGGAAAACTCTAGCAGTCAACATAGTTTCTCTGCGTGTCGATAGAAAGTGAAAAGAGACAGTGGAGTTTCTTAATCTCTCAGAGCTACTGTTATCGTGTCAAGAAGCAATTTAAAGACACCTGATGATAGCAAAGAATGGACTTTTGCAAAGTAAAAATACTCTTTGAAGTACACTTGACGTCTTCAATCACTAATTCCCTGATATTTTGCATTCTAACTCTTCATATTAAACTTCCTCGACTTCAATGTATGGGACGTTGTTGAGAGAAATGTCCACAAAGTTCACTATAATAGCATCCAGTCTGTCAAGAAAGCAGTTCACATTGTGATGACCCAAATGGACAAGGTCATTGTCGCCAAGGCCTGTGCTTCATTCTACTCTTACTTCAAGTCTATCCCAACTAATAATATATACTACTGAGCAAAATCAATCATTCCTCCAGGGAAGAGTGTCTTCTTCAAAAACATTTTTATTGTTCTCTAGCTTTCGGGCATGGACGCCCTTCTACAGGAGAAAACCTGGTATAATGATACGCCAATAGAACACGAGTTAAATATAAATAGTATCCGATTATACTTAACTCGTGTTCTATTGGCGTATCATTATACCAGGTTTTCTCCTGTAGAAGGGCGTCCGTACCCGAAAGCTAGAGAACAATAAAAATGTTTTTGAAGAAGACACTCTTACCTGGAGGAATGATTGATTTTGCTCAATATTTATGCAAGGGATTATTTTATAGAAATGTACATTACCTTGATTAAATAAAAATTTTCATCATTTTAACAAATATTGTCTCAATTTTCCCTATACTGATGTTTTTAATAGTAATAAAATTCTCTTTAAAAGTTTACTTTAACTTTTTTTTTTCACTTTACCTGATAGCGTTTATTAAAAAACAATTGACATACCTTAACCGCTTAAATGAGCATTTTTATAAGACAGAGCGACATCTAGTGGAATATATACCAACTAAACGTTGATTTAGGTTTATTTTATAATATTTGGCTAACCTACTTTCTTGATAAATCAATAAAAGTCAAACACGTAAGCGTTTCGTGATATTGACCATCGTCAGCGTGATGCAGACTGCACCTCAACGACCAAATCTGGTTCAAGAGGCTTCCCGAGAAATCAAGAAATAGGTATTTATGGCTAATATGATATAAATACGCTATTTCTCCAATTTCCCTACTTTTCCACACTGTATATATTAACACAAAGCAATAACGCGCCATCTATACATATAAAATGAAAGGAATTAAAAGCAAGAATGTTTCTTTTATACATAATACAAATTTCTACTGCCCTTATTGCGATGAAATAATATATTGGGAGGGCTCTTGGCTCATCAGTGGTGAACCCTCCCAGTGGTTTCGCCAATTTAACTATATATATATTTTTGAAACTTGAAATATAGTACCCTGTATCAAATTTGGTATAAAAATGATTTATTTTTTAAAAAATAAGAGTATTTCAATAGTTTTAGATTATCTTGGGTTTAGAAAACTAAATTTTAAAATTGGTGCAGTACCATAATTTTGGTTGCTAGTATTTAATATGGTGATGATATTCCAATTCCCTATCTACAGATTTAACTTTATTATAGTCCTCATTACAAAATTCAGTTTCTGGTATTTCACGTTTGTTACAAGACAAAACAGAAGTTTCGAAGCCAATCACCTGCGAGAAATTTACAAAAAAAATTTCAATATTTGTACATAGAGAGTGTTTGAAGTTTATATGTTAATTTTGTAATTATTCTTTTTTTTTTTTAATTCATAGAAGCATTTTATGGTAGACATAATTCAATTTTTATCATCATCATTTTTTTTAATAATCATTGTTTTTTTTTCCTTTGTTAGTTATCAAATCATTTTATAATTGTAGTTTCTTTTTTTTTTTGTTGTGTTCCTTTACAAGCAATAAAATACATATAGAACTAAATTTGTAATATTTAATTAAAGCATATGGAACCAACATCGATTCATTTTTAAAACAAAGAAAAATCATAAGCTTATATAACTATCTCACTTTTTCATAAAGAGAGTCCCCTTAAGGAGAAACGACTGTTGACGAGTTTTCAACTCGAAGGCTTAGAAATATCAATAAATATTGTGGAAAGCAAATAATTGGCGATGGCTTCAAACTGCGAGGGAAAGAATCCGTCAATGATAGACCGGAAGAGTTCTTTCCAGAAAAGTGAGCATGTCAATGTGGTTGCTTGTATTGTGTTCACCTCAAGATCAAAATGGAACTTCTTGACCATTGACAATTTAAACAATTATATTTATTGTTCTAATAAATCGTTGCAGAAAAAAACTTAAGATCAAATATAAAGAATATTATATAATAAATAGGTGAATAAAGTGTAGATAAAATGTAGGAGATGAAACTTCTAGATGGTAGCCTTCGCAACACTTATCACTAATAGACTTATCTCTATCCTATCGTTTTTACGTTTTAATACTCATTTCTACCCTATCACCTGCAGAAGCTTAATGTTTTCAGTAGAAAAGTGAATAAATAACTGGAATGTGTACATGAGATTTTCCAACAAGTGCCCCTCGAGCTGTATAAGGTGTCGGCCCTCATGTCCTACGCCTCATCACGCTGCTGCAGCTGATAAGGCATCGTACTGTAATTACAGAGTGCCTGGCGCCGATTCAGTTCTTGGTGTGGAGATTACGTCCGTGTAGCTATAGCGTGTCTGTGCAAACTTCAGCTATAGTGTGTCTGTGCTAACTTCAGCTATAGTGGGTCTGTGCTAACTTCAGCTATAGTGTGTCTGTGCTAACTTCAGCTATAGTGTGTCTGTGCTAACTTCAGCTATAGTGTGTCTGTGCTAACTTCAGCTATAGTGGGTCTGTGCTAACTTCAGCTATAGCGTGTCTGTGCTAACTTCAGCTATAGTGGGTCTGTGCTAACTTCAGCTATAGCGTGTCTGTGCTAACTTCAGCTATAGTGGGTCTGTGCTAACTTCAGCTATAGTGTGTCTGTGCTAACTTCAGCTATAGTGTGTCTGTGCTAACTTCAGCTATAGTGTGTCTGTGCTAACTTCAGCTATAGTGGGTCTGTGCTAACTTCAGCTATAGTGTGTCTGTGCTAACTTCAGCTATAGTGTGTCTGTGCTAACTTCAGCTATAGTGTGTCTGTGCTAACTTCAGCTATAGTGGGTCTGTGCTAACTTCAGCTATAGTGTGTCTGTGCTAACTTCAGCTATAGTGGGTCTGTGCTAACTTCAGCTATAGTGGGTCTGTGCTAACTTCAGCTATAGTGTGTCTGTGCTAACTTCAGCTATAGTGGGTCTGTGCTAACTTCAGCTATAGTGTGTCTGCGCTAACTTCAGCTATAGTGTGTCTGTGCTAACTTCAGCTATAGTGTGTCTGTGCTAACTTCAGCTATAGTGGGTCTGTGCTAACTTCAGCTATAGTGTGTCTGTGCTAACTTCAGCTATAGTGGGTCTGTGCTAACTTCAGCTATAGTGTGTCTGTGCTAACTTCAGCTATAGTGGGTCTGTGCTAACTTCAGCTAGAGTCTCTTCAGTCATATCTTTGCTAGTTCATATTTCTCACTACCTTTGTATTCTTCAATATTCTAGAAAAATATTATGGCAGGTTTTATTTACATATTCCTTCAGCTCTAGTGTCTGTGCTAACTTCAGCTAGAGTATATGTAGTGATCTTTGCTATCTTATATTTCTCACTTCTTTTGTATTCTTCAATATTCTAAAAAAAATCATGGCAGGTTTTATTTGCATATTCCTTCAGCTCTAGTGTGTGTGCTAATTTCAGCTAGAGTCCCTGTGCAGGAGTCTTTACTATCTTATATTTCTCACTTTTTTGTATTCTTCAATATTCTAAAAAAAATCATGGCAGGTTTTATTTGCATATTCCTTCAGCTCTAGTGTGTGTGCTAATTTCAGCTAGAGTCCCTGTGCAGGAATCTTTACTATCTTATATTTCTCACTTTTTTGTATTCTTCAATATTCTAAAAAAAATCATGGCAGGTTTTATTTGCATATTCCTTCAGCTCTAGTGTGTGTGCTAACTTCAGCTAGAGTCCCTGTGCAGGAGTCTTTACTATCTTATATTTCTCACTTCTTTTGTATTCTTCAATATTCTAAAAAAAAATCATGGCAGGTTTTATTTGCATATTCCTTCAGCTCTAGTGTGTGTGCTAACTTCAGCTAGAGTCTATGCAGTCATCTTTGCTATCTTATGTTTTTCACTACCTTTGTATCCTGTAATATTCTAGAAAAATATTATGACAGGTTTTATTTACATATTCCTTCAGCTCTAGTGTCTGTGCTAAATTCAGCTAGAGTCTCTTCAGTTATCTTTGCTATCTTATATTTCTCACTTCTTTTGTATCTTATAATTTTCTAGAAAAACTATTATGGATGGTTGGATTTACAAAATTTGTACCTTTCAGCATGTATATCGGGATTCAGACAATATATCAGGAATATATTACAGTGTTATTTATTGAAGACGCACGAGATAACCAAGTGTAAACAAAATTGCCCATGTCTCCTTCAAAAAAAAAAAAAATAATAAAACAGACAACAGGCAACATCAAAGACTCCACTTTCCCAAGGGATCCCTCAAAACAATTTTCTTAAAAGCTACATACCATCTTTGAAAAATGACAAATGGGTGTAAATATAAATAAACGGTAACTATATACTTAAAAAACAGTAAAGCTATTCGAAAATAAATGGGCTCCTGGGCCATTATTGTTTTCATTTTGATTGACCCTCTCTCTCTATCAGATTGCTGATCATGAACTATTTTTATTTTCTATAGGTGACTTGAATCTAAACTTTCTTAGCTAATTCGTACACGTGGTACAGGCCAAATAATCATGGTGGGTAGTATTTGGCGACTACTTTTACTCTAAGTGCACCACATTTCTACACATGCGGAGAGCAGTTCAACATTGGCACTTATAAATATGACAGAACCTTGTTTTTTACTTACACTTACTGGTGGGGTTGAAATTTTACTAGAATTAGAAGCTATTGGAGCGATTTTTTTTATTAGAAAAAAAAAGTGTCCGTTGCGGGATTCGAACCCGGGTCGTTGCTGTCGAAAACCGAAGGTCTATACCATTCCTCCATCTACCCTCTCAGCTAATTCTAGTGAATTGGTATATAAAGAGTACGACATTGTAAGTGCTGATTGTTTCCGTTGTTATCTTGTTTATTTTTAGATTTGAATATTCCAACTATATATTGAATAATGGAAAGAACAAATGTCAGTATTTGACGCTGATGCTTTGGCAAAATACAAAAGATAATTAAACAAAAAATAAGAAAAGTTCAAATATGTGAAATAAAATCTGAGGGAAAACTGACAAAAACTATAACAAGACTTAGAACAAAACACTATAAAGGAATGGCAATACATCCAGATGGCACAAGAACCTATAGGACATGCAAGAACTGTCCTGGTATGGAGCTAACACCTGCTCACATATTATCATGCCCAGCAATGGCCGCAGCCTTGCAGAAAATTGACATGGACCCAGAACAGAAGCTTTACACACCCAAGATAGTGGACATTGCTGCTGCTGTGATAGAGATGTATGGGGACATCTGAGGCTCTTCATTGGACACAACAACAACAGACATTTAACATAGACTCAGAGCAGCAGCTTTACACACTCAAGATAGCGGACATTGGGACTGCTGTGATTGAGATGTATGGAGACATCTGAGGCTCTTCATTGGACACAACAACAACAGAAATTTAACATAGACTCAGAGCAGCAGCTTACACACCCAAGATAGTGGACATTGGGACTTCTGTGATTGAGATGTATGGAGACATCTGAGGCTCTTCATTGGACACGACAACAACAACAACATTGAATGAGCATCGTGTGTAAATTTAAGAAGTGTCAATACCAATTATGTATTCTGCCAAATGTTTAATCTTGATTCCCATTCAATTTCATAAGTTAGATTTGTATTGACTTGCATTGTTTGATTTTTTAATTAGTTTTGTTTATTTATGTTTATTTAATTAAAAAGGCATTTATTAGATCAAAATATCATTTATTTTACCAATATATCAGTTGGCTGAACGCCAACCTTTATCAAGGTATTATAACATATTAATGTTTTTCAACAACAAACTCAGCGCCACATAACGTCAATAGAATTAAGTTTTGAAAAATATTTGTGCTTATATTCAATAAGGAGAAAAATATTGATATATTTATTTATATTATGGACAAAATGAATTTTGTAAAATAAGGGTGTGAATATTTTGAATATTGACAATATGTCCATAATATAAATATATATATCAATTCTTTTTCACCCCATTGAATATTTAAAAAAAAAAATAATTCTATTGACGTTATGTGGCGCTGAGTTTGTTGTTGACACACTTTAAAATGTTTAATACCTTAATAAAGGTTGGCGTTCAGCCAACTGAAATATTGGTAAAATAAATGATTTTTTTGATCCAATATATGCCTTTTTACTTAAATATTTATTTATGGATTGCTCTATTTTCAAAATTGGTTTCTGTAAATATTTATTCACAAATGTATTTGTTAATCTCTTTATTGAACTAAGTCTTAGTGAATACTGGCTGCTTACAGAGTTATGTGGTATTATTAATTTCTTTAGTTAAGTATTTTTTTATTATCCTTTTAGTCTAAATTAGACAAGATCTTGGAGTTCGTGCTCATAAAGAAGCTCAAGAACTCTTCTTTGTTCTCTGTACAAGGATCTTTTGTCCTTTCCAATATAATTTAGTATATGTTGGGGAGTGGCCTCTTCGGTTTTGCACCTAGTGCACATTGGGAAGCTTTTTAGTTGAGTATAATTGTCTCAAACGAGATTAAATTCAATGCTATCTGGAAACTGGATTGGCTAAATCTTGTTTTTCATAAGACCTGTTGTCTACGACAATGTCCTTGTACATTCTTAAGAAGGAAAAAAACATTCTTGATGCTATCGTTATAATATTGTTACCTACCTGTTAATTTCGCCTCTTTATATATGTTCAAACATGGTGCAATATTGCTGTGTTCTGACACGGAGATTGGACATGGCTAGTACTGTAAAAACCCTACAAAATGAGCCCAAACTGAAAATAAAATACATAGGATGAATTATATCTTCTCTAGAGTTGTTTTATCGCATTAAGGAGCCGTGAAGGAAAACCTTTTGGTTTGAAAACTTTCCATATTGTATCGATATTAAGAAGATAATCGTTATAATATTTGTTTTCTTGTTCGTTCGAAATCGTTTTTCAATAATTTATTTACCGTTATTATATAAAAAAAGGCTTTAGATGGCCATTATTTGAATTATCACGTGAGAACGCCCTTGCAACCTTAGAATTATTTTTAACGCATTGCCAAATGTTCTAATTTTTATTTGCTCCTGATGAAGACAAAGTATTTTTGTCGGAACGTCGATATAGTTAAAATATTTACTGGCCGTGGTATCTTTAATTTTAAAAACTATGAATGCCATGCCAGGTGCATCTTTCTTTCTTCATGATATCAAAAAAGAGCTACCTTTATCATTGAAAAAAAAATGCAAAAATTATTGCGCTATCTATCTAGTGTCTCTACAATCTAATTAAAGCCTAACTAGCTCAATTTTAAAATGTTTGCCGAAGAGCATTGCTGGATTCATTTAAATGCATACATTTGTATAAATATCTACTATCTTCAACCTTATATCCATTTTCCTTGAATACCTTAAAAATGAATTTCTCAAATTTTCCATATATATAAGCAAAACCAACCAAAAATGAAATACTACAGCGGTCTGGTTGATTAAACTGGTAAAACCACTAGGTAAGGTGGCTATGAGGACCTGATGAGTCAATATATTTTTTTATCATCATATTAAAGACAGTAAGATCGTTGTAAAACGAGAAAACAATTCACAAAATAGCTTCAATTTTCTAATCAAACATATAAAATGTATAAAGAAGCTATTATGACATCAGGTAATTCAAGTTGTAACGGCAACAGTACTAGGACTGGGAACTGGCCGGAGGTGCCATGTCGACCTCAATCAATCGATGCCTAATGAACGATAATATCTTCAGGAACATGGCTCTGGCTATCGACATGTTCTTGATGACAGACTCTTGATGGATCCTATGGCCTCGCTCTTTCTATAAAACTTAACAACTAAATACTCTCTTAACCTAATTAAATATGATTAATCATTCTCTCTCTCTATCCATATATATATATATATATAAACAGTAGAAAAAAATAAAAAATAATATATTAAAAATAAAAAAGGCATATCCTGACCAGGATCACGTGTACTTTTCAGAAGGCAGAGCGCCATCTGGTGGAACAGAAATCAACTAAAAATTGATTTAGCCTGTTCCCTGATGTTTAGTTGATTTCTGTTCCACCAGATGGTGCTCTGCCTTCTGGAAAACCACATGTGCTCCTGGCCAGGATATGCCTTTTTTATTTTTAATATATTATTATTTATTTTTCTATTGTTTTTTCATATATATATTTTTTTAAATAATAAAAAGGCATATATTGGATTTAATAAAATATTTAATTCACCAATATTTCGGTTGGCTAAACGCCAAACCTTTATCAAGGCATTACATTTTTTGACCTCATGAGGATAGACCTCAATATTTTTTCTCCTTTAATATTTTAAAATATTTAACTTATTCTGATTGTAATTTTTTAAAATATTTTTTGCTTGCACAATTTCCCCCACCTACTTTGTATTTTTAAAATTATTCCAACTGTGATATTATAACACTATGCGGCGCTGAGTTTGTGTATACAAAAATGTAATGTCTTGATAAAGGTTTGGCGTTCAGCCAACCGAAATATTGGCAAATAAATCTTTTATTAAATCCAATATATGTATTTTTATTATCTAATTAATTAATTATGGGTTGCTCTATTTTCAAAATAAAATATATATATCTAAAGAGACATGGGTCGACTCTCCCGTCAAAATAGACGTCTAAAACCAGACGCAATCTATTGACCGTCGCCGCAACTAGCGGCCTCAGGTCGGTGACAAAGCCACAACACCAGCTTTGGCAAACTGAGAAGCGTCCACCTAGAGACCATGGTTTCGGGCTAATGGCTCTCGTCAGTCTAGGGCGGACTTTATTCCATGAGATCCACACGGGATCACTGATTATTGTTTAAAATTGAGCAATCCATTTTTAATAACAACAAAAGCATATTTTGAATCAATATAATTTATTAAATATTTCCGATATTTCGATGAGGCTGTTCTCCTATCTTACTCTCGGAAACTCAGATTATGGGCTTAGAAGGAGTTTGAATACCTAGAGAAAGATAGGCGAACAGCCTCATAGAAATATCGGAAATATTTTGATAAATTATATTGATCCAAGATATGCTTTTATTTTATTGTTATTAAAAATAAAAAAGGCATACCCTGACCGTACTCACATGAACATCTCTAGATGGCAGAGCGCCATCTAGTGTAACAAAAATAAACTAAACGTTTATTCAACTTGTTCCGTGATATCTGGTCAACCCAAGAGATTCTTATGTGAGCCTGGTCAGGATATACATTTTTTATTTTTATTATCAACACCTGACCTTTTATATATTTTTTATTTTTTTCATATATATATATATTATACACCTATCCCCCGATTTACACGGTAGATACGTTCCCGAGAAAAACGTGTAAATCGGGGGATAGGTGTACACAGAAATAAAAATAAAATGTATTGATAGGTTAAAATATGTAGTCAGTACATAAGCTCGGGATTCCTCGTGAGATGTGTACACAGCGCATGTGTTCAATCACAGTAGCATTTAGTATAGTGCGATAAAAAAAAACTTATTTGGAAAACCGTGTAAAAGCGAAAACGTGTAAAACAAGTACCGTGTAAATCGGGGGATAGGTATATTACCTTATATAATCTTATATGAACATTGATAGAAAGTAGTTTCAATCTCAATCTCTCTCTCTCTCTCTCTGGCCTTTCCTTTTCTTCATTTCCGACGTTTCTGTAATCAAGTATTAACCATTTCAAGGAAAACTTATTCTATTATTGAGAGATATAAAAAATTACTGATCGTGAAAGTGAAATCACAGATGACTTCACTTCTATTAAAACATTAATCCAAAGGGACAACCAAATACAATGGAAATTTTAAATCGTAAACACACATGTAGGACTGTTTCTCTGTTGCTATTTAGAACCAAATCATCAAACTAATGTTTTACATGTTGACCCAAGTGCAGATGACTTGTGCCATTTGTCGGAATATATATCAACTGATCGTTGAGTTTTTAAATATCACAGAATATTTGGCCAACCCAACTTTTTTAATAAATCAAGAAAGACCAACCATCTAGGCGTTTCAGGATGTGGACCCCCGTCAGCGTGATGCAGACTGTTTATTGTTTTCGGAAGATGGCGCAAACCATTAGTAACTTCTATTTGTACAATCAATAGGTTATTTTAATTAATTAATCGACTTGATCCCAGTACAATTTCACGTTTGTGCTATTTTTTCCATATAATTCTATTATGTTCACATTTTGCCAATTGGAATAGATTGTATTGGAAAAGGAGTCATCGGGTCTCTGAAACATCGATAAAAATTGAAAGGTTGTGATGAATAATTAATCATATAATTAAAAAGGTATATATTGGATCAAATATCATTTATTTTTCCAATATTTCAGTTGGATGAACGCCAACCTTTATCAAAGTATTATAATATATTTAATGTGTATCCACAACAAACTCTGCTGGACGCACATTAAATATGTTATAACACCTTGATAAAGGTTGGCGTTCAGCCAACTGATATATTGGAAAAAATAAATGATTTTTGATACAACGTATGCCTTTTTAATTAAAGATTTATTTATGGATTGCTCTATTTTCAAAATTAATCATATGTATGAATACAACTTCTTCATTAGCTATAGTTTCTTTATCAGGCATTGTTCTATAAATGTAATTTTCTACTATTTCGTTTGTGATATTATGTTCAATATTAGATAGAAGATCTCGATAAAACCTAGCTTATTTCTTGAGACATCGAATGGATTAATATAGATTTGGCCCAGCCAATTTGCTAGGTAAACACCTCTTTATCAGATTATAAATATTCCATTATGTCCCGTGTAGATCTTATAGAATAAAGTCCGCCCTAGGCTGACGAGGGCCATTAGCCCAAAACCATGGTCTCTAGGTAGACGCTACACAGTTTGCAAAAGCTGGTGTTGTGGCATTGTCACTGACTCGAGGCCGCTAGTTTGAGGCGACGGTCAATAGATTGCGTCTAGTTTTGACGTTTATTTTGATGGGAAAGGCGACCTTTGCCCTTATAGGTCAATTTCCTCTCGGAAAAATGTTAATATATATTTGGCATAGCCACTTTGCCTGATAAACATCTCTTTGGAAGATTGTGAAGATTCCATCAATTCCCTGGTGAATCCCATGGAATAAAATCCCCAATGGACTGACGAGGCTCATTACCCTGAAACCATGGTCTCTTGGTGAACGCTTCTCAGTTTACTAAGGATGGTGTTGTGGCTTTGTCACTGACCCTAAGCCGCTAGTTGCGGCAACGGTCAATAGATGGCGTCTAATTTTCATGTTTAATAAAACGCTGACTTAGCATCACATGACTGATGTTAATTTACCGAGTAGGCCTCTACATTCTGTGACAATATAAAATATGAATTTCTATGATTATACATTTATATGTTAACTACCAGGATTTATAACTTAATTTCTTTAACGTCTCGAAATCCTTACATCTAGTTTCAAGATTTAGATTTAATAAGCCAATTTTTTTCGTATTCTAGAGAAACCTTATCTCTCTCTTTCCTATACAACAATAAATAAACAATTTATATAAAACAATTTAAATATTTTTAATCGATTTAAATGGTCAGAGATTGTTGATTGTTTTATAATTTTTTGGAATATGGAAGTCCTTGAATTTGTATTTGGTACTTATTGACTATTCAATTAGGGGTCGGTAGGAGGATGGTCTAAAGCGTTGATTTTCGACCGCTACGACCTGGGTTCGATTCCCGCATTTGACACTTTTTTTCTGATAAAAAAATGCTCCGATGGCCCCGAATTCTTGCAAAAGTCCAACCCCACCAGCGAGTGCAAGTAACCAAACGGGGATCTGGCACCTTTGTAAGTGCAAAGTCGAACTGCTTTTCACATGTGTAGACATGTGGTGCACTTACAGTAAAAGCAGTCGCCTACTTCAAACCACCATGATTATCATGGCCTGTACCCCGTGTACTAGGGATAAGCAAAAGAAAAATAAAAAAAAGGCTGTTCAATTATAATAAAATAATGGCTGATAAAGCGTTATATTAAAACGTGACATAAATTTAAAGATTGGAATTTTACCGAAGGATAAAGATAAAGGACAACTCTCCCGTCAAAATAGATGTCAAATTTAGACGCCATATACTGTCCGACGCTGCAAACTAGCGGCCTCGGGTCGGTGACAAAGCCACAACACCAGCTTTGGAAAACTGAGAAGCGACCACCTAGAGACCATGGCTTCGAGCTAATGGCTCTCATCAGTCTAATCCGCCCTAGACTGACGAGGGCCATTAGCCCGAAACTATGGTCTCTAGGTGAACGCTTCTCAGTTTGTCAAAGCTGGTGTTGTGGCTTTGTCACCGACCCGAGGCCGCTAGTTGCGGTGACAGCCAATAGATGGCGTCTTGACAGACGAGACAGGTTATCTTTATCTTCATATATCATTCTAAATGGTAATCTCCAAAGATGGTCCTACATTGATGATTCAGAATATTGTCGAAGTTCTGATCAGGAAACCCAAACCATTGTTAGAACTAGCATGAAGACTGCTCTTAGTAAAAAAAAAGGAAGATTCAGTCGTAAATCTTTTTTATATAAGCAAAATATAAAAAATGTATTCCGGTCATGTACGAAATCAGGTAAATATCAGAACGTCGGTTAAGAGAGTTGCCGTGAAATCTTTCTTTTAAGCAAATACCGAAAACTTTTGAAACGCTTATAGTAGAATAAGTTAATTGGAGCTCCATAAATTCTAGGAAGAAAAAAGAAAGTGTACCTGGAGAGAGATCTATATGGAATAAAAAGACAAAAATTAATAATTCGAGGGATTTCCACCTTTTTTCAGTTTGTTAATGATTTAAATTTTTATAAATACAAATGAAAGAGAAAGATGGAGAAATTCTCAAACATTTTCCATTTAGTCTTTCACTCATATACAGACAGATATATATTCTTTTTTTGTCTTAGATTATTGTTATTGGTTTAACTTCCTAGTTGAATGCAAGTAACAAAACATAGACCTTATACATTGTAAGTAAAAAGACGAATTTATTTTTTAATGTGTCAGAGCAGTTTGTATGCTCATATACAATCTCTTCTGCGTAAACATATATACATAAAAGAAGTCTATCAGAAACACCAAATTGTTCCTGCAGAAAAACTGAACAAACTGCTCTTCACCTTATCTACGACTGTCCGAAATTTACAGAAGTGAGACATTGATTGTTCCCTGATCTATATTATTTAAATCTCTTAAATCAGCCACTTTGTCTATATAAATTTTATGAACTCAGTCGATTAATACATGTAAATTTGTAAATATTTAATTCTAAGTTCTAATTTGTTTGTTGTTTTGTTTGTTTACTTTGTAGCAGGCGCAAATATTTCAATATCGCGCTTGGTTGATTAATAAATTAAACAAAAATCATTATAGAGCCAACTGTTATAAGAAATATAAACTATTTTCCACACATATGATTCTTTTCATTTTATTTTAATATTGATTTAAGGGATTTTTTTGTTTTAAAACAATTCTCTATTCTGCCTTTACATCAATGATAAAATTATGGAAGGGTCTCGTTCACCATTGATGAGACAGGCCCTCCCATAATTTTATCATTGATGTAAAAGCAGAGTAGAAAATTGTTTTAAAACATAAATAACCATGCGTGTCGAAAACATACATTTATTTTAGCAAAATATTTATTATTTAATTAACAGAGTTTCATTTTTTTATGTTTATAT
>CP092869.1:79966730-79985901 GCA_030710605.1 Cordylochernes scorpioides | reverse complement strand
CGTTGAAAAATAATTCTAAGGTTGCAAGGGCGTTCTCACGCGATATTTCAAATTTTGGACATCTAATGCCTTTTTTATTATAATAATGGTAAATAAATTATTAAAAAACGATTTATAACATGAGAACTAATATTATAACGATTATCTTCTTAATTTCGAAAAAATTGGAAAACTTTCAAGCAAAAAGGTTTTCCTTCACGGCTCCTTAATGCAATAAAACAACTCTTGAGAAGATATAATTCATCTTATGTATTTTATTTTCAGTTTGGGTTCGTTTTGTGGGGTTTTTACAGTAATAGCCATGTCCAATCTCCGTGTCAGAACACAGCAATATTGCACCATGTTTGAACATAAATAAAGAGGCGAAATTAACAGGTAGGTAACAATATTATAACGATACCATCAAGAATGTACAAGGACATTGTCATAGACAACAGGTCTTATAAAAAACAAGATTTAGCCAATCTAGTTTTCAGATAGCATTGAATTTAATCTCGTTTGAGACAATTATACTCAACTAAAGAAAATAATAATACCACATAACTCTGTAATCAGCCAGTAATCATTAAGACTTAGATCAATAAAGAGATTTACAAATACATTTGAGAATAAATATTTACAGAAGCCAATTTTGAAAAAAGAGCAATCCAAGAATGAATCTTTAAATAAAAAGGCATATATTGGATTAAAATATCATTTATTTTACCAATATTTTAGTTGGCTGAACGCCAACCTTTATCAAAGTATTAAATATTTTAAAGTGTGACAACAACAAACTCAGCGCTACATAACGTTAATAGAATTAAGTTTAAAAAAAAAAAGTTTTGCTTATATTCAATGGGGTTAAAAAATTGATATATATATTTATATTATGGACATATTGTCAATATTCAAAATATTCACACCCTTATTTACAAAATTCATTTTGCCTATAATATGCATATATATATATCAATTTTTTTCTCCCCATTGAATATAAGCAAAAATATATATTTTAAACTTAATTCTATTGACGTTATGTGGCGCTGAGTTTGTTGTTGACACACATTAATATGTTATAATACCTTGATAAAGGTTAGCGTTTAGCTAACTGGAATATTGGTAAAAATAAATGATATTTTGATCCAATATATGCCTTTTTATTTAAAGTAACATAAATAAACAGAACTAATTAAAAAACCAAGCAATGCAAGTCAATACAAATCTAACTTATGAAATTGAATGGGAATCAATATTAAACATTTGGCAGAATACATAATTGGTATTGACACTTCTTAAATTTACACACGATGCTCATTCAATGTTGTTGTTGTTGTCGTGTCCAATGAAGAGCCTCAGATGTCTCCATGCATCTCAATGTCTCAATGTCCACTATCTTGGGTGTGTAAAGCTGCTGTTCTGGGTCTATGTCAATTTTCTGCAAGGCTGCGGCCATTGCTGGGCATGAGAATATGTGAGTAGGTGTTAGTTCCATACCAGGATAGTTGTTACATGTCCTATAGGTTCTTGTGCCATATGTATGTATTGTCATTCCTTTATAGTGTTTTGTTCTAAGTCTTGTTATAGTTTTTGTCAGTTTTCTCTCAGAGTTTATTTCACATATTTGATCTTTTCTTATTTTTTGTTTAATTATCTTGTATTTTGATAAAGCATCAGCGTCAAATACTGACATTTGTTCTTTCTATTATTCAATATATAGTTGTAATTTTCATATCGAAAAATAAACAAGATAACAACGGTAACAATCAGCACTTACAATGACGTACTCTTAACATATACCAATTCACTAGAATTAGCTGAGAGGAATGGTATAAACATTCGGTTTTTGACAGTAACGACCCGGGTTCGAATCCCGCATTGGACACTTTTTTTTCTAATAAAATAAATCGCTCCAATAGCTTCTGATTCTAGTAAAATTTTCAACCCCACCAGTGAGTGCAAGTAAAAAACGAGGTTCTGTCATATTTATAAGTGCAAATGTCGAACTGCTCTCCACATGTGTAAAAATGTGGTGCACTTAGAGTAAAAGTAGTCACCAAATACTATCCACCATGATTATTTGGCCTGTAACGCGTGTACGAATTAGCTAAGAAAGTTTAGATTCGAGTCAGCTATAGAAAATAAGAATAGTTCATGATCTCAGCAATCTGATAGAGAGAGAGAGAGTCAATCAAAATCAAAACAATAATGATCCATTGCGGCCCAGGAGCCCATTTATTTTCGAATAGCTTTATTGTTTTTTAAAGTATAGTTGCCGTATATATTTATACCCATTTGTCATTTTTCAAAAAATGTATGTAGCTTTTTAATAAAATTGTTCTGAGGGATCCCTTTATTTAAGTAATCGTACAAAACATAAGGAAGTGGAGTCTTTGATGTCGCCGGTTGTCTGTTTTTTTTTTTTTTTTTTTTGAAGGAGACATAGGAAATTTTGTTTACACTTGTTTATCTCGTTTGTCTTCAATAAAGGACACTGTAATACCTTCCAGAGATATTGTCTGAATCCCGATATACATGCAGAAAGATACAAACTTTGTAAATCCAACCATCTATAATAGTTTTTATAGAATATTACAGGATACAAAAGAAGTGAGAAATATAAGATAGCAAAGATCACTACATAGACTAACTGAAGTTAGCAAAGACACTAGAGCTGAAGAAATATGTAAATAAAACCTTCCATAATATTTTTCTAGAATATTACAAGATACAAAGGTAGTGAAAAACATAAGATAGCAAAGATGACTGCATAGACTCTAGCTGAAGTTAGCAAAGACACTAGAGCTGAATGAATATGCAAATAAAACCTGCCATAATATTTTTATAGAATATTGAAGAATACAAAAGAAGTGAGAAATATAAGATAGTAAAGACTCCTGCACAGGGACTCTAGCTGAAGTTATCACAGACACTAGAGCTGAAGGAATATGTAAATAAAACCTTCCATAATATTTTTCCAGAATATTACAGGATACAAAGATATTGAGAATATTGGATAGCAAAGATCACTGAAGAGACTCTAGCCGAAGTTAGCACAGACACACTATAGCTGAAGTTAGCACAGACACACTACAGCCGAAGTTAGCGCAGACACACTATAGCTGAAGTTAGCACAGACACACTATAGCTGAAGTTAGCAGACACACTACAGCTGAAGTTATCACAGACACACTATAGCTGACGTTATCACAGACACACTATAGCTGAAGTTATCACAGACACACTATAGCTGAAGTTAGCAGACACACTACAGCTGAAGTTATCACAGACACACTATAGCTGACGTTATCACAGACACACTATAGCTGAAGTTATCACAGACACACTATAGCTGAAGTTAGCGCAGACACACTACAGCTGAAGTTATCACAGACACACTAGAGCTACACGGACGTAATCTCCACACCAAGAACTGAAGCGGCGCCAGGCACTCTGTAATTACAGTACGATGCCTTATCAGCTGCAGCAGCGTGATGAGGCGTAGGACATGAGGGCCGACACCTTATACAGCTCGAGGGGCACTTGTTGGAAAATCTCATGTACACATTCCAGTTATTTATTTACTTTTCTACTGAAAACATTAAGCTTCTGCAGGTGATAGGGTAAAAAAATGAGTATTAAAACGTAAAAACGATAGGATAGAGATAAGTCTATTAGTGATAAGTGTGGCAAAGGCTACCATCTAGAAGTTTCATCTCCTACATTTTATCTACACTTTATTTACTTCTTAATTATATAATATTCTTTATATTTGATCTTGATTTTTTTCTGTAACGATTTATTAGAACAATAAATATAATTGTTTAAATTGTCAATGGTCAAGAAGTTCCATCTTGATATTGAGGTGGACACAATACCAGCAACCAAATCGACATGCTCACTTTGCTGGAAAGAACTCTTCCGGCCTATCATTGACGGATTCTTTCCCTCGCAGTTTGAAGCCATCGCCAATGAATAAAATACTGAACCAATTATTCCACCATTGCTTTCCACAATATGTTATTGATATTTTTTAAGCCTTCGAGTTGTAAACTCGTCAACAGTCGTTTCTCCTTAAGGGGACTCTCTTTATGAAAAAGTGAAAGTTATATAAGCTTATGATTTTGCTTTGTTTTGAAATTAAATCGATGTTGGTTTCATATGCTTTAATTAAATATTACACTTTTAGTTCTATATGTATTTTATTGTTTGAAAAGGAATACAACAAAACAAAAAAGAAACTACAATTAAAAATTATTTGATAACTAACAAAAGAAAAAAAAACAATAATTATTTTTTTAAAAATGATGATGATAAAAATTGAATTATGTCTGCCAGAAAATGCTTCTATGAATTAAAAAAAATAAGAATAATTACAAAATTAACATATAAACTTCAAACACTCTCTATGTACAAATATTAAAAAGGTATTTTTGTAAAGTCGTCGCAGGTGACTGGCTTCAGGCCTTCTGTCTTGCCTTGTAACAATCGTGAAATACCAGAAACTGAATTTTGTAATAAAGTCTATAAGAAGGTTAAGTCTGTAGATAGGGAATTGGAATTTCATCCCCAAATTAAATACCAGTAATCAAAATTGTGGTACTGCACCAATTTTAAAATTTAGTTTTCTAAACCCAAAATAATCTAAAACTATTGAAATACTCTTATTTTTCAAAAATTAAATCATATTTACACCAAATTTGATACAGGGTACTATATTTCAAGTTTCAAAAATATATATACAGTTAAATTGGCGAAACTGTTGGGAGGGTTCACCACTGATAAGCCAAGCCCTCCCAATATATATATTTGTCATTTCAGTAAGGACAGTAGAAATTTGTGTTATGTATAAAAGAAACATTAGTGCTTTTAATTCCTTTCATTTTATATGTATAGATGGCGCGTTATTGATTTGTGTTAATATATACAGTGTGGAAAAGTAGGAAAAAATGGAGAAATAGCGTATTTATATCATATTAGCCATAACTACCTATTTCTTGATTTCTCGGGAAGCCTCTTGAACCAGATTTGGTAGTTGAGGTGCAGTCTGCATCACGCTGACGATGGTCAATAGCACGAAACGCTTACGTGTTTGACTTTTATTGATTCATCAAGAAAATATGTTGGTCAAATATTATAAAATAAACCTAAATCAACGTTTAGTTGGTATATATTCCACTAGATGTCGCTCTGTCTTATAAAAATGCTCATTTAAGCGGTTAGTGTATGTCAATTGTTTTTTAATTAACACTATTAGGTAAAGTGAAAAGGAATTGTTAAAGTAAACTTTAAAAGAGAATTTTATTACTATTAAAAACATCAGTATATTGAAAATTGGGTCAATATTTGTTAAAATGATGAAATTTTCTATTTAATCAAGGTAGTGTACATTTCTATAAAATAATACCTTGCATAAATATTGAGCAAAATCAATTATTACTCCAGGTAAGAGTGTCTTCTTCAAAAACATTTTTATTGTTCTCTAGTTTTCGGGCACGGACGCCCTTCTACAGGAGAAAACCTGGTATAATGATACGCCAATAGAACACGAGTTAAATATAATCGGATACTATTTTACATAATTTTATGAAGATATAAAAATAGACACTCTTCCCTGGAGGAATGATTGATTTTGCTCAGTAGTGTACATTATTACTTAGGGTAGACTTGAAGTAAGAGTAGAATGAAGCACAGGCCTTGGCGACAATGACCTTGTCCATTTGGGTCATCACAATGTGAACCGCTTTATTGACAGACTGGATGGTGTTGTGGGGAGCTTTGTTGACATCTCTCTCAACAACATCCCATACATAGTGTCGAAGAAATGTAGTATGAAGAGTTAGAAGACAAAATATCAGGAAATCAGTGACTGTAGTCGTTAAGTGTTACAAAGAGTATTTTACATTGCAAAAGTCCATTCTTTGCTATCATCGGTCTCATTTAATGCTTCTTGATATGTTAACAGTAGTGTTGACAAATTAAGAAACTCCACTGTCTCTTTTGACCTTCTATCGACACGCAGAGAAACAATATTGATTTCTAGAGTTTTCCCAATTATCATTCATCGCTACAATTCACCCACATGTGCTGTTGCATCTCACATGAATATGGATACAGAAATAAATAATTTTTTATAAAATGTTTTATTTGTTTTATAGATGTTAAAGTTATTTCCAATTTACATGTTACTCCCTGTATCATTTTTTCTCTTTTTACTATTATATGCTATCTACTTATTCATTATGACATTCTACAGCCTGTTTTGTTGCCGTTCCTCTAACATCACCCCGGGCTTACTTTTCAACAAGATAATGCCCGGCCACACACGGCAAGTGTTACTATGGATTGTCTTCAATCTTGCCGAACTCTTCCGTGGCCAGCAAGGTCGCCTGATCTCTCGCCCATAGAGCACATGGGAAGGCGATTGCAACCATCCCGGAATGTTGACTATTTAGCCCGACAGTTGGAGACAATTTGGCAAGAAATCCCGCAACACACCATCCGGAATCTTTATCAGTCCATGACACGCCGGGTGGCAGCCTGCATACAGGCCAGTGGGGGTCCAATGACATATTGACATTCTCAATTTGTGACGATCAAATTCTGAAATAAAACAATTAATTGTTCTAAAATTTTAATCGTTTTTTCCCCTAAACATGCTTTTTACATACACCAATTTTTGTCCTAATCTGACAACTTCTTGGTGCGTCGATTTTTTTGTTATACAGTGTATATATAAAACATACCTCATATGTTCAAATTAAACAACAAATTTACGAATTTCGAAATTCTCTTAACGGTATTATTCGATAGAGAATTATATTGCTGTTCTGACTTAATGTTATATTCAAAATCAGTATTTCATAATTTATTATATTTAACTTTACTCTCCTGTTTCGAAAAATATTTGCTCTTAATATATATGAATATTAGCATTTTTTGAAATTTTGGTGATTTTTATATTATTCTATCTTATTGTATATATTTATATTTTTTACCACATGTGTGATATATATATGCTCAAAGTCGCTTAATTAGTATATCTTAATTTTTACAAGATTATAAAAATATTCTTAAAAACGTTTATTGTTTAAATAACCCTAAATTATTTTGCTTACTAAAAGGATTCGACAGAAATTAGAAACAATAGCAAGGTAGAATATTTGAGAGCAAAATGTACATAATGTTTGGTTTACAGAATTTTGTTATTAAATTTTTATAGAAGGAATCTTAATTATCCTTATTTATAACACTATATTGAACAAAATTTGGCTAATATAAATATTGCTCATCAATTTACACTCATGTGCAAAACTTAAAGAAGTGGAAACTATTTGAAATCGCCAGTTTTCTATTTTTTAAGGAGATAAAGGCAATTTTATTAACACTTGGGTATCTCGTTTGTCTTCAATATAGTTAACTGTGTATCAAATATCTTTCAGAGTTATTGTCTGAATCCTGATATACACGCTAAGAGGTAAAACTTCCTTAAGATTTGATCATGAGTGTATTTATTTCGGAGATTAAAAAGTCTGAAAACAGTTTGGTAAACTGAATTACTTTTTTAAAAGGACAGCTCTCCAGTGTAAATAGCCACGAAAACGATACTCTATTCATTTACTGGATATCTTTCCAAATGCAGGTCAGTAATAACGACACAGGTCAAAGTTGTGACATTGATACAAAGCCAAGGGCACGAAAGTAACTTCAAGGTCAATCGTTAGCACATAGGTTTTGCATCAATTTGAAATGGAGAGGTGAATTTTACTTTTGAAGAGTGTATTATGATGCACTAGCGCGCCATCTGTTATCAAAATTCTAAACTATTATAGACTATTATTAAAATGCAATTATACAGCAGTATGGTAGATTAAACTGACGAAACCGCTGGGAGGGTTCACCACTGATGAGCCAGACCCTCCCATTAATTTTTCCATTGCAGTAAGGGCAGTAGAAATTGTTTATTTTAAAAAAGAATCTTACGCGTCTATAATAGTTTCGAATTTTAAAGAGTGTGTTGGGTATGTTTCATTTTTACCGTATCATTTCATTTATAATCCTCTTTAGCACTTTAGCATTTTAGTATATCTGGTCCATGATAATCATGATGGGTATTTAAGAAGCTGCTTCTACTGTAAGTGCACCACATGTTTACACATTTAGAAAGCAGTTCGAATTTTGCACTCACAAATGTCTTACTGTTAAGGTTGAACCTTTGCAAGAATACGGGGCCTTTGAAGCATTTTTTATTCATAAAAAAAGAATCCAATGCGGGATTCGATCCTGGTCCATGATAATCATGATGGGTATTTAAATACCTGCTTTTACTGTAAGTGCACCACATGTTTACACATTTAGAAATTAGTTAGACTTTTGTATTTACAAATGCCTTACTGTTAAGGTTGAACCTTTGCAAGAATACAGGGCCTTTGAAGCATTTTTTTATTCATAAAAAAAGAATCCAATGCGGGATTCGATCCTGGTCCATGATAATCATGATGGGTATTTAAATACCTGTTTCTACTGTAAGTGCACCAATGTTTAAAAATTTAGAAAGCAGTTCGACTTTTGTATTTACAAATGCCTTACTGATAAGGTTGAACCTTTGCAAGAATACAGGGCCTTTGAAGCATTTTTTGATTCATAAAAAAGTGTCTAATAAGGGATTCGATCTTGGGTCTTGGCTTTCGGAAATCGACGGTCTATAAGCTCTGTTGTACAATTGATATGATTATCATAGAGATGCTTAGTAAACATTTCGCAAATAAATTTGTTCAACGATGTTTAGTGTAAATTATTCTATAATTAAAAAGGCATATATTAGATCAAAATATCATTTATTATACCAATATTTCAGTTGGCTAAACGCCAACCTTTATCAAGGTGTTATAACATATTTAATGTGTGTCAACAATAAACTCAGCGCCCTGTTGTTGACACACATTAAATATGTTATAACACCTTGATAAAGGTTGGCGTTTAGCCAACTGAAATATTGGTATAATAAGTGATATTATGATCCAATATATGTCTTTTTAATTAAAGATTTATTTGTGGATTGCTCAATTTTCAAAAATAATATTCTATGTATTAAAAATTATTATAATAGAAATTCTTTGTAAATATCACATCAAGAAATTTAGAAAAAGATGTCAAGTGTACGCGCGCGCGCGTAAGCCTATTTTTTCAACATGATTATCATACAATCAAGAATCTAAAAAGATTCAAACATATCATAAAGAATATATATTTCTTTATTCTACACTTATGGACAAAACTTAAGGAAGTTTTACCTTTTAGCATGTATATCGGGATACAGACAATAACTCTGAAAGATATTACAGTGACCTTTATTGAAGACACACATATATACACTCATAGACAAAACTTAAGAAAGTTGTACCTTTTAGCATGTATATCGGGATACAGACAATAACTCTGAAAGATATTTAATACACAGTGCCCTTTATTGAAGACACACGAGATTACTAAATGTGAACAAATTTGCCTCTGTCTCCTTGAAAAAAAAAAAACAGAAAACCAGTGACGTTAAAGACTTTTCACTTTATTAAGTTTTGTCCATGAGTGTAAACTAGCAAACGTAAATGGACATATTGTTTCAAACCCGACAATGCCCTTTTGATAGAAGGTTCATCAGTTTCCAATAAATAATCACGTAATTTCACAATCAGTTGGATAATTTTGGGTAATATTTTATAGTGAGAGCTTATGAAATTATTTGTATATATCATAGCATTTCTTCGCAAAAATGACAAAAATATTCTCAAGAAAGACGCCAAGTATACGTTAACTTATATAATCATTATCATAATCATAGATTTGCTTCTTTAACAACCCTCAAAAAAAATCAGGGGGTGAAAACGCCATGTGGATCATTCAGGACACCCAACCAACCATTCAGATGAATCAAAAAGGGAAGAACAAAAGCAAAACCTTTTTCAAAAAATCTTCCATTAGAGAACCTCTCCATTCCTTCTGAGAACAAAACTGGGAGGAAACAATATCTCTGCTCATTTTTCAAGCCTCTGTTATTAATGGAGCTGAAATTTTAGGAGTTAAGTTCCTTTGTTTGTCTCAATGCCTTCATTTTTCACTTGCCACCACACCTCATGCTAATGTACCCTGGGTTCTAATAATTATCACATTGGAAGGTGTGCAGATGTGTAATTGAAACCGCATGTTTTATGCATTGCGTACCTGTGTGTGTAATTCCATTTAAAAAATCAAGATGCTATTTATCTTAGGAAGATAACCTATTAGATTCATTTATCTTTATTTCTCTCAAGAGAGAAATGACCTTGGTAGGGAATATTTCTAGGGAATTTTTGGATGGAAGAGTATGAAGGTGTGAATTCCATAGGATTTTAAACAGATTGGTAGAAAATGAGGAAATATACAACTGTGATGGTTAATTAACGACAATCCACATAAACATTTACCTTATAAAATCAAGCCTTTTTATTGCAATCACTATGGCTACACCACGCTATTGCTATTATATTCAGACAACCAAAAGAATGAGAAGAAGAAGAATAAATTCAATTAAATATAGAAAAAAAAAAAATATATATATTAGATAATAAAAATTTTGCATATTTGCAACAAACAAATATGAATTTTCAAAAGCAAATAAAATTTACATAAAATAGAAATACAAAACAATAATTTTTACATGTCCCCTACACAACAAATAAAATCATGGAACATGAATGTTTCTTTCAATGATAAAACCAGCTACTGTCCTTACTGTGATGGAAAAAATGAATATTAAAATCTCATGTCTATAGTCTCTCTCTCTCTTCTTAAATGCCATTAGTAAGATTTCAGTATCGCACATAGACTAATGGACAAAACTTAAAGACGTGGAAAGTTTTTGAAGAAGGATGAGGCAATTTTGTTTACACTTGGTTACCTAGTATGTCTTCAATTCAAGAATTCCTAACTATGTTCAACCCAACTTTTATAACGTTCAATATTTTACTGGACATGGTGACTTTAACACATATTTGTTTAGAATTGGCAAAATTGATTCACCTGCATGCACTTGAGGAAACGAACAACAAACCCCTGAACATCTTCTGATAGACTATCCATTAACTTCTGATCTAAGGGAAGAAAACCAACTTTACCTGACTAATACAAAACAAGCCGCTTGCAATAAAGACCAATACATAAAGTTTAATAGATTCTGCAGGATGTATATTTTGAGGCGAAAGTATTGAATGTACATATTTCAAGCTACTATTTATAATTACTATATGCAAAATTTGACATCGAGCTTTTAATTTTCATGATTCCCAATGTTCAATTGTATAAATTGTATATAATTTAAAATATACACGCAATTATCCAAATTGTGGATATGGCGTGTCTCTCCCAACAGTTAAATAAAATAAAATGTCTTCAATAAAGTTCACTGTGTATCAAATTATATTTCAGAGTTATTGTCTAAGAGAAAGAGAATCCCGATATACATGCTTGAATGTACAAATTCCTTAAAATTTATCCATGAGTGCTTAAAGAAATACGGTATTAGAGCTCTAAAATCCGTATGTTGGATTAAATTGGCGGAACCGCTGAGAGGGTTCTACACTGATGAGCTAAGCCCTCACAATATATTTTCCATCATAGTAAGGACAGTAGGAAGCTTGTTTCATTCGAAAAAAAAAACACATTCTATCTCAATAGTTATTATTATTTATTTAAGTAACCCAGGTTCCTGGAGCGTACAGAAGTCGCCAACTTCACGGGATGTCCTTCTGACCTAAGTCTTCTTGGATTTATATACAATGCCAGTGGAAGTCCAATTAATGAGGTGTCGCCAGACAGATTTCTTTCTTGGGAGATTTTCTAGGGATGCTGGACATATGTTGGTGATACCTAGAAGAGTGGCTGTCTGGAATCTTTGGTATTGGAAGGTTGGGCAAGTGAAGAGGAGGTGGTCTACGGTTTGGTCTTCATCTTGGCAGTGGGGGCAAGTTGGGTATTCTTTCGATACCGTTGCAAGGTCTGCCTGAATGTAACCATGGCTAGGTCATCATTGTTGTGGAGGTAGATCCATGCTTGATGTTTCGAAGCATTTGGAGGAGTAGTTTCGGAGTAGCAGCAAATCTCTCAATAGTTATATATTCTTCGTAGATCGCGAAATGCGTGGTGTCGCTCGAGACCCGCTGGCGATTCTCCACCAAATTCTGCAGTGCTGGCAGAGGCGCCATATTCATTGAAAATAGTCAATATAATCCATATTATCTTTTTTTTTAATAGTACAGACTGTGCACTTTGTATGTATTAACAAGATGTCAATAAAATTATTTTAATTGTCAAATTGTCAATAGTTATATTTATTATATATGAATAACGCGTTATTGCCTCATGTTTTTTGTTTGAAAGTACAAAGATAATGGTAAATTTCATTGTAATTAGAGAGAATGGATTACTAGGAAATATTGAAGAATATAAATATAAAGATTAAACGTCAGGTAATTTAAAACTGATTGCTAGTAATAATTGAAAATCTAAGCATAGGCATATACATTCATGGACAAAACTTAAGGAAATTGTACCTTTTAGCATGTATATTGAATTTCAGGCAATATCTCTAAAGTATATTTGATACACAGTGACCTTTATTGAATAAAGGAGATAACCAAGTGTGAACAAAGGTGCCTTTGTCTCCTTCAAAAAAGAATTAGACAACTGATGACTTTAAAGACTTTTAACTACCTTTATGTTTTTGTCCATGAATCCAAGATTTAATTTTCTAAATTCCAAACATAAACGTAAATTCTATAATATTTCGAAAAGAATGCTGGCCAATGTTTGAAATGTTAAAACATAAGGGAGAGAATTTCATTAATTTTTTACGCAATTACTTGCGAATGTCCGTAAAGTCAAATAAGCCTCAATTTAAAATGAGAATTTAAACAGATTAAGAAGAAGGCATCAAGTGATCGTGCAACAAAAATTGATAATGGTTTCTTTATTATTTTTTCAATTAAAAATATTGTTAGTGATTGTTTGAGTGTTTCAAGACAGGTGTAAATTCCAAAGGATTTTGAAGCATGTTCCAAATTAAAACATAAAAGTAAATTTATTATTTTTAACAGTATCTAGTTATATCTGGAAGTCAAATGAAATATTTGAATATAATTGGAATTTAGCAAAAAATACAAGTTATGAAATTAAAATATGTAAGATGTAAATCAGTCAGTATTCAGGTATCTAAACAGCCAGTGTTTAATGTATACAAAATTTCCAATCACAGCTTCAAAAGAATATTTGAAAAATATTAATTTACATATAAAGACAACAGTCTTAACTAGTCGAAAAATTTTAGAGTGGATGTTAATTTATCAATTTATGAATCAGAATTTCAACAACAACAACAATAACAAAAAGGCGTTTATTAGGGCCCATTGCCCTGTATGGATTCGCCATACAACAACAAAATAATACCGTAATATTTCCTCCCTTTCCCCATGTGCACGTGAGCCTTTGTATGAAAAGGAATTTATTTACACATCTGTTCTAAAACTTTCCTCACTACCTCTTTTGTGTATGAATCTATTTACAATTGATCTGTAGAAATTATAGAGTTCTTTTGCTATATTTTTCTTTACTGAAGTAGTTCTCAGCGTCTGCAGTGGGTTGCTAAATCTCCAGAAGGTTTTTTAAAGAGTTTTTTCTCTTTCTTCACCTAAATATTTGCATTCTATGATATAGTGGGAGATTTAATCAGATATCATATTTACAAAACTCCAGCAGTAAATGTTCTACTTTTTGATGATGAGAATATGACTTTCTCTATCGAGAGTTGAAGTAATTCTAGTCCGTGCACTGAAGGCTATTATGAATCAGAATTTATCTCTCACAATATTCACAACGATTTGCATAACAGACTTCCTTTCAATAATATTCTTAGTACATTTAACCTTTTCAAGAAAGTACTAAATTCAGGTAAGCGTTATTTGAATTTTCATTGTTGGAGTACCATTGTTGTTTGTTCTAAAAATATATATATCTCTATTTATGCAACATATTGTAAATAACATTGCTGATTATTGTAACAATTACTGTGTTGTTGTTGCTTATTCCTCAAGTCGTTTAAACGATATCCATTAGGTTCCATTGTCTCAGCTTTTCTATTATAGTCCTGGGGTTTTCCCAGAGGTCTCTATTCCTATCAAATATGTTGTTGTTGCTTATTCCTCAAGTCGTTTAAACGATATCCATTAGGTTCCATTGTCTCAGCTTTTCTATTATAGTCCTAGGGTTTTCCCAGAGGTCTCTATTCCTATCAAATATGTTGTTGTTGCTTATTCCTCAAGTCGTTTAAACGATCTCCGTTAGGTTCCATTGTCTCAACTTTTCTATTATAGTCCTGGGGTTTTCCCAGAGGTCTCTATTCCTATCAAATATGTTGTTGTTGTTGCTTATTCCTCAAATCGTTTAAACGATCTCCATTAGGTTCCATTGTCTCAGCTTTTCTATTATAGTCCTGGGGTTTTCCCAGAGGTCTCTATTCCTATCAAATATGTTGTTGTTGTTGCTTATTCCTCAAATCGTTTAAACGATCTCCATTAGGTTCCATTATCTCAGCTTCTTTACTATAGTCCTGGGGTTTTCTCAGAGTTCTCTATGCCTTTCAAATATGTTGTTGTTGCTGCTTATTCCTCAAATCGTTTAAACGATCTCCATTAGGTTCCATTGTCTCAACTTTTCTATTATAGTCCTGGGGTTTTCCCAGAGGTATTTTGTGGAGGATTTGATACAATTCAATAGATGTTCAGGACTGGCAGGCTGGGAATCGCATTTGGGGAATTTCGGGAATGTTTTGATTTTTACTCTTACTATTACTGTTATTCCTGTATATACCCTCTTCTACTTGGAGAATCTGTATAAGACCAAAGGGATTTAACAGGGACTTTTGTTGTTATTACTGTTATTCTTGTATGTACCCTACATTTCTGTGCTTGGAGAATCCGTATAAGTCTAAAGTCTTAATAATTCTTGTTGTTTTTGTTGTTTATACGTTTTAAAACCTTGAGATTAAAGGTTTCGTTAGTAAATTTTATCTATGAAAATGATTTAAATCCTAATTTCTAACATTTTCCTGACTCTAGTCCAAATATTTCCAAAAACATGGATCAATTTATCTCGGTGTTATAAATTTATTTTCTTACACTAATGGACAAAACTAAACCATGTGGAAAGTCTGATATCGCCTGTCTTTTTTTTATTGGAAGGAGAAAGAGGCAATTTTGTTCACAATTGGTTATCTCGTGTGTCTTCACATTATAGATCATGTGTATCCCGATATACATGCTGAAATGTACATCTTTCTTAAGGTTTGTCCATGAGCGTAGAATTAGTCTGAAAAATCGACACAAATAACTTTAGAAATGTTTGATTAGGCCTATTCCCTGACTTTTTAAATGAGAATTTTAAAAGAGAAAGAGCCATTTGTATATCATGTATGTATCACATCATACGGGCCATCGCAATACTATGGCTAAAAGTTATACCCTTTAATTTCAATATCCGATGATGCCCTTCAAATTTGAACTCGAAGCAATTATGTTTCTATAAGTTAAAATTGTTCAACACTGTAGGGCCATAAAAATACTAAGGCTAAAGGTTGTATTCCTTTCATTTTAACATATAATGAGGCCCTCCAAATTTGAGAACTCGAAGAAATTATGTTTATAGAAGTTAAAATTGTTTCACATATTACGGGCCATAGAAATACAATAGTTAAAGGTTGTACCTTTTTGATATTTACATATGATGATGCACTGTAAAATTTGAACTCTAAGAAATTATGTTTATAAAAGTTCAAAATGATCCACATTGTTGGGTTATAAAATTTTATGGCTAAAGGCTGTACACCTTTAATTTTAACATCTTATGATGCCCTCCAAATTTGAAATGAAAAAAAAAACGATGTTTCTAGAAGTTAAAAATGTTCCCCGTCTTATATACGGGTCATAGAAATACAATGATTAAAAATTATACACCTTTAATTTTTACATCTTATGATGCCCTATAAATTTGAACTGAAAAAAAAAACGATGTTTCTAGAAGTTACAAATGTTCCCCATCGTATATATATATACGGGCCATAGAGATGTTATGGCTAAAGGCTGTACACCTTCAATTTTAACATTTGATGATACCCTGAAAAATTGAACTCTAAGAAATTTTGTTTATAAAAGTTAAAAATGATCGACATCGTACGGATCAAGACAACACATGTGAATAGAGATTGTTGAAAATTCATATATTTTAATTTAAAACAAGTTAGAACTTGTACCAACGATGGTATGTATTCCTAATAGACACGGATGATCCATCCCATCTGGCCATCAAGACGGTCGACTAGTGATTGGAATCAATGGAGCCAGGTGTGAACTGAGGAGTGCAGGTGGTACATCCCCTAGTGGCTAGTTACGGCATCTCTCTGCCGGGTTCTTTTGGTTCAAATATTTTTGTTCTATCATTAGGCCCTGAGCTTAATTATTGACCAGATTAATTTTTCTCACTAACTTTCTATTAACAGTGCAAACAGTGCATTCGAACATTCTGTATTCGAATATTAAAAAAGGCTTAAAACGCTAAATTATCTTTAATAGATGGTAATGTATTATCATGAAGAAGTAATTCTTCCATGATCAAACTTAGAATCTGAAAGACCATTGAGATAATATGAACAAATTCTTTATTAAAAATGAAAATAAAGATATTTTACTTTTTGAGAAAGTATAGGCTTTACAATATTCTTTGGGAAAACAGAGAATGTATGTGGGTACCATAAAAACAATTTGTTTCTTCATAAAAAAATACCTAATACGGGATTCGATCCTGTGTCGTGGCGCTTTAGAAAATCGACGATTTTAACCACTGTTGTTGTTGTCGTGTCCAATGAAGAGCCTCAGAGGTCTCCACGCATCTCTATCACAGCAGCAGCAATGTCCTCTATCTTGGGTGTGTAAAGCTGCTGCTCTGGGTCTATGTCCATTTTCTGCAAGGCTGCGGCCATTGCTAGGCATGAGAATATGTGGGTAGGTGTTAGTTCCACACCAGGACAGTTGTTGCATGTCCTATAGGTTCTTGTGCCATCTGGATGTATTGTCATTCCTTTATAGTGTTTTGTTCTAAGTCTTGTTATATTTTTGTCAGTTTTCTCTCAGAGTTTATTTCACATATTTGATCTTTTATTATTTTCTGTTTAATTATCTTATTTTTTGCCAAAGCATCAGCTTTTGCTTTCAGCATCAAATACTGACATTTGTATTTTACATTTAAACCACTCTCTTGCATAAAAGAAAAAAGAACGCAGATACCAAGATTATATTAAATACAAACTGCGACAATTGCATCGATTATATAGAATAATTAACAATATGTAAAAATGTTCCAAGGAATATATTCAAAATAGTGGTGAAAACACGTTTAACAGAAAGAGAAAAATTAAAATCAGATAGTTTTAAAATGGCATATAAGTTATGCATACAAGCTAGCCTATGTATAGTATCAGAACGTCAGTCGTGATTGCATCTAATCTCTAATATGATAAAGGTTTTATAGGAATACACAGAATATATTATAGCGAAAAAATAAATAAATATGATGAGTTAAGAAAATGGCATCTTCTGATAATGCAACTGACTATTGCTGATGGCATGCGCCATCTGTCTGAGTAAATATCAACTAATCGTTGTTTTTTCAATTATTCAACTGAATAATCATCATTATCAACCATAATCATCATAGAATCAACGATTAGTTTATTTTTATTCCGACAGATGGCGTAAGCCATCAGCAACTTTCAGTTGCACGATCACGAGATGCTTCTTTCTCTTAATTTATCAACCTAATCTCATTACAATTTCACTATATACTAAATTTCCGCCTTTGCCGATCCCAAGCCCGGATGAAAAAGAAAGGGGGGTAGCAGTAACAAGCTCGATAAAAACCTGGGCTCAGCTGGCCCGGCTGATAGTACCCTGTAAGGGCTCCTAATCCAGGGATACAGGATGAGCAGCGTTTGTACTCCATGTTAGGAGCGGCTGCACATGGCGTCTGTTCCTCATGTCAGCGGCGGCCATTTATTTTGGAGCTAAGTCGGACTGCCACTGAGTAATGCTTTCAGTCTTAATGACAAAGGCAGACGCATACTACTTCACCCAGTCATGATGGTTGTCAAACAGACACCATCAAGGGTCACAACATGATACCCTAATATGATAGAGTGGAGATAAGAAAGAAGAAGAAGACTATATACAATTTTTTTACAGATAATCTATTGGTCAATATAAGAAGACTCGTCACACAATAGTACGAGCCAGGTTGAGTTAGACATAGCCGAATGCCAAGCGTTAAGAAGGATGTAGAATGAGAAGTACTTGTGTGAATTGTGGAGAAACCATGTTCCGCTTAGATAGAAGTCTTCAAGAGAGGAAGAAGAAGAATTTATTGATTGGGTCTGGAGTCTTGCCAAGTCTCACCCGGCTGTTATCACTAGAGATATTCTCTATTGATTCTAGACTGTCGCAATGGTCGCATTCTATTCTACAACAAACCTTTTGCCACTTAGTTACAATCCCCATATATCCCAGCTTCCTTATAAATATTGTCTTGTTTATAGAGCAAATACTGTTTTTGGTTAAACACGCACTACAAGGTTAATCATCTCTCTCTATATATATAAAAGTCAATGTTTTCGTGTTTGTGGATGGCTTTTCTTGATTCATCAAGAAATTGGGTTGGCAAAATTTCAGGAAAGAGGTTAAATCAATGTTTAGTCGATTTCTGTTCCACTAGATGGCTCTCTGCCATCTAAAAAAAAGCACATATGCTCCTGGTCAAGATATGCCTTCATTATTTTTAATATATATATAATTGAATAATAAAAAATGCAAAAAGTTTAATGGTTGAGAGCAAAAATAAAAGAAAAAGACATATCCTAACCGCTTACAAAGCATTTTTAGATGGAAGAGCGCCATTGTAGAACAATAATAAACTAAATCTTGATTTAATTTATTCCCTGATATTTGGCCAACACATTTTCTTGATAAATCAAGAAAGGACAACCACGAACGCGTTTCAGTAGTCTTTCCCGTCAAAATGGACTCTAAAACTAACAATAAACTATTTTAACACATCCCTGGAC
>CP092869.1:79944039-79966630 GCA_030710605.1 Cordylochernes scorpioides | reverse complement strand
CCTTAGAATTTTCGATCAAATTCTGGTTCGTTACCAAGGAGACAAATGTGGCAACGGCACCCAAATTTCAACCAGAACAGCAGTTAGAGATAGAGAACATTGCGACTGCTGTGATAGAGATGTATGAGGACATCTGAGACTCTTCATTGGACAGGACAACAACAGAAATTTGACATGGACCCAGAACAGCAGCTTTACACACCTAAGATAGAGGACATTGCGACTGCTGTGATAGAGATGTATGGGGACATCTGAGATTCTTCATTGGACACGACAACAACAGAAAATTGACATGGACCCAGAACAGCAGCTTTACACACCTAAGATAGAGAACATTGCGACTGCTGTGATAGAGATGTATGGGGTCATCTGAGACTCTTCATTGGACACGACAACAACAGAAAATTGAGATGGACCCAGAACAGCAGCTTTACACACCTAAGATAGAGAACATTGCGACTGCTGTGATAGAGATGTATGGGGTCATCTGAGACTCTTCATTGGACACGACAACAACAGAAAATTGAGATGGACCCAGAACAGCAGCTTTACACACCTAAGATAGAGAACATTGCGACTGCTGTGATAGAGATGTATGGGGTCATCTGAGACTCTTCATTGGACACGACAACAACAGAAAATTGAGATGGACCCAGAACAGCAGCTTTACACACCTAAGATAGAGAACATTGCGACTGCTGTGATAGAGATGTATGGGGTCATCTGAGACTCTTCATTGGACACGACAACAACAGAAAATTGAGATGGACCCAGAACAGCAGCTTCACACACCTAAGATAGAGAACATTGCGACTGCTGTGATAGAGATGTATGGGGTCATCTGAGACTCTTCATTGGACACGACAACAACAGAAAATTGAGATGGACCCAGAACAGCAGCTTTACACGCCTAAGATAGAGAACATTGCGACTGCTGTGATAGAGATGTATGGGGACATCTGAGACTCTTCATTGGACACGACAACAACAGAAAATTGACATGAACCCAGAACAGCAGCTTCACACACCTAAGATAGAGAACATTGCGACTGCTGTGATAGAGATGTATGGGGTCATCTGAGACTCTTCATTGGACACGACAACAACAGAAAATTGAGATGGACCCAGAACAGCAGCTTTACACACCTAAGATAGAGGACATTGCGACTGCTGTGATAGAGATGTATGGGGACATCTGAGACTCTTCATTGGACACGACAACAACAGAAAATTGACATAGACCCAGAACAGCAGCTTTACACACCTAAGATAGAGAACATTGCGACTGCTGTGATAGAGATCTACGAGGACATCTGATACTCTTCATTGGACACGACAACAACAGAAAATTGACATGGACCCAGAACAGCAGCTTTACCCACCCAAGATAGAGGACATTGCGACTGCTGTGATAGAGATGCATGTAGACATGCATGTAGTTTAACCATCTCCGCAAGAAAGCGGATTCGGTTCGTTGACAAAGCGGCAACATCAGCTTTGGCAAATAGAAATACGCCCATCTGAAGACCATGGTTTGCCAAAGTTCGTGTTGAGACTTTGTCACCGACCCGAGGCCGCTAGCTGGCGGAGACGGTCTATATATGGTGTCTAGTTTTGACGTCTATTTTGATGGTAAAGGCGAACCTATTGTTATAGATCAGTAATTAAATTCTGAATGTTTTCTTTAAACATTATTTTTTCATTTTTTATTTATTATCCCTAGTACACGTAGTACAAACCATGATATTCATGGTGGGTAGAAGTACGCGACTGATTTAACCGTAAGTGCGCCACGTGTCTACACATTTGAAAAGCAGTTCGTCTTTGCACTTACAAATGTGCCAGAGCTTCGTTTTGATACTTTGTACTCGCTGGTGGGGTTGGACTTTTACAAGAATCGGGGGCCCCATTGGAGAATTTTATTTTATTTTTATCATAAAAAAGTGCCCACTGCGGGAATCGAACCCGGGTCGTAGGAGTCGGAAACCAACAGTTTAGACCATCCTTACACTGATTCCCGTTTTTCATTATGATCCTTCTCAGTTGTCAGGGAGAGCTTTGATTTGACAAGTTGCAACAATGAACTTTTACAATGTTTTAAATGTCGACCAAAGCAGGTTCGTCTCGCGATATGATTGAAATATCTATATCTGAATTACAGAAATAAAAATGGAAAGCATAATGAGATATAAATGAAATAAACTTAATCTACCCTCCTCTATCTCTTCTAACTTCATAGCCAAAATATTATGTTTTTTTTTTTTGTTGTTGTTAAAGAACTTTTATTTGAACGAAATAAGTGTTTATGCTGCAGCAATTGGTTGGGCCGTGATTCAGTAAGTTCGCTATCGGTGGGTTGCTATATTACGTCCCCGCTGGCGCTAATAACGCGGCCATTAGAAGCATGATAGTTTATGCCACGGACAATTAACTTATTATTTCTCAGCTTGGAGACAATTCCCTTAGAAAAAAGCTCTTTTCGTTTATTAATCAGTATTTTCCTTTGCTCTCTAACACAGTGGCCGGGTAATCTTTGTTCAGAAATACATCCCTGGACCCTTAGAATTTTCGATCAAATTCTGGTTCGTTACCAAGGAGACAAATGTGGCAACGGCACCCAAATTTCAACCAGAACAGCAGCTTCACACACCCAAGATAGAGAACATTGCGACTGCTGTGATAGAGATGCATGTAGACATCTGAGGCTCTTCATTGGACAGGACAACAACAGAAATTTGACATGGACCCAGAACAGCAGCTTTACACACCTAAGATAGAGAACATTGCGACTGCTGTGATAGAGATGTATGAAGACATCTGAGACTCTTCATTGGACACGACAACAACAGAAAATTGACATGGACCCAGAACAGCAGCTTTACCCACCCAAGATAGAGGACATTGCGACTGCTGTGATAGAGATGCATGTAGACATCTGAGGCTCTTCATTGGACACGACAACAACAGAAAATTGACATGGATCCAGAACAGCAGCTTTACACACCCAAGATAGAGAACGACTACTGTTTGGGGGTCGGTGGAAGTCTGGTATAAACCGTCAAAAACCAAACTCGAAACCTTGCAAATATAAAATAAAAATAAAATTTTTACCTGATATTTATATTTACTTTTTCAAACATATTCTCATGTCCAGCAATAGCCACAGCCTTGCAGAAAATTGACATAGACCAGAACAGCAGATTTACACACCCAAGATAGAGAAAATTGCGAATGCTTTGATAGAGATGTGCCGAAACACCTGAGGCTATTTATTGGACACGACAACAACAACATATATTAGTTTTGGTTGCTCATTATAGATTTGGTAAATTTGATAAGTCATAATACTAGACGAATACCTATTTTATATAAAAAATATAGATATTCTTAAATTTCTTAATATTTCGGCTAAGTCGGCCTGTCCTTGAGTAGTGCTTCCAGTCTTAATGCCAAAGGCAAACGCATTCTACTTCACCCAGTCATGATGGTTGTCAAACATACACCATCAAGGGTCACAACTTGATACCCTTATATGAATGAGTGGAGATAAGAATAAAGAAGATATTCTTGAATATTTCAAATTTTTTACTTTAATATTAATTCTTGATACCCATTATATATGTTGGTATATATTATTAGTATCATTTTTTATAATAATATTTATCCATATGTTCCTATACATGTGAGAATTGTTAACTTTGATTCTTCTAACTTAGCTTAACCTTCCTCTGATTCTGTATTTAGCCATTGTCAAACCACACATTCATATAGGCTAAGTGAAAATTGCTATCACGAACTATAGAAATTAACATTATTCCTTTTTGCGCCGGTGGTTTTAAACTCAGAAATACAAAGGAATATGAAATTAGTCTTTTATTTATAAAAAAGCCATGTTATTATATCATATTTAAATCTATTTATATGAAAAATAGACACTTCGGCCAGTTAGAGTTTTTTATTTTCTCAACGTTTCGACCTAAATCTTTTGTCTTCGTCAGGGGAAGTAAATAAAAATAAAGCATTTGGCAAGGCGTTAAAAATTGTTCAGATTTTTTCTGAGATTTAAATCTGATAGAAATTTCTAGAGATTTATTTTATTCTCTCACCTCAAACTATATAATGAATTTTAAGTGTAGGTACAATATTTAAGGATAAAGATGTCAAATACAGAAAAATGAAAGGGATTTTGATCAGAAACTGTGTGTGGATTTATAAGAAATAATTGAAAAAAATATAAAAATAGATGAAAAAATATATATAATGTACGTTTATTAAGTATAATTTTATGTTTTATATGCGTATATTTTTATAGAATTAAGAATATACCTGTTAAGTTCGTTTGTGTAAGATTTTGTGTGAGATGTCAAATACAGAAAAATAAAAGGAAATTTGATGAGGAATTGTGTGGATTCATAAGAAATAATAGAAAAAATAAGAAAAATAGGTGAAAATCTAATGTTCGTTCATTAAGTAGAATTTTATGTTTGATATAGGTATATTTTTGTACAATATATTAAGAATATACATGTTAAGTTCGTTGTGTAAGCTATTTTGTAAGCTTTTAGATTATTTAAATCATAGATTTTTATTTTGAATGAATCATTCGGATGTGTGTGGGATATATTTCATTATAAATTCATTATTCATATTTTGTTCTCTATTTTATATATTGTGCTAATATATTTGGTTTTGATTTTATCAATTGGAAAACTCAATCTTTAGAAAAAGATTCATAACATGACAATTGTATAATAATTCAATGTATTATACATGTGGGAATTAGGGAATTCTCGATGCAATATCTAAACGTTAAATAGATATAAATACTCGTTTTATAAATAAGTATGAATAAAAATTATAATTATTATATTCATAAGAATTATTAATATGATTATCGTATGCACAACAAAGAATATATTGGTAAATATTCTTGATAGAATAGGAATTGAATGAAATATGCTAGGTATTAGGAAAAGCTAAGTATTATAAACTTAAAATATGGCGGGATTTACTAAATAAAACTAAAAGAATCCAGTGGTGCCAAGAATTAGAGACAGACGATTCTTGTGTATCAGACGATCAGCCTACCTTGCAGTTCGGTGGGCGGCGCGGTTTCACGCATGCGCAATGGCTGTCCACATGACCCGAGGCGCGAAACCATCTGCCATTAAGAGAAGATTTCTACGTCTCGCGAGCAGATTATTTATTAACCTCTCGTCTGATATAATGGCCGTTTGGCGCCTCGCCCTGGATGGTTATACACGGAGGGGGGTTCTCTCTATACCTTTGAACGTTTTCTATTAGTTCGCGGTCCATTAGACTTAAATTCTTTTGGCACTGTTTCTTATTATACAAGATATTATTCTAGTGTCACGGAAGTAAAGATAAGGAACTTCTCAAGAAGAATTAATACCTCAAAACATCTTTGATGGATTGTCCTGTTTTTCAAGACTATAAAATCGACAATAATTTAATAGTAACAGATCCAAGTATTTTTATTTCCAGTAAAGAAATGTATATTAAATTCAATACCTTTTTGTAGATAGATTTTAAATTATATAGCAACAAATGTATTTTAGGAAACTGATAATTTATATTATGCTGATTGTACATATTGCTAGACACTTCTTTCTTTTGTACACAGTTCTTTTTTTCTCTTTTTTATTTTTCTCTTTCTCATTGTTAACATCATATGACTATTCTATTCACGGCCTAAAATTATAGTATAGACAAATGTAAAGGCATACATGTATGACAGTGCAAGTGTCCCTAGGGGGACATAGCTTTTTAAATTAGAATAAAATAAAAAGAAGAATTAATATTTGAATGTACATTTGTATTTGCGAAACAATTGGCCTGATGATAAGATTACGCTTCTTCTTCTTTCTTATCTCCACTCAATCATATTAAGGTATCAAGCTTGTAAAGCTTGAGACTTTTGATGGTGTCTGCCGGGAAAGAGTATAGCTCATCAATGGATGAGTCAATACAGTCAATAATGTTTTTTTTTTTTTTGGGATTGCAGATTGAGAATTGCACTTAGTACATAGTGGGAAAACCTTGCATCCATTCTGGAAAGTCATTGTCCGTGGATGACCAGACTTAAGTCTGGAAATCAAAGACTGTTGTTCTCTTAGGAGGACTGAATTGTCCCTCCTGCTCTGTAACAGTCATGTGCAGCATTAGATTTCCATTCCTGCAGGCATTAGGTAGATTACGCTTGATAATTTGCTATAATTAACTAATAAATAAACATTTTGAAATTCTCTTGATAAATTGTTGTTTTCAATTTTTGCAATTATTATAAGAATCTTAGTCAAAAAAGAGAGAGAGAGAGATGGGGCGATAGAAGATATTAAATGAGAGGTCTTAATTCATCAATGGTTAACCCTTTTACCTTTTCGTCAAATTATTATATATAGCGAATATTTTTATCAAACACCCTCATCTAATGATTTCTGTCATCTCAGTAAGTTCTGCAGAGATAGTTTTGACATCCATGTTAGAAATTGGGCAAAGTTTATTATATGTATGAAACGCTAATATATTTTTAAAATACATTAGATTTGGCCTCAAATTATGTTTTTTTTTTAAATGCATATAAAAAATAGTAATGCTATGGAGTGCTCAATTATTAATTATATTTTAAGGTATATATTAATCAATAAATATATATCAAATATAAAAATATAAAATGCAACAAAAAAAAATATTTGCCTTTTTTGAGATTTCATTTTCCAACATAGAAACGCGTTTCAAAAGATACTAATCGATTAAAAAGATGGATTAATATTTTAAAACATTTTTACCTCTTCTTTTATAAAATTGACACAGAATATTTTTAAATTATAAAACTATTTTAGAGGCGTAATATTCTTTTTAAAATAAAACAATTTCTACTGTCCTTACTGCGATGGAAAAATTAAAGGGAGGGCCTGGCTCATCAGTGGTGAACCCTCCCAGCGGTTTCGAATTATAATATCATTTTATTTAAGATTATATTTCATAGATTCATATACTCTGTTAAATCGACCACCAGAGGTCACGCTTCCCCTATAAAAACTCATTGTCGTTGTTTCTCTCTTCTTTTTGGGGCTCAAAAATCATCCATTTTGGTTAGCAGCCCCGTAAATAAAGATATTTCTGTCTTTCTCTTGAGCGGGCGATGGCAAGAATATTCCCGTTGTTGTTTCTCGCTGGCCGGCTCAAACCTTTTGTACATTATGTAAATAAGTTTTTCATTTTTTGATTCTTACGCTTTAAGCCAGGCAATACTTTAATCAAATGATGTTTTTATATATTACATAAGCTCAATTAAAGCTATTTCTAATCTTCATTATTTTTATTATTATAGTTTCAAGATTTTAACCACGACTGCATTAACATAGCATAATATTCTCAAGATAATCAAAAATCAAAAAAAATATCGTTTGTTTTTATAACATATATATGATTTTGACCAAGGACTTGGTTGTTGTTGTGTGATGTAATCAATATATAGCGTGAGATATTCATGTTTTTAGTTCTTATGATAATTCTGTAATAAAAAAATATTATACAAATATATAACAGTAGCATTCAATCTCTTTTAATAGAAACTACACTACCTAAGATTATTGAATATTAGGTAGAAGAGTACATAACATTTTTACTCAGAAATCCACTCAGTAAGTGAATAAAAGCGCTTAACACTAGTCCATACTGGTGAGCTGGACCGCTTGAGTAGTTGACATTCTGCGCTCCAGGAACCTGAGTTATAAATATTGTAACAGAATATTAATTTTATCATTTTTATTAACAGAGTGGTCATTTTTATGTTTATATTTTGCTACTCTGTAAATTTCCCTCGTGGCTTATCTTTTGTTTAACATTCATAGTTTGTTCTTGCCTGAAATAAATTGTTGTCTCCTCCCGAAGTTGTTCTTCCCTAATGTTCCGCGTGGCATTATTTCTCTCTACGATAAGTATTTGTTTGAAGAACTCAGACTATCTTTAAATTTGAAAGAAGGTTATCTATTTGAAGATAGAGGTAAAAGTTAAACATATTTCATGACTTCAGATATATACGAACAAAAACGTCAATCTCAAATATATTTCTACCTGTCTACCAAAATTTTCACTTTTATCATCACGTGGACAGAATCGTCGTCGAAATAAAAATTCTCTTTGGCTGAAGTGTCCTCATTTGTTGTTGTTGTTGTTGTCGTGTCCAATGAAGAGACTCAGATGTTCCCATGCATCTCTATCACAGCAGCAGCAATGTCCACTATCTTGGGTATGTGAAGTTGCTGCTCTGGGTCTATGTCAATTTTCTGCAAGGCTGCGGCCATTGCTGGGTATGAGAATATGTGGGTAGGCGTTAGTTCCACATCAGGATAGTTGTTGTATGTCCTATAGGTTCTTCTGCCATCTGGCATCCTCATTTGTATGAAAAATGAATACCGGCCAAGCTAATCTTCAAATATATAAATAGATTATTAAACCAAATTTTTGATATACGCCAATTGTTATTTTTGCCTTTTTCAATTAGAATTATGTTTCTGATTTGTTTGTTACTGGAGAGAGAAGGAAAGAGAGGTACACCTGCTGTTGGTCTGAAGACCTGGAAGTACCACTCAGTGTGACTTTGTTTCTTTTGGTCTCCTGACATGGAGTGTAGCCACTCCTATGGAGAACAGACAATTGACACCATCCTACATTAGCCAGGTGTGTAGCACAGGGTGGCCCTACCAGGAGTTAAACTCCCGACGTCCTATGTTACCTGTTTACACCCTCCCGCCACTCTGAGACTGTTTTGTCTGTTACTTGCATTTATATATATATTTATAAATAAAAATAAAGAAGGCATCTCCTGACCACAAGTACATGTGCTTTTTAGATGGCAGAGCGCCATCTAGTGTAGTAAAAATAAACTAAACGTTTATTTAGCTTACTCCGAGATATTTGGCCAACCCAATTTCTTGATAAATCAAGAAAAGCCAACCACGAACGCGTTTCGCGCTGTTGGCGCTCGTCAGCGTGGAGAAGGCTGTAACCATTGCGACCAAAAAGAATTGGCACATGTGCTTGTGGTCAGGAGATGCCTTCTTTATTTTTAATATCAACACCTGACCCACTTATCTTTTATTTTTTCTATTGTTTTTCATATATATTTATGTATATAAAGAGGCATCTATTCATTAAAAATGCACGAAAGAATGAATTTTGTTCAATATATGAATACAAAAATGATAATAGTGATAAATAATGTTTCACACAACCAGTTTCGCAAGATTCAAGCTAAAGCCAAACTGTATACTATGGTTTCGTGTTTTGACCCTCATCAGTAGAGGGGCGTCTAAGATTTCAAAACATTCTACAAGAGGAGTCATGGAATCTGTCGAAAATTTAAAAATATATTTAAACTGGTGATGTGGCGAGACCAAATTTTCAGACCATAATTCAGCATAAAATTACGGAGGATCAAATTCATGTGCCAAAAGAGTTAACTGTAGTTTGATACTAGGGTTTATAAATAAAAATGGATTGTTTAATGCATTTTTTTTAAAAGAAGAGATGGGGGGAGAAGTCCGACCACATCTCCCTGCGGTCCCCCCTGGACCCTTGGAATATTCGACCAAATTCTGGTTTGTTTCCAAGGTGGCTAACGTGGTAACGGTACCCATTTTCCAATGAATTGACTTAGACCCAGAGCAGCAGCTTTACACACCCAAGATAGTGGATATTGCTGCTGCTGTAATGGAGATGCATGGATGCTGTGATACTGCTCTGTGGAGCCATCTGTATGGGCTGCCACTTCTGGAGGCCCTGCCAGCCCCACAAGTGCCCGAGCCGACTAGAACGCCGGCTACAAGAAGCTCGGAAAGTTGTTCAACTTCTTGAAGGTCTCCAAACACAAGTAGCTCATCTACGGTGAGCAATAGTTACCCAGAAATTATTTGAAAAAGAAAAAATGTATATCAGGTAAAAGGTTTCTATACATAGATTATCAGCCCGTTGAAGAGCAGTATATTTGCTCGAAATTTTGCAAATTTAAAATTAAAAAAAAACTTTTTTCCTGATATTTATTTTTACTTTTACAAACATATTGTAAATAAACAAATATGATTACTGTGTTCAGTTTTAAGGGAGCGATGGTAACTAGGAGTAAGAAGTAACTAGGACATGGGCGCAGTCGGCAAGATGATTATCCAGCAAGTCGACCCAACCAAGAATCCATCCATCACAAAGCAATCACACTGCAAGCTAGCGGGACAAGAGATTTGCATCCCCACAATATCACTGCAAGCCTAATGGAGATGAATGGTTTCACACCCACTTAAATAAATAATGGGGCCAGCTCCATAGCTCACCTGCACTAATGATAACTCTGGCTTCAAGACAAATGGCTTTAATTGCATGCAAGAGCGTGAATTTCATTGGACGCCCTTCGCACTTGTGGCGATACCATCGGAGGATTGAAACGGAAATTGGCAGCGGCGGCTGGTGAAACATGGTAGAGATAAGCTGGTAGATAAGGTGACAATAAGGTCTCTTTGCCAAGTTCTGCCAACATCAGAATGGCAGATGGAAATCTATGGTCATTTTATTCAACAGCTGAATTGAAAGTGAGATGGGTAAACTTAGTCATATACATCAAGCAAAGATTCTCGGTAAAAACCGAAATTCGATTTTAAAAAAATTGTATATCCTTATTATTTCTTTAAGAGAATTTTCTTGTAAGAAAGTAAGCTTCAATAACCTACATTAATAATTTTCGCCAAGAATTACAATGAAAAAGTGGACTCAAGTTACCATTCTTCATTTCCTTTCTCAATTGTAAAACAAGTGCAAAAAAACAGTCGACTAATAAAGAAAAAAATGGAGAAGGTCGATATTTATAACTTGAGTTGAAAATTTCTCTGAAAAAAAGTTTTCCGAAAAAATATTCAATTCCAATCAGAAGATAAAGGAAATAGTTGTAAAAGAGAATGCATCTTCTCCAAGAAACATTTCTTCAATAACCAGAATGCCGTTTTCTAACTTTAACCGTATTATCTTGATAGGTTTAGATCAAAATGAGTAAAAAGGTTAACGTCAACGTTATCAAGCCACTTCATATTGAGATGAGCAAGACCTGCAGAAGATCCCTTTTAAAAAATACCTGACAGATGAAATATGCAAGAATGTTGTGAATTCAATGAATACTGAACGAGGCATGGGTTTACCTCTATAATAAAAACCAACCCCGTTCCATTTACTATGCTAATTCTCAAATGAATACTTCTCAAAACTAGGTTAAGTAATGAAAAGAAAGTTTCTCAAAGGGCTTCATGATCGTAGCAGGTTTCTGGTATAAGGATAAAGATACATTTGCAAATCTTCAAAAGACTTGTCTTAGACCCATTATTCGACCATGAGGTTTTGTTTTTATATCCAAGTAACTCAAGAACCGTGTGACTGCATCAGGATAAAGCCACAAGTCATACCTCAATTTCAACACGTCAATATCTGAAGAGAGAGATGAGACCGGAATTTCATGCATCCCTTTTTAAGCACATCCCTGCCAAATCTCCATACTTAGTCACGATAGATATTTGGTTATATTTGCCTACTGAAAACATCTCTTGAATCTAGAAAACCGGAGACTCTTGTGGATGTATTGAAAGTAGTTGAGACTATTTGGATGGTCTTGGCCAAAATATTCTACGACGAAGACATATTTCTTGGAAACATCGATTCTGACTTTTAGGTCACTGCGAGGGTAGAGAATAGACGAGGGAAGAGACTTCTTTTTCGAACGAGCAAAAATAGAAGCAACCATTTATTCAAGCTATGAGCGGCTGTAGTTGCATCAAATTTGATCGAGTTGGTCGGGGCTGGAGTAATTTAATTTCTAGAGAAGAGGAGAAAAAGACAGTCTAGTAAGAAGAGTTTGACAGGGCGAGGATCCTCGGCAAGAAAAATCCTGTTTAAAAGGTTTAGAATGAGAAATTGGGCACTTTTTCTAATTAAGAAAAAAAAAATGCTTCAATGTCTCCCGATTCATGCAAAAGTCCAACCCCACCAGTGAGTACAAGTAGCCAAACGAGGCTCATTTTTGAGTGCAAAAGTCGAACTATTTTTTCACATGTGTAGATATGCACCGCACCTACAGTAAAAGCAGTCGCTAGCTTCTAACCACCATGATCATCATGGCCTATGGTGTACTAAGGATAATAAAAAAATGAGAAACCCTATAGAGAAAGGAAATAGCCAGAATTTATCTATTAAAGAAACAGCCTCGACAATTTCAGAGAGACTGACATGGACGAATATGTGCTGGACAGCAATAGATGGTTAGCATGGATCAGAACGACGCATCCTCAGGAGATCAGAGTTGATCCAAAGTTGATAACGATACGATAAAAGCTATGGCAGCTCCAGGATGTGAGCAAGAATAAACCCAATATAAGTACGATAAAATTGCAAGCAATGAGCTTTGACCGTCACCATGTGAGGTACTATCGCCCAGTCAACAAGAGGATTCACAGGCGTCGACATTGATTGAGAGAAGAAAGAGAACTCGAATGTAAATCTGCAAACATGATTCGATCCTTGTCTTAAAGTTCTGCCTGGAAAGGAAAGCCAACAAGGTCATGTAGTCGAAGTCTACTAGATAAATAAAAGGACCTCCAACTAGGGCTTCCAATCCCGGTACATATTTTCAATCCCGGGATTCGGGATTGCTTTTTTCTCAATCCCGGGATCCCGGGATATCTCGGGATTGAAAAACATTTTCGTCTTTCTACGCCAAGAGGTATATCGTTTCGTTCGTTATATTTTTAATTTTTTCTTTTATATAGTGCCGATGACGTGGCACTTACTTCAGTGAAAACAACCTGAAAGCTATATATTTTGCGCCTGCTTATGAACTAAATCATTGCTTTTGGGTTACAGTTTGAAATTATCTGTCAATTACTGTACACACATCTGGAAAAAAATTACTGTTCTTGGAACTCTTAGACCACATCTCTTAATGCAGTGTTGGGCAGTAATCCATTCAAAGTAATACATTACCTTGTAATTACGATTACTTTGCAATGCATACTTTGCAAAAAAAAATAATTGCATCAGAATGTAAACATAATTACTCGTAATTCTATATATATTGATAGCAATTGTGATTAAAATTACTTGTAATTGTAATTATAGCAAATGTAATCATGATTATTTGCAATTGTGATTATAGAAAATGTAATCATTATTGCATTTTTCCCAACTATGTATTAATGTTTAGAAAGAAGACAAATCACAGTTGAGTAGGATGCGGAGTCTGGTGTAGGTGTTGCAATTGAAGTTGAAGAGGCAGCCTCAATAGCTTCTTGCAATCGGCGCTCTATTGTAAGATGGTCATTCGATTGTGATGGCTCATGGCGTTCTTGTAAACTCCGAGGAAGTTGCGAATTATCAGCCTGAATTCTTACTTCGGCCTGTAACGGTTTAAGACGCAAAAACAATTTCACGCTAAAGTCTTTGACCATCTTCTTTTTTTTCTAACTGTGCTTGCGGATTGTGCAGATATTGGAGGAATAAAGATGTTTTATTGCATCGCTCTTCTAAAATTCTCTTTTGAAAAGTTTTTGAAGATCTTTGCTGAGAGAATGAGATTGTGCTTGCAGCTCCTCTAGAAGAAACTTTACTGTTGCTTCTGCAGTCAAAAGCGTAGCGTCGCGTCTACAGATAGCCGCCACAGCTGCCCGAAATAGTTTCAGTGCGGAAATTACTTGCGTCATGATATCAAAATCTTCATCAGTTAGACATACATTTGCATTCACATCTATTAGCGCCTTCTGAATCGCTGACTTCACACTGAGAAGTCTCTCCTACATGTTCAATAAACTATCCCAGCGCGTTCTGCAGTCGAGAATGAGACACATACTGGTGGAAATGCGATTATCTTGCCGCATGTAGTTCAGTCCAGATAAGAGGTTAGTAGCGGGTCCATGTTACACGCAGGTCCGCCACAAAAATAAAGGGATGCCGCTACTATCTAAAAGCCACTATTTGCATGTCAACAAAAACTGGGGCCCCCTCCATGTATACTGGTGCATACTCTCATTCTAGAGGCTGCCATTTTGGAAAGATCTTGCAGAATAATCCTTCGTTATTAGTGCATGAAAATAATTTCAAATCTCTCAGAAAAAAAAAAAAGACCTGAAATGCAGCTGTATAAACAAAACGTCAAAAGTGTGCTATCTCATCATCTGTTTGATTACCAAAATTCTAGATAAGAAAATATATTTTTGCGCAGGTTTTCATGCACAAACCAGTAATCCCGGGATTTTTCGAGCAGAATCCCGGGATTTCGGGATCATTATTTGGCTCCGGGATCCCGGGAAACGGGATCCTGAGATTGGAAGCCCTACCTCCAACTGACTAAAGGAGAGACCTGATCTGTCTATGGATTAACAGATTTTTCAAGCGGAGGGCAGTGTTTCGGCGTCAGCAAAGATAAATATTTTAAGACTTCATGCCTAAAAGGGATGCATGAAATTCCGGTCTCATCTCTCTCTTCAGATATTGACGTGTTGAAATTGAGGTATGACTTGTGGCTTTATCCTGGTGCAGTCACACGGTTCTTGAGTTACTTGGATATAAAAACAAAACCTCATGTTCGAATAATGGGTCTAAGACTTTGGTAGATTTGGTAGAAGGGTCTTTGGTAGATTTGTGAATTTATTATTACATTTAGATCTAAATTTATCCTTGTATCAGAAACCTGCAACGATCATGGAACCCTTTGAGAAATTCTCTTTGCATTTCCTGACCTAGCTTTGAGAGGTGTTCATTTGAGAATTAGTATTGTAAATAGGGGTTGGTTGTTATTATTAAGGTTAACCCATGCCTCGTCCAGTATTCATTGAATTCACAACATTCTTGCATATTTAACCTACCAGATACTTTTAATAAAGGGCTCTGTTGCAGATGACTGTTAACAGAACACGTTCCCTACCAGAAATAGTTTGGGAAGTAGCGGGATTAGGCGTGGGGTAAAACGACAGTCTGTGAGAGGAGTTCAGCAGCGAGGAAGTCTCAGCAAGAAGGTGCCTGACACGGCCCTGTGGTAGATAGTAGCTGTTAATCCGACCATGGATGTTCCCTGAAGGTTGGCTAGAACGGGGTGGCGATTTAACTGTACGTGGCGGATTGCTTTATGGGAAGTTGACATCGGAACGAGTGCGTTAGTCGGCAGCGGTTCAGCCTACAAGTCAGCGTTGCCCGTGCCGGTTATGGACTGTGTGTGGAGTTGGATACTTCTAAGAGCGGTATTTATGGCGCAAAGGGTTCTTCTATTGGCGGAGATTGAGACAAGTCCCACTTATTGTATCCCTTCAGTTCGTACCACTATCATAAATACCTAGTTTATATCTTCAACCCTTTACGAACACACGTGTCGCTTTGTACCATCCTGAACAGACAAAAGAACGTTAATTATAACTAATTGTAATTTGATGAGGTATTCTTGACTCGACATGTTTGAAGTTTTCATCAGACATTCAGCCCAATTTACACATGCATTATTTATATCAGTTCGTGGAATGAGGCATTCTCAAAGATCCTCCGATGAAATCCATATATTTTATAAATAAAGGGAATTTTTCGGCCCGAATTATTTTACAATGATACAGTTAGAGCTGTGGGAGCGTTATATTATCTGATGGAAGATTTGCTGTCAAGAATGGGGGTTCCGTCGAATGCAGATTGAGCCGTGGTTGGGAGGAAGCGTCATGGGAACGCGGCCACGGGCCATCTGCCTCTCCCCGCGGGCCGAGGTAATCGATCTCTCCCATTAACGCGAATTCTTTCGAGGATTTCTTAATTAAATCGGCCGCGGCGGTTATCGCGGGCGGGATCTATTAATTTGGAGGGGCGTGGTCGCGCGGCAGATGGCGCGCGGGAGGTGCTATACCACCTGGACAGTCTCCCGACATGTCTGTCCTGGACGGTGGACACTCTACTGACATATCTGTCCTGGACGGTGGACATTATACCGACTTGTCTGTCCTGGACGGTGGACACTCTACTGACATATCTGTCCTGGACGGTGGACATTATACCGACTTGTCTGTCCTGGACGGTGGACACTCTACTGACATATCTGTCCTGTACAGTGGACATTATACCGACTTGTCTGTCCTGGACGGTGAACACTCTACTGACATGTCTGTCCTGGACGGTGGACACTCTACTGACATATCTGTCCTGGACGGTGGACATTATACCGACTTGTCTGTCCTGGACGGTGAACACTCTACTGACATGTCTGTCCTGGACGGTGGACACTCTACTGACATATCTGTCCTGGACGGTGGACATTATACCGACTTGTCTGTCCTGGACGGTGGGCACTCTACTTACATGCCTTACCTGGACGGTGGACACTCTTCCGACATATCTGTCCTGGACGGTGGACACTCTACTGATATGTCTGTCCTGGACGGTGAACATTATATCGACATGTCTGTCCTGGACGGTGGATAATTTACCGACATGTCTGTCTTTGACAGTGGACACTCTTCCCTGTCTGTCTGATACGCCTGGACGGTGGACAGTTTACGATAGTCATTCCTGGACGATAGACAGGTTTCTATACGTCTGTTCTGGACGGTGGACAGTTTCCGGCTAGTTTGTACTAGAAGGTGGACACTCTTCCAAAATGTCTGTTCGATACACCTGGATGGTGGCAGGTTCCGATACGTCTATCTTGGACAGTCGACAGGTTCCGATACGTCTATCCTGGATGGTGGAAAAGTTCCGATACGTCTTTCCTGGATGGTGGATAAGTTCCGATACGTCTGTCCTGGATGGTGGATAAGTTCCGATACGTCTATCCTGGACATTCGACAGGTTTCGATACGTATATCCTGGATGGTTGATAAGTTCCGATACGTCTATCCTGGATGGTGGATAAGTTCCGATTCGTCTATCCTGGATGGTGGATAAGTTCCGATTCGTCTATCACGGACAGTCGGCAGGTTCCGATACGTCTATCATGGATGGTGGATTAGTTCCGATACGTCTATCCTGGACAGTCGACAGGTTCCGATACGTCTATCCTGGATGGTGGAAAAGTTCCGATACGTCTTTCCTGGATGGTGGATAAGTTCCGATACGTCTATCCTGGACATTCGACAGGTTTCGGTACGTATATCCTGGATGGTGGATAAGTTCCGATTCGTCTATCCTGGATGGTGGATAAGTTCCGATTCGTCTATCACGGACAGTCGACAGGTTCCGATACGTCTATCCTGGACAGTCGACAGGTTCCGATACGTCTATCCTGGACAGTCGACAGGTTCCGATACGTCTATCCTGGAAGGTGGATAAGTTCCGATTCGTCTATCACGGACAGTCGACAGGTTCCGATACGTCTATCCTGGACAGTCGACAGGTTCCGATACGTCTATCCTGGACAGTCGACAGGTTCCGATACGTCTATCCTGGATGGTGGATAAGATCCGATTCGTCTATCACGGACAGTCGACAGGTTCCGATACGTCTATCCTGGACAGTCGACAAGTTCCGATACGTCTATCCTGGATGGCGGATAAGTTCCGATTCGTCTATCACGGACAGTCGACAGGTTCCGATACGTCTATCCTTGACGGTGGATAAGTTCCGATATGTCTATCCTGGACAGTCGACAGGTTCCGATACGTCTATCCTGGATGGTGGATTAGTTCCGATACGTCTATCCTGGACGGTGGATAGGTTCCGATACGTCAATCCAGGACGGTGGATTAGTTCCGATACGTCTATCCTGGACAGTCAACAGGTTCCGATACGTCTGTCCTGGATGGTGGATAAGTTCCGATACGTCTATCCTGGACAGTCGACAGGTTTCGATACGTCTATCCTGGATGGTGGATTAGTTCCGATACGTCTATCCTGGACAGTCGACAGGTTCCGATACGTCTGTCCTGGATGGTGGATAAGTTCAGATACGTTTGTCCTGGATGGTCGACAGGTTTCGATACATCTGTCCTGGATGGTGGATAAGTTCAGATACGTCTATCCTGGACAGTCGACAGGTTCCGATACGTCTGTCCTGGATGTGGATAAGTTCAGATACGTCTATCCTGGACGGTGGACAGGTTGAGGCTTAGACTTCTCGAGGGATTGTCTTCGGAACTACCACTTCGATACTCCCCAACATCTCTGGCTGGCATTTTCGATAGAGCACTGGTCGTTGTTTGGAACTCTAAAGGCATTCATTCTTTTGTCTATTTCAAACAGATATGCATTGTAGGTTTGTGAAAAGAATGATACTCTTTAAAAAACCTCAATGTATTTATTTTGTTCAAGAAGTTAACTTAGAACCTAAGGCTTTTATAGGTTAAATCATAAGAATGCATATTAATAAATAAGGTGCTTATATTAGAAATGCACCAGTCACTGTTTAATATTTATATATATTAAATATTAGAAAATTTTCATGATTTTATTGCAGTTACTCTTGATCCTATTACTCTAGTTTGTTAAAAATATTTGAAATATATCGATGAAGGATTGGAAATGTATAAAGATTTCTTATTTTAGAGTATGTTTCAACTATATTTATTCAATATCAAATACGTACGTGGTGTTTTAAGTTTGGATGGTGCTATATCCAGTGTTAGAACTGCATAATATACTTTGGAGAGACTGCTGAACGGAGGTTTTGCTGAAGTTGATAGAGGAGGACTCAACACAGGGGTTGGGAGTCAATGTGAACATGAAATGGGGCCGACCGAGGGGCTCCCAATTACGACGTCAGAGGGGCCGTAATTACAGATAGCTGCCCGTGTCAGCTTTCCTGACTAGAGAATTAACCTCCCTGACTCCAGAATTAACCCCCCATACTCCAGAATTATCCTTCAGAATATTTCCTTTCCTTCATAGATCGACACCCAATCCTCAACTTGGTTTCAACTTTAGAACATAGGCTCTCATACCTTCTTTACTGCTAAACTTCTAACACGATGAATGATGCAAATTCGGAAAGAGATTTGTTTAGACTTCATAGAGACCTTTCCCGGAGAACCTTTTCAAGTGTTTGAAGGTATGATAACATGTGATGAAATTTTAATTAATCAATATGATCCTTTTTCAAAGCGTTAATCAATTGACCGCTTAAAACATCGCCAGAAAAGAAGAAGAAAAAAAAAACAAAGGCTTTCCGTGTCAAAGGAAAAATTATTATCTTTGTCTTTTAGAACTAAGAAGGTCTAATATTCACGGACACTCTTGGAATAAATTCTTCTATCAACAAGGAAAGGTATCGTAAATCATTAGAAAAGCTGAAATATCAATTGAAACAAAAATACTCAACTTAAAAAACACCATGATCAAAATCCATCAGGATAATACGAGACCCCACACGGCACATCTTATTGCAGGATATGGGTGGACTTTGATGCCCAACCCCCGCGTACAGCCCTGACCTGGCATACTCAACTTGTTTGAATGATAAAAGGTTTTTTTTTTTTTTACGTGGTGAAACTCTTGAAAGTGATGCTATTTCACTTCAAGCTTTTAGAGGGCGGTTTATAAAGTTGGATAAGGTGTTTTACCAAAGTGTTTTTGCAAATTGGCAAAAACGCTAGATCAAATGTGTAAAGGAGAATGGTGAATATATTGAATGAGTCTAATAAATAGAGGACTGTGTTATGGGTTCTTATCATTTTTACTTTGCAAATAAAAAGGTTTATTAATTGTGAATTTTTATTGACCGAAATTTGTTTTTTAATAGCTAGGGACCTCCTAGGGACACACGCTGTCATACATGTATGCCTTTACATATGTCTATACATATATATTTATACGATACTTTTAGGCCGTGGATAGAATAGTCATATGATGTTAACAATGGGATTGAGAGGGAAAAAACGAGAAAAAATAACTGTGTACAAAAGAAAGAAATGTCTGTCAATATGAACAATCAATATAATATAAATTATCAGTTTTTCAAAATATATATTTGTTGCTATATATAATTTAAAAAATATCTAAAAAATGTATTGGATTTAATATTCATTCCTTTACTGTAAATAAAAATACTTGGGTCTGTTACTATTAAATTATTGTCGATTCTATACTCTTGAAAAACAGGATAATACAGTAAAATATGTTTGTAGAACGAAATTTGGCAATTATACCGCAAATGTTTCTTTTGAACGAAAAATCGAAATTTATTTAAAGGAGAAATAACGATTATTTCTAACCTTAAGGATGAAGTATGATAGGATGAATTGTAAAGAGTAATGATAAACGGAAAAATAAAGTGTCCAGGGATGGGAATCGAACCCACAGTGTTCCGCTCACCGGGAAGATGCCATGTCTCTTCACATCACATCATTATTCTTCACAATTCATCCTTTCATAATTCATCCCAAAGGTTAGAAATAATCATTATTTCTCCTTAAAATAAATTTCAAATTTTTTGTTTAAAAGAAACATGTGCGGTATAATTGTCAAATTTCGTTCTACAATCATAAGCCGCATTATATTGTATTATGAACAGTAGAAGATAATAAAGGTTGGCGTTCAGCCAACTGAAATATTGGTAAAATAAATGAGATTTTAATCCAATATATGTCTTTTTAATTAAAGATTTATTCAAGGATTTCTCTATTTTCAAAACAGTAAAAGATGTATTGAAGTTTGTTCCTCATGTCAGCAAAAACAACTCGAGTCTTCCACCCACTTTAATTCTTTGAATTCTTCAAAATAAATGATCAGTTGGAACTGAGAAACATGCATTAACTGATCTAAATATGTTGACTAAGATTGTGTGGAAGCAATGAGGTATTCCTGAGGTCTCCAAGGTGTGTGTGAGGTGAGGAATTCAGGTGGCGGTGAGAAAAGGAGGGGCAAGGTGTCAGATTGACTGACAACATCCTAGCGTGCCTGTCAGAAAGGTGTCGAGCCTAATTTCATCTTTATCGACGCCGCCGGATGGGAAACTGACATCCAAGAAATAATTGTTCTACCATTCTCTTTCTTCGACCTGATTTTTTTCCTCAAAATCTGTCTTCTTCGAATACCTAAGAAGCTAATTTTAAAAGAAATTTGCGATACAAATTACTAAGCACACAATATATACATAGAACACTTTGTATATGAGAATAGAATCATTCTCTACACTCTTGCTTTTTGAAATAAAGAACGAATTTATACATTTATTGAAGTGATTATGAAAAAGAATTGAGAAGGCCATTCTCATCAGTAGTGAATCTTCACTGTGATTTTTCCAATTTGATCCTTCAGATCGTTATAACTATTGCATGTTGAGTCTACTTGTATAGTGTCTGTACTTTAAAGTTTATTCTTGATGAAGGTGTTCAACGAAACTAATAAAATAAGCTTCTGTTTATATATTATTGTAGAGAAAAATGTACATGCATTATCGTAGAAATTTCACACACACACGCACACAAAAAATGCAATGAATAGGATTTTATATAAGCCTAATTAGCATTACTTTTAATATATTCAAAATAATTCGAAAATATTTAAGGCCCGTCATTCTTAATTCACACTCATGGACAAAAACTTAAGGATTTTGAAACTTTCAGCATGTATTTTTTAATTAGCATATAGTTAGAACTATTTTTTATTTTTATATTTTTAAAGAAGAACGTGTTCGAAATTACATGTATTGGAAATCCGCAGGTAATAAGGAGTGGCTTATGCTTAAAATATAAAATTCTTTAAATTTTGTCCATGATTGTATATGGCTTACTATACCATTATATCTAATTGACATCTAACTGACTAATTCATGAAATGCTTGCAGCAAAGCATTGTTCGATGCACTTGAATGCATATATATAGATATATCTATATCTATATATATATTAAAATAAAGAAGGCATTTTCTGACCACGAGCACATGTGCTTTTTAGATGGCAGAGCGCCATCTAGTGGAGCAAAAATAAACTAAACGTTTATTTGACTTGCTCCGTGATATTTGGTCAAACTAATTTATTGATAAATCAAGAAAAAACATCCACGAACGCGTTTCGCGCTGTTGGCGCTCGTCAGCGTGGAGTAGGCTGTAACCACTGCGACTAAAAATATTTTTGGTCCCAGAGGCTTCTTGAGAAACCAAGAAATGGGTATTTAAGGCCAAATTTGCGTAAATACACTTAACACATGAAAAAAACAATAGAAAATAAAAGATAAGTGGGTCAGGTGTTGATATAAATGTGTAGCAATTTCTACTGTCTTCATAATTTAAATCAATAGCTCCTTAAAATACCTTTGCCAAGAAATCCTCAACCGTGACAGATATATAAGTAATACAGCACAATGTAATATTAAAGCGATTATAAAAATGCCAAAACCGCTCGAAGCCTCCACTTTAATATATTAGCCCTTAATAAAAAGCACAAAATTGTATGTTTCGAAAGAAATATTTCACCTCACGATTAGGTGCTTTTTATTATTTGTTCGAGGTGATTATATAACCTATATTAGCCCTTTCAATATTTTTTATTATTTATTAAATTATTTATTTTATTATATTCTTTAATAAAATAGTATAACTCTGAGAAGTGGTGGTGGTGTCTTGTCCATGGAGCAGATC
>CP092869.1:79924319-79943939 GCA_030710605.1 Cordylochernes scorpioides | reverse complement strand
CATTGCCAAATGTTCTAATTTTTATTTGCTCCTGATGAGGATAAGGTATTTTTGTCGGAACATCGATATAGTAAAAATATTTACTGGCCGTGGTATCTTTAATTTAAAAAACTATGAATGCCATGTCAGGTGCATCCCTCTTTCTTCATGATATCAAAAAAGAGCTACCTTTATCATAAAAAATGCAAAAAGATTTCTCTATCTTTCGAGTGTCTCTACATCTAACTAATGCGTAACTTGCTTATTTCAAAAATGTTTGCCGAAGAGCATTGCTAGATGCATTTAAATGCAAACATTTGTGAAAATTTCTATTATCCTCTTTCAACCTTATATTCATTTCCTTAAATAACTTAACAACGAATTCCTCAAATGTTCCATATATATAAGCAAAACCAACCAAAAATGAAATACTGCAGCGGTCTGGTAGATTAAACTGGTAAAACCACTTGGTAAGGTGGCTATGAGGATCTGATGAGTCAATATATTTTTTATCATCATATTAAAGACAGTAAGATCGTTGTAAAACGACAAAACAATTCACAAAATAGCTTCAATTTTCTAATCAAACATATAAAATGTATAAAGAAGCTATTATGACATCAGGTAATTCAAGTTGTAATGGCAACAGTACTAGGACTGGGGACTGGCCGGAGGTGCCATGTCGACCTCAATCAATCGATGCCTAATGAACGATAATATCTTCAGGAACATGACTCTGGCTATCGACATGTTCTTGATGACAGACGCTTGATGGATCCTATGGCCTCGCTCTTCCTATAAAACCTAACAACTAAATACTATCTTAATTATATATGATTAATCATTATCTCTCTCTCTATCCCTATGTATATATATATATATATATATATATATATATATATAGTGTAAACACTATATAACAAAAATATAACAGTGATTCCACAAGAAGTAAATGCTTTTTTTTTCTCTCTCTCTACTAAATTATAACAATTTACAAATTTTATAATTTGAATTTAAATAATCAAAATAATAAAGATAATTTTAATACAAAACTAAACTATAAAACTAAACAACTATTTATTTTTATAATATATATATATATAAACAATAGAAAAAAATAAAAAATAATATATTAAAAATAAAAAAGGCATATCCTGACCAGGATCACATGTACTTTTCAGAAGGCAGAGCGCCATCTGGTGGAACAGAAATCAACTAAAAATTGATTTAGCCTGTTCCCTGATGTTTAGTTGATTTCTGTTCCACCAGATGGTTCTCTGCCTTCTGAAAAACACATGTGCTCCTGGTCAGGATATGCCTTTTTTATTTTTAATATATTATTATTTATTTTTTTATTGTTTTTTCATATATATATTAGATAATAAAAATACATATATTGGATTTAATAAAATATTTATTTCACCAATATTTCGGTTGGCTGAACGCCAAACCTTTATCAAGGCATTACATTTTTTGACCTCATGAGGATAGACCTCAATATTTTTTCTCCTTTAATATTTTAAAATATTTAACTTATTCTAATTGTAACTTTTTAAAATATTTTTTTTGCTTGCACAATTTCCCCCACCTACTTTGTATTTTTAAAATTATTTCAACTGTGATATTATAACACTATGCGGCGCTGAGTTTGTGTATACAAAAATGTAATGCCTTGATAAAGGTTTGGCGTTCAGCCAACCGAAATATTGGCAAATATATATTTTATTAAATCCAATATATGTATTTTTATTATCTAATTAATTAATTATGGATTGCTTTATTTTCAAAAGAAAATATATATCTAAAGAGACATGGGTCGTTTCTCCCGTCAAAATAGACGTCTAAAACCAGACGCAATCTATTGACCATCGCCGCAACTAGCGGTCTCAGGTCGGTGACAAAGCCACAACACCAGCTTTGGCAAACTGATAAGCGTCCACCTAGAGACCATGGTTTCGGGCTAATGGCCCTCGTCAGTCTAGGGCGGACTTTATTCCATGAGATCCACACGGGATCACGGGATTATTGTTGAAAATTGAGCAATCTATTTTTAATAACAATAAAGTAAAAGAATATTTTGTATCAATATAATTTATTAAATATTTCCGATATTTCGATGAGGCTATTCTCCTATCTTCCTTTCGGAAACGCAGATGATGGGCTTAGAAGGAGTTTCAATTCCTAGAGAAAGATAAGCGAACAACCTCATAGAAATATCGGAAATTTTTTAATATATTATATTGATCTAAGATATGCTTTTATTTTATTGTTATTAAAAATAAAAAAGGCATACCCTGACCGTAATCACATGAACATCTCTAGATGGCATAGCGCCATCTAGTGTAACAAAAATAAACTAAACGTTTATTTAACTTGTTCCGTGATATCTGGTCAACCCAAGAGATGCTCATGTGAACCTGGTCAGGATATTCCTTTTTTATTTTTAATATCAAATCCTGACCTTTTTTATATTTTTTATTTTTTTCATATATATATATATATATTATACACCTATCCCCCGATTTACACGGTAGATACGTTCCTGAGAAAAACGTGTAAATCGGTGGATAGATGTACACAGAAATAAAAATAAAATGCATTGACAGGTTAAAATATGTAGTCAGTACATAAGCTCGGGATTCCTCGTGAGATGTGTACACAGCGCATGTGTTCAATCACAGTATCATTTAGTATAGTGCGATAAAAAAAAACTTATTTGGAAAACCATGTAAAAGCGAAAACGTGTAAAACAAGTACCGTGTAAATCGGGGGATAGGTGTATAACCTTATATAACCTTATATAATAATTGAAATAAAGTAGTCTCAATCTCTCTCACTCTCTCTGGCCTTTCTTTTTCTTCATTTCCGACGTTTCCGTGATCAAGTATTAACCATTTCAAGGAAAACTTATTCTATTATTGAGAGATATAAAAAATTACTGATCGTGAAAGTGAAATTACAGATGGCTTACTCCATCTATCGGAATATATATCAACTGATCGTTGAGTTTTTTTTTAATATTACAGAATATTTGGTCAACCCAACTTTTTTAATAAATCAAGAAAGACCAACCATCTAGGCGTTTCAGGATGTGGATCCCCATCAGCGTGATGCAGACTGTTTTTTTTGTTGTTTTTGAAAGATGGCGCAAACCATCAGTAATTTTTATTTGTACGATCAAGAGGTTCTTTTTAAATTAATTAATCGACTTGATCCCAGTAGAATTTCACGTTTGTGCTATTTTTTCCATATAATTCTATTATTACAAAGCAATAACGCGCCATCTATACATATAAAAAGGATTTAAAAGCGCGAATGTTTCTTTTATACATAAAACGAACTTCTACTGTCCTTACTGCGATGAAAAAATATATTGGGAGGGCTTGGCTCATCAGTGGTGAACCCTCCCAGCGGTTTCGCTAATTTAAATTGGCGAAACCGCTGGGAGGGTTCACCACTGATGAGCCAAGCCCTCCCAATATATTTTTTCATCGCAGTAAGGACAGTAGAAGTTCGTTTTATGTATAAAAGAAACATTCGCGCTTTTAAATCCTTTTATTTTATAATTCTATTATGTTTACATTTTGTCGTTTGGAATAGTTTTTATTGGAAAAGAAGTCATCGGGTCTCTGAAAAATTGATAAAAATTTAGAGGAAAGGTTGTGGTGGAATCATATGGAGGAATACAACTTCTTCATTAGCTATAGCTTCTTTATCAGGCATTGTTCTATAAATGTAATTTTCTACTATTTCGTTTGTGATATTATGTTCAATATTAGATAGAAGATCTCGATAAAACCTAGCTTATTTCTTGAGACATCGAATGGATTAATATAGATTTGGCCCAGCCAATTTGCCAGCTAAACACCTCTTTATCATATTGTGAAGATTCCATTAGATCCCGTGTTGATCTCATGGAATAAAGTCCGCCCTAGGCTGACGAGGGCCATTAGCCCGAAACCATGGTCTCTAGGTAGACGCTTTTCAATTTTCCAAAGCTGGTGTTGTGGCTTTGTCACCGACCCGAGGCTGCTAGTTTGCGGCGACGGTCAATAGATTGCGTCTAGTTTTGACGTTTATTTTGATGGGAAAGGCGACCTTTGCCCTTATAGGTCAATTTCCTCTCGGAAAAATGTTAATATATATTTGGCATAGCCACTTTGCCTGATAAACATATCTTTGGAAGATTGTGAATATTCCATCAGATTCCTGGTGGATCCCATGGAATAAAATCCCCAATGGACTGACGAGGCTCATTACCCTGAAACCATGGTATCTTGGTGGACGCTTCTCAGTTTACTAAAGATGGTGTTGTGGCTTTGTCACCGACCCTAAGCCGCTAGTTGCGGTAACGATCAATAGATGGCGTCTAATTTTCATGTTTAATAAAACACTGAATCAGCGTCACGTGACTGATGAAGATTCACCGAGTAGGCCTCTACATTCTGTGACAATATAAAATCTGAATTGCTATGATTATATATTTATATGTTAACTACCAGGATTTATAACTTAATTTCTTTAACGTCTCGAAATCCTTACATCTAGTTTCAAGATTTAGATTTAATAAGCCAATTTTTTTCGTATTCTAGAGAAACCTTATCTCTCTCTTTCCTATACAACAATGAATAAACAATTTATATAAAACAATTTAAATATTTTTAATCGATTTAAATGGTCAGAGATTGTTGATTGTTTTATGATTTTTTGGAATATGGAAGTCCTTGAATTTGTATTTGGTACTTATTGACTATTCAATTAGGGGTCGGTAGGAGGATGGTCTAAAGCGTTGATTTTTGACCGCTACGACCTGGGTTCGATTCCCGCATTGGACACTTTTTTTTCTGATTAAAAAATGTTCCGATGGCCCCGAATTCTTGCAAAAGTCCAACCCCACCAGCGAGTGCAAGTAACCAAACGGGGCTCTGGCACCTTTGTAAGTGCAAAGTCGAACTGCTTTTCACATGTGTAGACATGTGGTGCACTTACAGTAAAAGCAGTCGCCTACTTCAAACCACCATGATTACCATGGCCTGTACCACGTGTACTAGGGATAAGCAAAATAAAAATAAAAAAAGGCTGTTCAATTATAATAAAATAATGGCTGATAAAGCGTTATATTAAAACGTGACATAAATTTAAAGATTGAAATTTTACCGAAGGATATTGATATATAAAGATAAAGGACAACTCTCCCGTCAAAATAGATGTCAAATTTAGACGTCATATACTGTCCGACGCTGCAAACTAGCGGCCTCGGGTCGGTGACAAAGCCACAACACCAGCTTTGGCAAACTGAGAAGCGACCACCTAGGGACCATGGCTTCGGGCTAATGGCCCTCGTCAGTCTAGGTCTTTTGTCTTCGTCAGGAGAAGTAAATAAAAATAAAGCATTTGGGAAGGCGTTAAAAATTGTTCTGAGGTTTGCAAGGGCGTTCTCACGTGATTCTTCGAATTTAGTACATCTAAAGCGCGAGTCAAAAACAAATATAAAAATAAAATTATAATAAATTAAGTAAAAATAAATTAATAAAGTAATATAAAAATAATAATAATCACAAAGATTATTATATAGATTTATAACTATTATGTCTAATTTTTTATCTAGCTTATTAACTACTTTTTAAATTTAAAAATGAAGCATATTGTTGCGGAATATCTTCAAAAGTATTTATAGTTCTTTTCCCAAATTATCGTGATACACATCCCTCTAAAAATAATCTTTCATTTTTAAATTTTATATTCCTATGAAATATCTCAATATCATTCCAATCTGGCCTAGGTCCTGAAAATAATGCATGTTCCCCAATTTTGCTTAACGCCCTTCTCCCCAATAAACCCTGTTGGTGTTCCTTAATTCTGGTCTCTGAATTTTGGCCGGTTTCTCCTACATCATTTTTATTTCCAATATCATAGTCTTTGACGAGTTTAATATTTGTTTTTGACTCGGGCTTTAGATGTTGTACTAAATTCGAAGAATCACGTGAGAACGCCCTTGCAAACCTCAGAACATTTTTTAACGCCTTGCCAAATGCTTTATTTTTATTTACTTCTCCTGACGAAGACAAAATATTTTTGTCGAAACGTTGAGAAAATAAAAAACTCCAACTGGCCGAAGTGTCTATTTTTTATATAAATATGAATGCCGGCCTGGCAACCTCTACCTTATACACTGTAAGTAAAAAGTCGAATTTATTTTTTATGTGTCAGAGCATGATGTACGCTCATATACAATCTGCGTAAACATATATACATAAAAGAGGTCTATCAGAAACACCAAATTGTCCCTGAGAAGAAAATGACGAAACTGCTCTTCAACTCATCTATGACTGTCCAAACTTTACCGAAATGAGACATCGATTGTTCCCTTATCTAAATGATTTAACTCTCTTACATCAGCCACTTTGTCTATATAAATTTTATGAACTCTGTCGAATAATACATGTAAATTTTTAAATTTATAATTCTAAGAATTATTTTTTTTGTTTCCTCTGTAATAGGCTCAAATACTACAATATCGCGTCTGGTTGATTAAAATATAAATGATAATAAAACATTAGCGCGCCAACTGTGTAATAAGAAATATAAACTATTTTCGACGCGTTTTGAATTCTTCGACGCGTTCTTTTTGAATTAAAAATATTTTCTACTCTGCCCTTACTTAATGATAAAATTATAGAAGGTTCTAGCTCATTGGTGGTGAACCCTCCCAGAGGTATCGCCAGTTTAATCTACCAGAAAGCGAAACCGCTGGGAGGGTTTACCACTGATGCACAAGGCCCTTCTATAATTTTATCATTGCAGTAAGAGCAATAAAAAATTGTTTTAATTCAGAAAGAATGGAAATCATTGTAGCAAAGTATTTGGACATGGCATCTGCCCGGTAAGCGGTACATTGTGGGTTCGATTCCCACCCCTGGACACTTTTATTTTTCCCTTTATCATTACACTTCACAATTCTTCATTTCATACTTTATCCCTAAGGTTAGAAATAATCGTTATTTCTCCTTTAAAATAAATTTCGAATTTTCGTTTAAAAGAAACACATGCGGGATAATTTTCAAATGTCGTTTTACAATCATAAGCTGTATTATATTGTATTATTTATTATTTAATTAAAAGAGTTTTATTTTATATGTTTATATTTTGCTACTCTGTAAACTTCCCTCTTTGCTAATCTTTTGTTTAGTATTCATAGTTTGTTCTTGCCTTAAATATATTGCTGTGTCATTCTGAAGTTTCTCTTTCCTAATTTTCTACGCGGCAATATTATTTGCTTTGCAACGATTACTTTAGTAAATTCGATATGATGTATATACAAAGATACCAAGAAATAAATTACAGAGAAAAACCAACGTTTCAGATACTATCAAAATTCTAAACTATTTTAAACGCGCAATATTATTTTGAAATATTAAACAATTTCTACTGCCCTTACTGCATTGGAAAAATTAATGGGAGGGCCTGGATCATCAGTGGTGAACCCTCCCAGCAGTTTCGCCAGTTTAATCTACCATACCGCTGTTATATTGCATTTTTGGAACTTCCTTATATAGTGATACTGTAGTTAGACTCTTGGAATGGGTATTTTAGATGAACTATGGACATAAGATTTGAGGACAGTATAATTACATACATTTATAAATATATAATATGCTTCGAGCAATCGCTCTTCTGCAAATAACAAATTGTTTCTTTTATTAGAACATTTATAATATGATGCACTAGCGCGCCATCTGTTATCAAAATTCGAAACTATTTTAAACGCGCAAGATTCTTTTGAAATTAAACTTACAATCAAACAAGTATAATTCGAAGCCCAAGGGATAAAAAAAACGGAAATTCTAGGGATATAGATAAATATTCGAATTAAAGTCGTTTTCGAGTTAAAGACGATGGAATAATCCCAGTTATATTGTATATATTCCAAAGAAAATCTATAGTTAGACACTGCGTTACATCAATAAAAAAATGGCAGCATGCTAAAGCAAGTTCTTGAAGACAAATTTCCTCGAGGAAGATTTTACCCTCCCGCCATTAGAATGTCTTGAAGGGGGGCAAATTAATAATGGAAGAAATAATACGGCTGGATTAATTTACCCGGGGGTAATTAGTGTCAATCAAACCTGTTCTTTCTTTCCCTTTTTTTTTTTATCTTGTGGAGGGAGGGGACCATACTAACGATGTCTTGGTTTTTGTAATGTCCTCCCCCAGGGCTGCCGCCGCTGTTATGGAGAACTTCTTTTTATCGCCTCTTGTGGCTGGTAATATATTTGCTGATGTTCTTTCTCCTTTTTTCATAAAAGAAAGTTTTGAACAATAGCTTTATTATTTTTTTTATATTTTCACTATCGATTACTGAATTTTGATACCATTTTTTAATGCTACTTGTATATAAATATATATTATTAAAATTATTTTTTCTGACTTTATTCTGCAATTATTAAAAATTTGAAAAAAAGGGGGTAAGATGTGGTTTAAATGGTCTACATCTTAAATGTAATTTTTCGTCAGTTTATTCTCTACTACGCCATTTTTATCTCTACTCGTATTTAAATACGAGGGCCATCCAATAAATAAGTTTCCCTTTTTTTTTTTCTGCGAACGAAACGTTGTAAAAATTAGTTAGTAGTGTAAGAAATGGTCACTAGGATGCGTTGGAAGCGCTTGACCTTCAAAATCACGCTACTCGTACGCGCAAGTCTGTAGCTCTTCAGTTTCCATGGAGCTACCACTGGTGTACGTGTCCACTTGCGAACTCCGTTCTTTTAATTCGTTTTTTCACGGTGAAAAATGAAACTGCGGTCAATATTCATCGCAATTTAGTGTCAGTGTATGGTGAAGGATGTATGGGCATCCAAATGGTTTGCCGATGGCGTTCATGGTTCTTGGAAGGACGGCAAAACGTGCATGATGACGAGCGAAGCGGCAGACCCGTTACTGCTACGAACAATGCAGCCTTTGCTGCTGTTCGGAATGTGGTGGAAGCAGATCGCCGCGTCACCATTGACGAAATAATGATTCGACTGCCTCCTGGAATCGAAATTGGACGCTCTTCGATTGGAACAATCATGTCAGATGTTTTGAATTTTCGCAAAGTATGCGCAAGATGGGTGCCGGGTTTGCTCTCGGGAAATCACAAGCAACAACGGATGGAGGCAGCCCGAGCTTTCCTGAAAATGCATCGAAAAGATGGAGATCAACTGTTTTCCCGTATTGTCACTGGAGATGAAAGCTGGGTGCATCATTCAACTCCAGAAACAAAGCGACAAAGCATGGTGTAGAAGAAGTCTGAGGAAAGTGCACCAAAAAAGGCGAAGGTCACAAGCTCTGCAGGCAAAGATATGGCTATCGTCTTTTGGGACCGTAAGGGTGTTTAATTGGTTGACTACCTTCCCCCAAACACTACGGTTAAAGCTGCGAGGTACTGCGAAGTCCTCACTAAACTCAGAGCTGCAATAAAACGGAAACGTCCTGGACCTTTGTCTCGGAAAGTGTTACTCGTCCATGACAATGCTCGTCCTCACGCAGCTCGAACGACCCAAACGTTGCTGGAAAACTTCAAATGGGAAATTTTCACACGTCCACCTTATTTTCCGGATCTTTCCCCAAGCGACTTCCGTCTTTTTCCAGCACTCAAGTTGCACCTTGGAGGCAAGCACTTTGCGAATGATGACGAAGTGCAGGCGGAGGCGAACCACTGGCTACGAAGACAGGACACGGCTTGGTACAACAGTGGTATCAAAATATTGCTACAACGGTACCAAAAATGTTTGGACAGAAATGGTGATTATGTAGAGAAGTAGTCTATGAGTTGTATAATGAAAATAAATAACTGCATGGTTGTTAATAATGTAGTTTATTTGTTTATTCAAATAAATTTCGATTTTTCGTTCAAAAGAAACACATTCGGGATATTTTCAAATGTCGTTATGTAAATGTGATATGTTATATGATAAATGATATGATGGAATCCTAAGACGTATCATGAACAGTATTCACAAGAAGTTGACAAATTGAGACAATATAAATGTGATATGTTATATGTTAAATGATATGATGGAATCCAAGGACGTATCAGGCACAGTATCCACAAGAAGCTGACAAACTGCGACAATATAAATATAAGTTTTTATATGATGAATGATAAGATGTGTGTGGAATTCTAGGACGTATCACACTGGTAAGCTGTAGTTACGTAGCGGATAAACCACCTGTGTTAGTGGTTCTGTCAAATCAATCAATACAAGGGGGCGTGACGACTCCGCCCACTGGGGGCGTGGCTTAACAGATGACCAATTGAGATACCAATTGAAAACAACAAGAACTTATCTAGAGTAGGTCATCAGTACATGATAAATGAGGAAGACAGGAAGAACTTTCGGAAGCAAATACAATACAGGAAAAAAAAAATGATTTGGGAGCGTAACAAAAAGTGAAAGAGTAATCAGTTTTTTTTTTTTTTACTTTTTTTTTCTCAATTGAGAGTTTGCCAAACGAATTGTCGGAGAAGTAATGGAATTTGTCAAGTTAGTGTCTGTTGACAGAGAGTAAGTAATGGAAGGAAGACAAAGTTGAGGTTACTGAAGAATATAAAGATGTTGACCGATTATTATGAGTTAGGCTTTCAATGTTATATTCATATTGTTATATTATTAAAGTAAGTTAGAAGGATGAATCCGTAACCAATTTAACTTTACATATTATTTATTTTTAATAGCAATTATACAAAACAAATCTTGGTATATATGTCTACATGAAAACAACAAAAACAATAATTATTATAAACAAGCTCCTTTTCAAACACGACCTATCTATAGCCATTGTTACTCTGTGTAATATTCCAACACATATATTATTCCTTTTGGAATTAATTTATATATTTATAAATTCTACAAGACTGCAGTGACCGTTCGGAGGAGATTAATAGAATCGCCGAATGTCGTGGTAAATTTGGATTAGGAAAGCGAAGACTAAAACGCGGTTGATTCCACACTCGCCTATTCAGTAATACGCTAAAAAGGTGATACCTATACACAGTGTGGTCACTGGACATACGTCGGTCCTGGAGGTTGTTGGGCTCTGAGCTACCTGGAGTATAGGAGCTCCATCTATGCTTTCTCCTTGTGGTGAATCTGTATAAGACTGGTGGTCTTAATAAAGCTGCATGTGGATGTGTGTATATTATATAATCTAAAAATCAAATATTTCTAAATTAAAAAATATATATATATTTTATTTTATTCATTGATAATTTTACTTTTGTTATCATCGTTTTTAAAAATACTTTCAGTTTTTGTTGTATAGTTTTGTTGTAAATATGCGTAGTTAACATATCTATCCTTTTAAATCACTAATATAGGATTAACATTATAAATTCTATATAATGTGAAAATAACTAATGTGTAATCTTTCCTCAAGTAATTTAAAATAAAAGCTACTTGACGGTAAATAATTATCTTTTTTTATCACGACTGCACCAACCCTTTATCTTATCGATCCTTTGTCTTATCAACCCTTTATCTAACAACAAAAACAAAATATTCATAACATATATATGTACAAAAAATGTTTTTTTGTAATCCTTATTATTATCTATAATTTTAGGCATAAATAGTGTGACTCTATACAGTTCTGTTAATATCTGAAGATCTCTGGTTGGGATTGTCGTATATTTATATTTTAATTATATCATTTAATATTGTATATAATATATATTAATATAATAATAATATTAAATATACAGATTATTATTCTGCGATATATTATATATATGATAACATATAATTTATCATCATATAATTCGATTGTTAACTTGTAATTCTTAAGCTTGTATCTAATACGGTGTAATATAATAAAATCCATTTAAATAAATAAAGCCTAAAATATATTTTTACTTTTAAATCAACCTAAATACACCACAGGAATGAATGGTGTACTTCTAATTCTATGGATATTGCTGTGAATCTCTTTAGAACTATGCCATTATTTCGTCTGCGAAGTTTGCTATCTACGTCTATTTCATCTGCCAAGAAATGCGCAGTATCGCTGATGACCCGTCGGCGATATTTCATCTTACACTGTATCTGTGGTAAAGCCACCTAATCATAGCATTTGTGTATACATTGTTCACTTTATTTCATTATTGTACTGATGATGGTTGTAAAATTACGAATATTTTCTCACATGAGTATTTTTAAAATTGCTAGCTTACAAGCGTAAATTCACGCTGCGCCCGTTTGTTTTGTAAATATTTCTGATTAGATAAAATCGATATACAACAACAACAACAAAAGCCTTTATTGAGGACCTCTCGTCCTATATAGGATTCGCCAGTTTACAGAGTGATAAAATCGATATTATAGTAAGCCCGTTGAAGAGCGATTTACGCGCTTGATAGCTAGAAGTTTTTAAATAAAAATATACTCATTGTGAGAAAATATTCGTAATTTTACAACTTTTTTCACAATTTTATCATGAACTGATGATGATGCATACTGTACATCTACAGATATGGACAGAATTTAAGTAATCAGCAAGTATTTATTGTCGCCTGACATTTGTTTTTATTTCATTTTTAAGGACAATAGGCAATTTTTTTCATACTCTATTATCTCGTGTGTCTTCAATAAAGGTCACTGTATATCAAATATCTTTCAGAGATATTGTCTGAATCCTGATATACGTTCTAAAATGTGCAATTTCCTTTTGTCCATGAATATACATTGTTCATATCATTTTATTATGGTACACAGAATTGTGCATACTGTACATCTATAAAATTGTGTGTGTTAAAAAAAATTCAATTACAAATATATATTAGTGAAAAAAATTGTCTTACTTTTTCTGTATTACCCGATTTTGTGGATATTCGTAGGTGATTAGCTGTTAAAATGTAAGATCTGGTTGATGTATATACAGTATTGGGCTGTTTGTCGTCATCTTTCTATGTCCAGTTTGTAAGGAATGACAAATCAGTTAGAGAGCAAGTTGAAGTGCAGAAAGGGTGCTCCATTCACTCCAATTAGAATCTGTGGATTTCAACAGGACCACAAATCACCTCAGGGGGTGAGTTATTTTGTACAAAAAAAAAAAATAGTCACCGGGTGAGGTTGGGTATCACGTGCTATTCCGATAATAGTATTTAAATTTCCTTTAATTTATGAATAAATTGGTGGAAAATTGTTAGTACATCGAGACACACATTGAATTCTCATCAAGTAACTCACTTATCCAATCATTAGTTCATTTGATATCTATTACTTTTCATGAGTAAGGAAGAATTCCACTGTGTCCTCACGAGGATAATACTGAAGTACTTCACACATTGGTAACACGAGGTTGTTACCGAAGAACCCCACAAAATGTCATCACGAGGATGTTACGGAAGAACCCCACAAAATGTCATCACGAGGATGTTACTGAAGAGCCCACACCGTGTCACCACGAGGATATTAGAGAAGAACCCACACCGTTTCACCACGAGGATGTTACAGAAGAACCCACACGTGTCACCACGAGGATGTTACTGAAGAACACACACCGTGTCACCACGAGGATGTTACAGAAGAACCCACAGCATGTAACCACGAGGATGTTACAGAAGAACCCACACCGTTTCACCACGAGGATGTTACAGAAAAACCCACACCGTGTCACCACGAGGATGTTACAGAAGAACCCACACCGTGTCACCACGAGGATGTTACAGAAGAACCGACATCGTGTTACCACGAGGATGTTACTGAAGAACCCACACCGTGTCATCACGAGGATGTTACAGAAGAACCCATACCGTGTCACCACGAGGATGTTACAGAAGAACCCACACCGTGTCACCACTAAGATGTTACAGAAGAACCGACATCGTGTTACCACGAGGATGTTACTGAAGAACCCACACCGTGTCATCACGAGGATGTTACAGAAAAACCCACACCGTGTCACCACGAGGATGTTACAGAAGAACCGATATCGTGTTACCACGAGGATGTTACAGAAAAACCCACACCGTGTCACCACGAGGATGTTACAGAAAACCCACACCGTGTCACCACGAGGATGTTACAGAAGAACCGACATCGTGTTACCACGAGGATGTTACTGAAGAACCCACACCGTGTCATCACGAGGATGTTACAGAAAAACCCACACCGTGTCACCACGAGAATGTTACAGAAGAACCGATATCGTGTTACCACGAGGATGTTACAGAAAAACCCACACCGTGTCATCACGAGGATGTTACAGAAAAGCCCACACCGTGTCACCACGAGGATGTTACAGAAGAACCGATATCGTGTTACCACGAGGATGTTACAGAAAAACCCACACCGTGTCACCACGAGGATGTTACAGAAGAACCGACATCGTGTTACCACGAGGATGTTACTGAAGAACCCACACCGTGTCATCACGAGGATGTTACAGAAAAACCCACACCGTGTCACCACGAGGATGTTACAGAAGAACCGATATCGTGTTACCACGAGGATGTTACAGAAAAACCCACACCGTGTCATCACGAGGATGTTACAGAAAAGCCCACACCGTGTCACCACGAGGATGTTACAGAAGAACCGATATCGTGTTACCACGAGGATGTTACAGAAAAACCCACACCGTGTCACCACGAGGATGTTACAGAAGAACCGACATCGTGTAACCACGAGGATGTTACTGAAGAACCCACACCGTATCATCACGAGGATGTTACAGAAAAACCCACACCGTGTCACCACGAGGATGTTACAGAAAAACCCACACCGTGTCACCACGAGGATGTTACAGAAGAACCGACATCGTGTTACCACGAGGATGTTACTGAAGAACCCACACCAAAACACCACGAGGATGTTACAGAAGAACCCACACCGTGTCACCACGAGGATGTTACTGAAGAACTCACACAGTGTCACCACGAGGATGTTACTGAAGAACCCACACCGTGTCACCACGAGGATGTTACTGAAGAACCCACACCGTGTCATCACGAGGATGTTACAGAAGAACCCACACCGTGTCACCACGAGGATGTTACAGAAGAACCGATACCGTGTCACCACGAGGATGTTACTGAAGAACTCACACCGTGTCACCACGAGGATGTTACAGAAAAACCCACACCGTGTCACCACGAGGATGTTACAGAAAAACCCACACCGTGTCACCACGAGGATGTTACAGAAGAACCGACATCGTGTTACCACGAGGATGTTACTGAAGAACCCACACCGTGTCATCACTAAGATGTTACAGAAAAACCCACACCGTGTCACTACGAGGATGTTACAGAAGAACCGATATCGTGTTACCACGAGGATGTTACAGAAAAACCCACACCGTGTCACCACGAGGATGTTACAGAAAAACCCACACCGTGTCACCACGAGGATGTTACATAAGAACCGACATCGTGTTACCACGAGGATGTTACTGAAGAACCCACACCGTGTCATCACGAGGATGTTACAGAAAAGCCCACACCGTGTCACCACGAGGATTTTACAGAAAAACCCACACCGTGTCACCACGAGGATGTTACAGAAAAACCCACACCGTGTCACCACGAGGATGTTACAGAAAAACCCACACCGTGTCACCACGAGGATGTTACAGAAGAACCGACATCGTGTTACCACGAGGATGTTACTGAAGAACCCACACCGTGTCATCACGAGGATGTTACCGAAAAATCCACACCGTGTCACTACGAGGATGTTACAGAAGAACCGATATCGTGTTACCACGAGGATGTTACAGAAAAACCCACACCGTGTCACCACGAGGATGTTACAGAAAAACCCACACCGTGTCACCACGAGGATGTTACATAAGAACCGACATCGTGTTACCACGAGGATGTTACTGAAGAACCCACACCGTGTCATCACGAGGATGTTACAGAAAAGCCCACACCGTGTCACCACGAGGATGTTACAGAAAAACCCACACCGTGTCACCACGAGGATGTTACAGAAAAACCCACACCGTGTCACCACGAGGATGTTACAGAAGAACCGACATCGTGTTACCACGAGGATGTTACTGAAGAGCCCACACCAAATCACCACGAGGATGTTACAGAAGAACCCACACCGTGTCACCACGAGGATGTTACTGAAGAACCCACACCGTGTCACCACGAGGATGTTACTGAAGAACCCACACCGTGTCATCACGAGGATGTTACAGAAGAACCCATACCGTGTCACCACGAGGATGTTACAGAAGAACCGATACCGTGTCACCACGAGGATGTTACTGAAGAACTCACACCGTGTCACCACAAGGATGTTACAGAAGAACCCACACCGTGTCACCACGAGGATGTTACTGAAGAACTCACACCGTGTCACCACGAGTATGTTACAGAAGAACCGACACCGTGTAACCACGAGGATGTTGTTAGAGAACCCCACACCATGTCACCAGATCTGACACCAAGGTCACAGTTGCGGGCTGTAATTATTGTACGCACCTGGCTTCTGACATTTCTCCATACACAGCCCAGTGTATTTATTGGCCTAACAATCACGGGACATAAACAGTTTTATGTCAAATATCTAACGTGCTTTCTTTTTAACAAGAGTCAAAATATTCCCTAGTGCATATTATAAAAGAGTTTATCAAAATTCGAAACATTTTTAAAGGCGTGATATTCTTTTTGATATTAAACAATTTCTACTGCCCTTACTGCAATGGAAAAATTAATGATAGGGCCTGGCTCATCAGTGGTGAACCCTCTCAGCGGTTTCGCCAGTTTATAGCAATGGGAGTATACTCTAATAGAGAGAGATACTCCTCTTTCATTTCAAGCTTAAAAAAAACTTTTATCCCTTTTGCCGTCGACCATACGTCTGTGTGTGATTATGTACCTTTCCTCAGTAACCTATAACAACAACAACAGCTTTATTAGGACATTTCCATCCTGTAAGGACTCGTTATACATCATTTTCATGGAGAAAGGAAAAAAAAAAAACATAAACAAAGGAGAGAAGGGAAAATGAAAAGGAAATCAAAGTATTCAACATAACTATACAAATTAACTATGGATGGAAATTGTTCTGTAATTTTAGTTCTTAGAGATTACCTTGTTCTCTAACGCTTTATGAAAGTTAAACAATTCTATCGCTATATATTTTTTCTCGTATATTATTCTGATTACTTATCTGGGTTCACGTAGACTTGGATAATGTTCTTTAAGATCTTATTCCGTTCCTCGTTAACAATAGTGCATTCAGATATGTAGTGGGTAATTTCTTCTATGCTTTCAGTTTTGAAGAAAGGAGCTTATAACATTCTTGCGTGTTAGCTAATATTCAACATTTATTCGTCTGATTCAACCTAGCTTCAATTTTAATTGTATTTGATGGGGTCGGGGGAAATAAAGTTTTACCTGAATGTAAATGGCTGTGGTTTTGACTTCACGTGTATATTTATGTCGTTTATATTCTAAATAAACGGTGTTTATATAGAATGAAGGCAACTACGGCAAGTCTATTCTTTATAACTGGAAGTTGCTGATGGCTTGCGTCATCTATCGGAATAAGAGGTGTTCTCCATCATCGGCCGGACCTGCAGTCCTGGATCTTTCCAGTTGGTCTCGAGGACCACGCCATCACCATCTCCTCAGCGGCGAAGTACGCGATCTACGTATTCTTCGTAGATCGCGAAATGCGTGGTGTCGCTGGAGACCCACTGGCGATTCTCCACCAAATGCTGCAGCGCTGGCAGAGGCATCATATTCATTGTACATAGTGTATATAACCCATATTAACTTTTTTTTTAAAATAGTGCAGACTGTGTACTTTGTATGTATTAACAAGATGTCAATAAAATTATTTTAATTGTCATTGTCTATCGAAATAAATATCAACTATTCTCGTTGATTTTTTAATTATTCCAGAAATTTACAATCATAAATTAAAAATCAACGAGAATAGTTGATATTTATTCCGATAAATGGCGCAAGCCATCAGCAACTTTCAGTTGCACGATAAGGAGATGCCTTTTTCATAATATATGCACCTTATCCCAGTACAATATCACATTTGTACTATTTTTTCACAAGTCTATTCTTGTAGAAGCGGCATGAACTCTAGCTAGCCGTTCGGCAGCGAAAGATTTAATAGATATGTATTCTCCTAATTTAATAGAATATCACCTTGTGGTTGCTCTAGATGCTAAATCATTACATGCAGAAAGAGCTAAAAGAAGAGAATATGGATAATAATAAATAACAAATCTATATTTTGTGGCGAAGAAATAATTTATTATTTAATTTAATTTAATTATTCAATGAAAATATCTGGAAACAGATATAATTATTCAATATAAAATAATGATCGAAATATTTCTTTGCTTACTTGCTCAAGATTCTCTAGCTGTAGATAGTTTTGTTGATAATTGTCGACTTGTCGTACTGACGTTATCAATAAATATGCTTACATCTTAAGATATACAAATATTTTATTTCTACGTTACAATATTTTACTAAATACAAAACAATTTCTGTCATGTCACTGAAATATCTGATGGTTTATGCCATTATTAGTTGATGTTTTTTTGCGATAGATGACATAATTTATTAGCAATTTATAATTTCACAATCAGAAAAAGATTTAAAAAAAAAAATTTCACTATATATTCAGTACAGCCTGCATCGCGTCGACGAGGGCCAACAGAACGAAACGCTTTCGTATTGGACTTTTATTGATTTATCAAGTAAATGGGTTGGCTAAATATCAGGGAACAAGTTTAATCAACGTTTAGTTATTTTTTGTTTCACTAGATGGCGCGCTGTCATCTAGAATGTTAGCGGTCAGGATTTGCCTTTTTTATTTTAAATACGTATAACAATTTGGCCGCTGAATCTTTGATTCTGGTAGAGCGCCATCTAGCGAATAAAATTATAACTAAAATCAATTTCGAATTTTTCATTATTTGCCCTAAATATATCCCATTGCATTCTGAACACAATGGTGTTTACCGCATTGCTCTAGCGCAAATATTCGCAAAGTTATTAATTTTTAAAGTTGTGCAAGACTTTTAGATCACCCTGTATATGTAGGAATAAATACATTAGGACGCGAATGTTTCTTTTCACAACTAAATCAAACTTCTACTGTCCTTACTGCGATGAAAAAATATTGGGAGGACTTGGTTCATCAGTGGTGAACTCTCCCAACGGTTTCAACAATTTAATCTACCAGACCGTTTCTTTAGAACTCTAATACTGTATTGGATCATTCTGCTTTTATATGCTACACTGAAGGGTAGAATTTTTGAAATGGTATTTAAGAAAACTATTGACATAAGCTTTTAGGATAATAGAATTATATTCTAATATTTGCATCGAGCAATGCTCTTCCGCAAACAATAAAGACAAGGCCAGTTAGGCATAAATTAACACAAAGCAATAACGCGCCATCTATACATATAAAATGAAAGGATTTTAAAGCACGAATGTTTCTTTTATACACAATACAAATCTCTACTGTCCTTACTGCGATGAAAAAAATATTGAGAGGACTTGGTTTATTAGTGGTGAACCCTCCCAGCGGTTTCACCAATTTAATCTACCAGACCGCTTCTTTAGAGCTCTAATACTATATTGGATCATTCTGCTTTTATTTGCTA
>CP092869.1:79835130-79924219 GCA_030710605.1 Cordylochernes scorpioides | reverse complement strand
ACAAACTTCTACTCTTCCAAAATATAATTTTCATCGCAGTTAGGACAGTAATGTGCTTAACATTCCTGTCTTTATGGTTTCATTCCTTATATATCATAATGTCATTGGTTTTTTTTTCGGTGAGGTTTCTCATTCTTGATTATTTTTACTTGATTCTATGAAACCTTTAAATATTTCTTCAAAATTATTTTTTAAAATCTCACAGAATTTATCAGTATTGATAAAAGATCGCGGAACAAAATCATTGTATATGTCGTTTTTTTAATTAACAAAAGGATTGTTGTACAGAGAGATAAAACTCATTTATAAAAGATTGAAGGTGATTTTAATGGAAATGTAAACAAAAATGAGAAAATTTTAACATTTATATAGATATAATTAAGGGATAGTATCTTGAGAAATATGTATATAAAGTGTTTGAATATGAATACTAATCTTAACACCTTTCCAATATTTAAACATTTATATCTGAGGTAGATATGTTCATGTTGAAAATAAAAAGGGCATATCCTGACCAGGAGCACATGTGCTTTACAGAAGGCTGAGCACCACCTGGTGGAACAGAAATCAACTAAACATTGATTTAGCCTGTTTACTAATATTTAATATTTTGTTTTAGGTGATCCTAAATCAATGTTCATGTGATTTCTGTTCCACCAGATGGCGCTCTGCCTTCTGTAAAGCACATGTGCTCTTGGTCAGGATATGCCATTTTTATTTTTAATATCAACACCTGACCTTTTTATCTTTTATTTTTTCTTTCATTTTTTTATATTTCCATGTTGAAAAAAATTTCCAAATATTAATATTAATATTTTATCAAATAAAAGACAACTCCTAATTACCTTAACTGTGTTGAAAAAATATTGGGAAGCCTTTGCTTATCAGTGGTAAACCCCCTTACAAGGAATTCGTCAGTTTAATCTACCATACCGCTTTCCTAAAGCCTTATTATTGCATTGGATGATTATACCTTTATGTGCGACATTATAGGGTAGAATTTTATGGTTAAGGTATTTGTGTGTGAGAAACTATATTCATATAGGAAAGTATAAATACATATTAATTTTTGCATTCGCAATGCGCGCTCTTCCACAAAAAGAAAAAAAAAGTGCATCAATAGATTCAGTTATTCAATGTAGATTATAAGTTATTGCCCCTTATTACAAATTTGATAGAAATTTTCAAATCAATCACATTTAGGACTAATCTTCGCCAATGCTATGGCATATTATCAAGAGTGCCATTGACAGAACCAAGCTATATTTCAACCAGAATAAATAAAAAAATCTCAAAATTTAGTATCAATTACTCACCATTAAGTAAAAGCGCGGCCCCTGAAGTAAAATTTTGGAAAAAAAGAGGAAGCAGGGAATGAAGCCACTAAGATGAAATTGTCCAGAACACGTTTATCTCTCTTATTAACTGCACCCCGACATTTTTGGACCTGAAACGACAGAAATTTTAGTTTTTGAGGTAGATATGAGGTGACATCAAGATTAACAAAGCATAGTTATATAAATTACGAATTATTGTAAGTCTATTTTAATTATATTCGATCATTCGATCGAATGGGCACGAAACGCCAGCTGATAAAGTTCATAAAACAATTTAACCTGACATTTGCTGTGCATATAAAGTGCGGATCAGCAGGAGAGACATTGCTGACAGTGTTGGAGGGAAAGCTCCAGGGAAGAGATCGAGGAGAAGGAGATGAAGGGGATACACAGACGATCTAAAGCAAGCATGTCAAACTCAAATCCTAACACGTCCAATAAAAAAGTAATAAGATTATGTGGGCCGCAAAAAAAAGAAAACAAGTAATTACATTTTTATAGTTACATTTATGTAGGTTTATTTAAAAAATACTAATAAGAAAAAAGAAAGTAAAGTTAATATTTTCTCCCTGATATTTGACATCTCTTTTCTGCTACCATCTTTCCTACTTCGGGGGAAATCTTGTTCGCAGTGATTAATTTTAAAACTGACCCAAGGTGAACGTCAGTAATTCTCGATCTGATTGGAGACTTATTTCCTTTCATAAGTGAAATAACTGCTCGCACCGATAAGTACTTCCAAACATGGACATAATTTCATATGCTAATTTTCGAGTGTTTTCAAATCTGGCTGGCAAATATTTGTAAAATTCAGAAACGCCAACTTCAATGAATTTTGCCTTTGAATCTGAATCGCACTGGATATCTATTACTCCCATTTGCATATGATTAGGTACTGATTCTATATTTATCGAGAAAATCGAAGAAAACAAAGTAAACTTGCCTTCCAAAGATTTGAAATCAGAAAACCTTGTTTCAAATTCATTTCTAAAACTCAAAATTTTTTCCGCATATTTTTGATACGATGCAGTTTCACCTAAACTTGATTTGTACATGTTGCATGTCGGAAAGTGCATTAAATCTTCGTTTTTCAACTGCTTTTCCCAAAGAACTAGCTTACTTTTAATGCATTAACTTGGTCACACATGTTGGTAATGATCTGATCCTTTCCTTGCAAGTCAAATTTAAATCCGACAAGTGTCTTGTTATGTCAACCATGAAGGAAAAATCTTGCAACCATACTTGATCAGTAAACAAAGTGATGTCTTGATTCTTGGTTATTAAAAACTGACATTTTTCTTTCAAGTCCCAAAATTGTTTGAGAACCTTGGAGCATGATAGCCAACGTACTCGGTATAGTATGATAAAAACCTGAATATTCGCTTTCTAATTCAGTTAAGAACAGAGAGAACTGTCGCTGATTTAAACCTCGAGATCTTATGAAAGTGATGAATTTTTTGATAGGTGTCAACACATTTTCCATTTTTATTACCTTCGTACATAATACTTCCTGATGTATAATGCAATGCGTATGATTAATATTGGAACCATCAGAAATTTCACTTAGTTTTTTTCGCAGTAATGCTACGAAATCGTTGGTATTTCCGGTCATTGAAGGAGCTCCATCTGTTGCTACAGAAGTCAATTTTGATTGAGGTAAATTGTATTTTCGCAGAAGATCATAAACGCAATTAAATATATCTTATCCTGTAGTAGTGCCATGCATCGGTACTAGTTCCACTAATTCCTCAAAAATGTTGAAATCCGTGTCGCAAGCTCGAAAAAAAAACAGCTAACCGAGCTACGCCCCCAATGTACGTACTCTCATCACAGGAATGGAAAATGCTTCGAAACAAGATGATTTTTCTTTAATCTGATCATTTAAATTTCTAGCCATATCAGTAACTCTTTCCACAACGGTATTTCGAGACAAAGATATTGCTTGAAACGTCTTCACACTTCCAGGACAAACAATTTTTGCAGCTTTAATTAAACATTCCTTGATGAAATCACCTTCAGTAAAAGGTTTTGAGTGTTTAGCTATAATCTCCGATAAAACGTAGCCTGCATGCACCGCCGCTTCACTCTCTTGTGATACTTTAGTAAACATAAACTGTTGTTTTTTCATTCCCAACCTGAACTCTTTTAACTTTTCTTGTCTCATTACCTTCGTAGGTATCATATTTTGATTTATGTTGTTCATAATGACGTTTAATGTTATATAATTTTGGTACACTAATAGCATTATTACATATCAAGTAGATGATTTTATCTTTTACTTCAGAGCAAAAATACTCTAATTCCCACTTTTCTTGAAAATTCCTATGTTTGTCAGCAATTTTTCGTTTAGTTTTACTGCCACTTGGTTTTGATGAAGACATATTGAATACAAAGATCTGAAAAAAATTAGTAATCGCTAACACAAATAATAAAACGTTTTAAATAATATATTTTTTTAAATTAATATTTTTTAACTTACCAGACACAGAATAACTGCACAAATTATTAAACGTAACTTTAAAATTTTTTTTTTTCTAGTACTCCGAAAGAATATTTTCTTTAAACTTTAAGGCACACAATACTTATGGCGATGTACATACGTTATGTATGTAGGATAATATTATAAAAACTTACGACTTATGTATGGCGACCAGTGGTTCGTTATTAATAAATAAATTATAAATTATTACAATTTTTAAAAATTAGCCTACAAATTTTTATGATTTTTTTTTAATTTATAATTTTTTTTAAATTAAAATATATTGTCTGGTGGGCCGCAAATTTATTCGTTGTGGGCCGCATGAGGCCCGCGGGCCGCGAGTTTGACATGCTTGATCTAAACCAATGGACTGTATGACACACCTACGAGGAGTGGCGGAGGAAATATGGAGAGACCATGTGGCTCACCCTCAGTAGAGGAAAGCACTGAAGAAGGAGGGAGATATGGAGAGACCATGTGGCCCATCCTGAGTGGAGGAAGGCACTGAAGGAGGGAGATATGGAGACACCATGTGGCCTACCCTCTGTAGAGGAAGGTACTGAAGGAGGGAGATATGGAGAGACCATGTGGCCCACCCTCAGTAGAGGAAGGAACTGAAGGAATGAAATCCATCAAATTTCTTTGAATTGAATCATTGTAATTGGAATATTCATAGATATTTACCGGGAAAATAATGATCTATAAGAATAATTGTCGTCTCTCCCATTGAGTAAAATTAGTCAGGTCTCCAGAAAAAAGTGTCTTTAAAAACATTTAAGAGAATAATAAAAATGTTTTGAAAAGACACTTTTCCCTGGAGGCTGATTAATTTTACTCAATATTGATGTAAGGTATTATTTTCTTGTAATACTTTTGTTTTATACATATCAATTCAATATTTGCTGAAAAAATTCAATCTAAGAGATAGATAAACATTAGTCTGAATAATAAATGTGTCTGTTCATCTTCAAAAATCATAACTAGCTAAACACACGCCAAGAGAAATCAAGAGTATACTTGGAACAGTCGTTATGGAGACATATCAATTCAATATTTGCTGAAGATGTTCAATCTAGGAGATAGAGAAAGATTAGTCTAAAGAATAAATGCGTCTGTTCATCTTCAAAAAACATATTCAGCTATACACACGTCAAGAGAAATCAAGAGTATACTTGGAACAATTGTAGACATATCAATTCAATATTTGCCCAAGATGTTCAAAGAATAAATGTGTCTGTTCATCTTCAAAAATCATATTCAGCTATACACGCTCCAAGAGAAATCAAGAGTATACTAGGAACAATTGTAGACATATCAATTCAATATTTGCTGAAGATGCTCAATCTTGGAGATAGAGAAACATTAGTCTAAAGAATAAATGTGTCTTTTCATATTCTAAAATCATATTCAGCTAAACACACGTAAAGAGGAATCAAGAGTATACTTGGAACAGTTGTAGAGACATATCAATTCAATATTTGCCGATAATATTCAATCTATGAGATAAATTAATTCAATATTTGCCGATGATGTTCTATCTATGAGATAAATCAATTCAATATTTGCCGAAGATGTTCAATCTATGAGATAAATCAATTCAATATTTGCCGAAGATGTTCAATCTATGAGATAAATCAATTCAATATTTGCCGAAGATGTTCAATCTATGAGATAAATCAATTCAATATTTGCCGAAGATGTTCAATCTATGAGATAAATCAATTCAATATTTGCCGAAGATGTTCAATCTATGAGATAAATCAATTCAATATTTGCTGAAGATGTTCAATCTACAAGAAAAATCAACTCAATATTTGCCGAAGATGTTCAATCTATGAGATATAAAACTCAATATTTGCCGAAGTTGTTCAATCTATGAGATAAATTAATTCAATATTTGCCGAAGATGTTCAATCTATGAGATAAATTAATTCAATATTTGCCGATGATGTTCTATCTATGAGATAAATCAATTCAATATTTGCCGAAGATGTTCAATCTACAAGAAAAATCAACTCAATATTTGCCGAAGATGTTCAATCTATGAGATAAATCAATTCAATATTTGCCGAAGTTGTTCAATCTATAAGATAAATCAATTCAATATTTGCCGAAGATGTTCAATCTATGAGATAAATAAATTAAATATTTGCCGAAGATGTTCAATCTATGAGATAAATCAAATCAATATTCGCCGAAGATGTTCAATCAATGAGATAAATCAATTCAATATTCGCCGAAGATGTACAATCAATGAGAAAAATATATTCAATATTTGCCGAAGATGTTAAATCTATGAGATAAATCAATTCAATATTTGCCGAAGATGTTCAATCTATAAGATAAATCAATTCAATATTTGCTAAAGATGTTCCCTCTATGAGATAGACGAGCAACCGGCTGGAAAGATTCGAATCAATCGCACGCTCAAGAAGGGATAAATGGGTGTAAATGGATTTCCGCAGGGATGGCCCCTTGACCGGAACACCCAATTGGAAGTCTGACTCAACCACGGGCCTTTGTCCCTGTGGTGATTCAGGATGCATCTGTTCGGGTTAACCTCAGAGAGTGAGAGATATTGACACCGTGACGTTGTCCTGTGGTGGTGGAAATTTGATCAGAATTACACATCTTGTTATCATACTCTTCCATTTTATTCATCGCTTAGTAAATTACAAGTTCCAAAATCGCTTTATTAGGTACCGCTCAACAAGAGCAACCTAGTTTATGATAATTGAAAAAATGAATGCGAGTTATTCACATATTAAACGAAAGGTTAACGCGGGATACAATCCCGGTTCATGACTGACGGGAATCGAGAGTATTATCCACTCGTCCACCGACTTTTATGCCTTTTTTTAAATTACAAGAGGACCTTATACATATGCAATGCTATTTTATGTAACATAGGATATGAGAACAAAGAATGTAATTTTTAAAATTCAATTGCCATCTATCGATAAAAATTTCTAACAAATAAATTTACTGGCAATATGTTTATTTTAAATAATATCATCAAATTTTATCTTTACAGACCTTACTGCAATGATATAAGTTATTGAATGCGATACCATCTCATTCAATAATTTATATCATTGCAGTAAGGTCTGTAGAGATAATATTTGATGGTATTATTGAAAAGAAACACATTTCCAATAAATTTATTTGTTACAAATTTTAAAGAATGTAATGTAACAGATCAAACGATGAAATTAAGTGAAAAAAAGCATTTTCTGAGATTTCTAAACTAAAATTTGATGATGGCTTTGCCATCTATCAATTTTTAATTTTTTTTTTAAATCCTTATTAAACATAGTACAGACCATGATTTTGCTGGTGGGTAGTAGTTTGCACCACGTGTCAACACATGTAAAAAACAATTCGAATGTGTAAAAATTTAACGTAAAAATAACAACTGACCGTTATTGTTTTTCTATATTATTGGCAAAAGACTTTCTTAATATATCAAGGAAAGCCATGCACATACACGTTTCAGCGTGATACAGACTGTATCTCATCGATCAAAAAGACTTGTTCAAAATATTTCCTGATATATCAAGGAACAGATATTTTTATTTTGGAGTCAAAAGGCGATCCATCAATTGAGTGTTTATAAAAGGGTGTACCTGGATCTGTGAAGAAAATAAAATTCTCAAAATATTTCGAGAGATTGCTCTCTCTCTTTATCAATATTTTATATTTTTTATAGCCAAAAAGTATTTTAAAATCTTAATTATTGCAAGATATTCATTAAATAATTCAACAGGTCTCTGGAGATGGGTTTCATCTACTGCAGTAGAAGGCAACTACTTCACTTACGTAAACAGAGGCGCACGTGGGCTGGAAAAGGATAATAAAATGAAAAGAAACCTCTTTCCAGAAAACTTTTCGCATTTTTAAATATATATCCAGAAGATTCGATTCAATAATAATATTGCAAAAGATATCGCATTAAAACTTCACCTTCTTGAATAATACTGTCGTTTCGGTACCATATTTCTAAACATATATTATTTATTGGTAAAGGTATTTTATAAAACTCAATAAGTAATTATTTTATTTCCTTTTTAATCAAAACAGGGGTCGCTGGACAAGTGTTCTAAACCTTTGGTTTTTCGATCTCTACGACCTGGGATCAAACCCCGCGCATTGGGTACTTTTCCGGTCCCAAGCCAGGATGAAAAAGGAGGAGGGGGAGCAGTAACAAGCTCGCTAAAAAACCTGGGTTCTGCTGGCTCGGCTGATAGTACCTTGTAAGGGCTCCTGATCCAGGGATACAGGATGAGCAGCGTTTGTACTCCATGTTAGGAGCGGCTGCACATGGCGTCTTAAGCGGTTATTTCTTTTGGAGCCAGTCGGCCTGCCACTGAGTAGTGATTTCAGTCTTACTGACAAAGACAGACTCATTCTACTTCACCCAGTCATGATTGTTATCAAACAGACACCATCAAGGGTCATAACTTGATACCCTAATATAATTGAGTGGAAATAAGAAAGAAAGAAGAAAAATAATTCTCCAATGTTTTTCGAAGTTTAACTCCACATGCAAATGCAAGTAAATAAACAGGGATCTGGAAGAATTGTAAATGACAAATTCAAATAGTTTTTCACATGTGTAGACATGTGGTGCATTTAAAGTAAAAGTAGTTGCCAACTACTACTCATCATGATTATCACTGTCTGTACCATGTGTACTAGAGATGAAAAAATCAAAACGGAAGCGCTATCCTGATTCACATTTAAACTTCTTCATTTATCAAGTCAAGTTGAATCTAGCGTGGAAAACTGCAGGGTGGGCTGGGGGTGACGAGGGGCAGCTAATGGGATTAAAGTGTGAAAACGCGTGGCGGTGAAAAATGACGAGCGAGCGAGCATGGAGGTGATGGATTCTACCCATTCATCTTCTGGAGCTGTCGTCGCAACAATGGTCCTCTTTCTGGTGGATCCACCTAGTGGCTTCAATGTCACGGCAGGCACACAAAATGCTACCATACTGTGCATTCCGAATTCATAATTCATTATTATTCGTGGATGGCTTTTCTTGATTTATCAAGGAATTGGGTTTGCCAAATATCAGGGAACAGACTATAGCAATGTTTAGTTGATTTCTGTTTCACCAGATGGCGCTCTGCCTTCTGTAAAGCACATGTGCTCCTGGTCAGGATATGCCATTTTTATTTATAATTCCTTATATCGAATGACTATTCTTAATAAACGTTCTTCCCTTGACTTTAATTTAATAAAATCAATAAATAATTCAAGTTTCTTTATACAAGAAATCATTTGTTTTACAAACAGTTTGCATTTCTCCACTTGACATTATTAAGCCAGTAGAAGAGTCTTGTTGCTTGGAAACTCGCTTTTCCAATTAAAAAAAAACGTTAATTGTTAAAATTTTAAATTAATATTTATATAACTCTTAACAAAATTTTACATAATGAACTTGAAATAGAGTTTTTCAGTAGTAATAGCAGATAGTAGGCTCCAATGAACCGTTTGTTTAATAAAGAATGTGCGTTGGTAATGAAAAAGTATACCTGATTCAGCGCTCTAGGGTAAGCAGGTCTGGAAGCCCCAGAACCCTGTTGACATATGAACGAAAAGAAAGATGGTCCGGAGTTTAACTCCTGGTAGGGCCAGCCTGTGCTACACACCGGCTAATGTAGGAAGGTATCAATTGGTAGCGTCTGTTCCCCATAGGAGCGGCTACAAAGGGCACTCTATGTCATGATCGGAAAACCAAAAGAAGCAAAGTCACACTGAGTGGTACTTCCAGGTCTTCAGACCAACAACAGGTGCACCCCTCTTTCTTTCTCCATGATGTCTACATCTGTCTCAAAGACCTCTGGGAAAATCTCAGTACTATATAAAAAAGCTGAGACGATGGAATCTGATGGCGATCGTTTAAACGACTTGAGGAATAGGCAACAACAACAACGATGGAAGATCCTTCCGAAATGCTCGGTGGCCTAATTCTTCCAGATAACAGGAACTAACGGCGTCGATCACACTTCGTTGTCCAAACAGCTGTTGATGACACGGCAAAAAAAAAAAAATTGAAATCCTTCAAACAGACGATCAATGATTCGATGCAAAGCCAACCGATATCACCATCGGTGACAGACTGCAACAGAATTCCCCTGGAATGTTTCGAGACACCGCTTGTTTGCTTTACACAACAAACAAGCCTTGTTTGTAGACTGATAATGGTAGAGTCTTAGGTAGAAGCTAACAATGGAGAGTGCTATTGAGGGAATCCAGGCTGTTTTCTGCGGATGTCCAATCCATCAGCGACCGGCTGAAAGAAGAGGCTGTTAGCTCAATTGCCTTGCTCCAGAAGTCCTATCAGGTGCATAAATTGGACTGGTTAGCATTCCTGGTAATGAACATATAACACAGGAGTCTGAAACATAGTAGAAAAGATATTTATAAATAAAATGGCCATCCAGGTCTTCTTGGAATCACACTAAAGGCCTCGGTGAAGTTTACAGTTACCCGCGAGTTTGTGCGAATCATATAAAATTAAATGCACGAGCCCAAACCGAGCGTTCATCTGATGAAAAGAATCATACAGTGGGCAAAGGTTGCTTGATTTCAGGCGACTACTTCAACGTAGAGATCATTCCAAGAAGAGCATGTAGAAATCAAAGGTTTTCAACATAATAATCAGGTAGATTATGTTCAGAATGTCCATCGCCAACTTTAGTTCAAAAGAAAAACAGTCTCATCGCTGATGCAGCTTCGTCAGACATTTAGACGATGTTCCAGGGGAAGATTCGACTAGGAATGAGGAACGTTGAAAACTCGAGCATTATCTCTGGCAACAGACGACGCTGAAAGCCCACTATTCACCGGTGAAGGAGCTCAAAGCGTCCATCCTGATGAAAAGAATCATACAGTAGGCAAACGTTTCTTGATTGCAGGCGACTACCTTCACGTAATGATCATTCCAAGAAGAGCATGTAGAAGGCAAAGGTTTCCAAACATATAATCAGGTAGATTCTGTTCAGAATGTTTATCGCCATCAAAAGATCAAACAGCATCATCGCTGAAGCAATTTCGTCAAATATTTAGACGATGTTCCAGGAGAAGAGTCGTCTAGGAATGAGGAGATCTTCAAACTCGATCATTATCTCTGGCAACAGACGACGCTGAAAGTCACCGGTGAAGATTTTTAGTGATGTTGTTATGAAGATAACTAGCCGAAGTACATATAGAGACCCAGTTAATGTTTTTGTTACATTTTGAAGAGCAGATAGTACTGTTTTGGGAGATATATAACTACGTAAACCAAGTATTTATTTAAACTCTATTCTTTCAGTGACTCGCTCTTACTTTTACGGGGAATGGTTATTTTGATCATCATAAACATTTTCCTGTGGAGAGGAGTGACAGTGAGTTAATAAAACATCGGAATTGGAATAAATAAGTGGTTGACATAGCGATATTTCTTCTATACCAACTTCCAAACAACAAAGATCTTCAAAAAGATAGTATTGCCACAAAATTTAACAGTAGACTTCTTGCTAAATAACTTCGTCAAAGAAATGTTCAAAATCCTTAGCAACATTTGGAAAAGAGAGCTTATTCCATTCTGGCGTACGACTATTGGCAAAGCAACGGTTGTGGCATTCTTTTTTGGTGACCAGGGAAGTTAGTAAGAACGAGTTGGTTTCTCTTGTCGAATTCCACGGAGATCAGTTGAGTGAGATAGTCGACAATGAACTCACCTAAGTAGGAATACTGAGCAAAGCGTGTGCTGAGGCATTCGATTAAAATATCAAACGAAGCAGCCTAAGAAAGTCGTTTTTATCTTGTCCTTTGTATGTGAGAGAGAAAAGATAAATTAGAATTCTAAAATTGGTAAAATTACATTAATAACAATAGATAGACAAAGTCATACATAATGATTCAACCTATGATCTATTGAGATATAAATATTTGACGCAGAGAGGATATTGATCTATTGAAAAAAAAACCATTCACTCCAAACAATTCTTTCCAGATGGGCGCTCAGAATTTGCCAAAGAGGTGTAATGGTTTTGGATCAGCGACATTAAACACTTTCCAATTCCTTAAGTTTTGTCCACGAGTGTAAATTATATACAAACACAAGGTATTAAGACCAAATCCAAATAAATAATGTGAAACCTTTAGTCAATAAAGTTGTTACAATCATAATCAGATTCAGTACTTTTGTCTGATGATGGGGTAACAAAAGTTATTAATAAAACAACACACACTATTTATTTCGATTTGGTCTTATTATCTTTTTTATCCTAATATAGCCTTCAGTGGAAAGATCATTCTTGATTTTGATCGTAAAGCTAGAGGCTGCCTGGCCGGCATTCATAGTTCTTTAGTATAAAGTTACTTCCGGCCAGTAAATCTTTTTTATTATCTCGACGTTTCGACAAGAATATTTTGTCCTCGTCAGGAGCGAACAAAAAATAAAACATTTGGCAAAGCGTTAAAAATTATTCCCTTATATAGATATATATATATAATAATTTTTAACGCTTTGCCGAATGTTTTAATTTTTGTTCGCTCCTGACAAGGACAAAATATTCTTGTCCAAACATCGAGACAATAAAAAAAAAAATATTACTGGCCGAAGTATGTTTAATTTAAAGAACTTGATTTTGATGTTCAATACAAAAAAAAAAACTGTAAAAAATCTCTCTCACAAAATTTGACTTGTTTCGAACATAGCTCTTAAGTTAATGAGAAGACAACCCATGTAAGAACCTATCCTAAAGCAAAATAAGTAAACAGAACGAGAAACATGTAAAAAATATAATCGGTAAGTAAGATATTAATAAAATACAATTAGCTGAGGGAACAGTTTATTTGTCTTTTATTTAGAACAAAGAGCTCACTTTGTGGAGTTTGAGATCGAAATCATATTACATCCTTTGTTTCAATCATATAGATTTTTTTTGCTTATCCCTAGTACACGAGGTACAGACCATGGTAATCATGGTGGTAGAAGTAGGCGATGCTTTTACTGTAAGTGCACCACATGTCTACAATGTAAAAATCAGTTCGACTTTGTACTTATAATGTGCCAGAGCCCCCGTTTGGTTACTTGCACTCGCTGGTGGGTTGGACTTTTATAAGAATCGGGATCATTGGAGCATTTTTTTATTTTATATCAGAAAAAAGAGACCAATGCGGGAATCGAACCCGGTTCGTAGAGGTAGAAAACCAACGGTTTAGACAATCCTTCCATCGACCCCTCGTATAGAATTAATTTCTATAAGTTCATCATGAACAATTATAATACGGTAGAAAAATTCCCATTATTTATTATAATGAAGGTATTGCAAGGTATGGTCTCATTTGAGGACAGCCATTCTGTGTTCCTCGAAACGGTGACATTTCCCAGGAACTCGTCATCCACCTGCGTGACATTTCCTATAAACGTTTCCTGTTGTCAGGACAAGTTTGATGCGACAATTGGACACCGACCCTACCACAGGTCAAATAAACCAAAGAACGTCACACTTCATCAATTTCGTTCATTATTTTCTAATAGGAAGATCTTTGTTTTGAATTCTTTGATATTATTTTCACAATTTTTATTTGTGAAACTTTATTATTGCGACTATTTCTTTTGATTTATACTCAACTTACATTGTTCTTACTTCGCAATGGAAAAATATTGGATGAGCCATTCTTTAAATAGTTTCGAGAGTTCGAATTTTTTCTTTTGAAGTTTCTTATAGTTTTATACTGTGTTTTAACATTAGTCAAATACCAAGTAGGGAACAATTCTCTTTAAAACATTTTCAATTTCTACATTTTTTATTTGTCTTAATAGGAATAGTTTAATATCACGATTAAACGAAATTCTTGTGTGCTATTCAAACGTGGATTATTTTCTGCTTAGACAAGTAAAGGACGAATTTACAAATATAGATAAAGAATTCTTCCTGGATTGAAATTAGACGAAAAAACATGGCAAAGGAAGACGAGTTTATTTTATTGATTCATAGATTCAAGCTTTCGGGCAAAAGCCCTTCAACAGGCGAGATAGAACGACACTGCATCAATAAAAAAAACTCGTCTTCCTTCGCCATGTTTTTTCGTCTAAAGGACGAATTTGTTTTTATTACCCCTAGTACACAGGCTATGATAGTCATAGTGGGTAGTTAGCGACGGCTTTTACTGTAAATGCACCACATATCTACACATGTAGAAATGTACACATGTAGAAAACACAGTTCGACTTTTCAACTTACAAGTTTTCTAAAGCCCCGTTTGATTACTTGCATTCACTGATGAGATTGGACTTTTGTAAGAATCGGGGGCAATTCAAGCATTTTTTTGAAAAATTAAAAATAAAAATACCCAATGCGGGATTCGATCCTGGGTCATGACTGTTGGAAATCAACAGTTTACACCACTACCCCACAGCCCCTCCAGAAATACTGCTAAAACTATCAAATAAGATAAGGACTGTATCGTGTACACTCACAATTATCGAGTTTGTCCTCTAAACAGAATCGTACCGATTCGTCAATATAGGCAAATGTTTTTATCACCTCACAATCGGATCTCACCAACATGACTAAATAGACTTGACATAAAAAGTTGTCGCCAAAGTTTGGCTGAAGTTGGTGGTCAATAATTCAAATATCGAACAATTCTTATCACAGAACAGTGTTGTGTCGATGCCACTTAGCACTAGTATCTGAAGAATGAATAGGAGACAGTTATAGCACATTTTGTAGAAGGCAATAGATTGCAGAGAGAAAATGTCTATAAAACAATGGTTGCTTCTACCGTCAAAATAACGCTAAACGCTATAACACTGAGCGCTATCTATCGATAAAGCTGATGTAGCTTTGTCCCGATCTGAGTCCGGTAGGTTTTAGATACGTTCAATAGATTGGGCTTAGTTTTTGCGTTATTTTGACAGGAGAGGCGACCTTTATTTTATGAATCAATTTCTTATTTTTTGGCCATATATATTTTTCTTTAAACAATAGACACTTCGGCCATTTAAAGTTTTATACTCAACGTATCTACAGAAATTCTTTGTCTTCGTCAGGAGAAATAAATAAAGATAAAGCATTTGGCAAGGCATTAAAATTGTTCTGAAGTTGCAATGGCGTATATATGTTGACCATAGATTTGGCCTAGCCAATCTACCCGCTAAATACCTATTTGGCAGATTGTGATGATTACATTTAATCCTTTGTGGGTCTCGTGGAATAAAATTTGCCTTAGATTGGTCTTTACTTAGTCGCTTCTCAGTTTTCCAAAGCTTGTGTTGTGGCTTCGTCATCGACCTGAGTACGCTAATTTGCAGAGATGGTCGATAGATAGCGCTCAGGTTTAGCGTTTCTAACGAGAGAGACTATCTTTAATTTTATAAATCAATTTCTTACCGGCAAAATTTTCATCTGAAGAGTAATAATGACTCTATAATCAAATTGTTACATCACCTTTATTACCCTTTTATATCTTCCAAACCAACAAACCTTCTTGATCATTAAAAAAAATGGACTGATTTCTAAAGTTCTGAATGGTGAAATGAATGGAATAAGAACTGTTGACGAAGTGGATTCATTAATGGATAAATATAAAAATAAAAGGATTAATCTTTATGAAATTCTTGATGGCAAAATGGATGGGAAAAGAAAGGCATAGAAGAAGTATCTGTTCATTATTGGACATATATTAAGAAAAGATTGGTTTTCTGATTGGTTCTATCCATTGCTTTCTTTTTTTTTTTTTGCTTATCCCTAGTACACGTGGTACAGGCCATGATAATCATGGTGGGTAGTTGGCGACTGCTTTTTTACTGTAAGCGCACCACATGTCTACACATGTGAAAGCAGTTCGACTTTGCACTTACAAATATGCCAGAGCCCCGTTTGATTACTTGCACTCGTGGTGGGGTTGGACGCTTCTCTTATAATTTTTTCAAATCCTTCTTTACATTAAAGTATACATCCGCATTTCCAACTAAACCTATTTTCAGCAAATTTCAAAATTTTCATTAATATCTTGTGAATATCGTGAAATTGAAGTCCACCCTAGACTGACGAGAGCTATTATCCCGTAAACATGGTTCCAGACGGGCGTTCGAAATTTGTCGGTGTTACGGCTTTGTCACCAACCAGATTCAACTATTCTACTGAGACAGTTAATAGATGACGCATGATTTTAGTTTCTATTTTCACGGGAGAGGTGGCCTTTCCTTTTATCGAATATTTTTGTTCAACAAACCTATTGTTTTCTTATTATATTATTAAAGAATTTTGAATATTTGCCTCGCAGTCCTTTCATGTTAATAAGATATTTCATCTATTTTTATCGAAAAATAAACCATATTCCCATTAAAGAATAGAGGGACAATAGAAAAGGTTGATGAATCACAAACTATGTAACGTACATTTGAAGGAAAATCTTGTCCTTAACGGTGGATTCCTGGAGTCATTTGTAGAAAAATTAAGCCCGCAGCATCCATGATCTGCTCGGTGATCTTCAGTTTGTTTTCCCTAGTCTACTTAGCATTCTATATTCCTATATTCCTATATCTGAACGTGTAAAATAATTGTGATTTTATTACATGATATTTTCATTCTTTAGAGAAATTAAAAGCTTTTGCTTACTTTTAAAATTATATTATGTTTTTTTTATGCAAATCTTCTAAAATATGTGTATTTATAAACAATTTATCTTCTTATAAGTTTTCAATTGTTTCTCTTGTCAAAAGGCAGAGATGATTAAAACCTTTCACCTCAATTTCGTGATTTTATCAAATCATATTAATCAGATATTTTCTGAAAATGAGTAATAAAATCATTTCCATATTTACCATATTATGCTTTACCATTCAGAAAAGAGTTGAAATTCTATAAAGAGTCATTTCGCAATATTAACAAACCTTTTTGGCTGAAGAAATCAGCAAAATCCAAATTGGAAGATGATTCGAGAAGTTTAATATTCAAGAAAGACTAGGTACGTTTCGTATTCGTGGAAGAAGACGAAAATTTGTTGATATAAATGTTAGACAAAGACTTTACTATGGGACATTCAACCTTTGTTCATATAAAAAAAAATCAGAATCAGTAATTAAATTTGATATTGAATAGGATGATAAATAATCAATTCAAAATGTTTTGTTGAAAACAAAGTATAACAATTATGCACCCCAACCCAATATTAGATAAATTTATGGAACACATAAAAGGATTTGTCTGCAAAAAAATGCACATCACGACTTGGTAGTATGACTCAGCTATTTCAATGTTCTAATATTGTATCCATACTGAAGAGAATGTATTTCCCAGTAGTAACATGTAGCCAATAAGATATTATATACAACTTCATTAGTTCTCAAACAGATGTTAGAATAACGAAACACAACAGCTCTCTTATGCAAATGCAATTATCATGGTTGTTTTTCCGCTCCCTTCATCGATAAACATGAATCACGTATCAGACCTTTTTTTTTTTTTCATGATAGCTGTGACGTGATTGTATGAATTGTGATCTTAATAACAGAATGAGAACATTTATAAAACCTTATATTTTCGATTGTTTTAGGAATCGAAATTTCTCAGTTCTAAAATTTAAGATTTTAAATGATAATATTTTTAAAAATAAATCAATGGATAAAATAGGATTATTAGAAAATTGAGAAACTTATAAAAATAGCAGCTCACAATCATAATAAGAATTCAATTATTATTGATATTGAGTGAATATGTTTTACCTATCTTTATTATACGTTGTACTGGCCATAATAATCATGGTGAATAATTATCGATTGCCTTTTACTGTAAGTACTACATGTCTACACATCTAGAAAGCAGTTTGTCGTTTTCTATTACACGGTAAAGGGTTCTCGTTTGGTTATATATACACTAGCACTTACTGTTGGTTACTTGCTCTCATTGAACTTTGTCATTAATTGGGGGATATTGAGACAATATTCTTAAGAATTTATTTTTGAATATCAAAATCGAGACTTCTTCTTTCTTGGCTCTTTTTTTTTTCTATTTCATCATTTGGCACTTCATTTCGGGAGCATACCCATATAGCTACATCTTAACCACAGTTATGACCTTTACCCTCTAATCAGATTCTTATTCGAACATTTCCAGCATGTTTTAGGTGCAAGAAATCGCTATACCTTTTTGTTAGAATATGAGCATAATGGGGAAATTCGTTTCTCTTTCTCAATTTCTCTTAATTATTTTGGGCTATTATTTGAATGAATAATTTTGGTAACGCTTTTATAAAGTTCGTCTTGTCTCATAACTCTTATTCTTAGATTCTTCTGTTTTAAATTTGAAAATTGTGTTAGGTTTTTGACAGTGTAGATGTAAGATTGGGTGTTAAAACACTTTTCATCGTATGCTAAACTAAACGTCGGCTTAATCATGAAAGATATTTATATGTTGGTAAAATATATATATTAGTTTTTTTTTTGCTTATCCCGAGTACACGTGGTACAGGCCATGATAATCAAAGAGGGTAGTTAGCGACTGCTTTTACTGTAAGCGCACCAAGTGTCTATACATGTGAAAAGCAGTTCGACTTTGCACTTACAAATGTGCCAGAGCCCCGTTTGGTTACTTGCACTCGCTGGTGGGAATGGACTTCTGCAAGAATCGGGGGCCATTGGAGCATTCTTTTTCAAACAGAAAAAAGTGTCCAATGCGAGAATCGAACGCGGGTTCCTAGTGGGTCGAAAACCAAACGTTTAACCAGCCTTTCACCGACCCCCATATAATTAGTTTTAAATATTAATTGTTGAATTCTATTTTAACAAGTTTCACAGAAATTATTTTATAAAAAACGTTGTAACTTATGAATTAATCAATAAAACTTCATTGCAAAATCGAAATACCAGATCGTCAAAGATTTAAAAAAATAAATAAATTTACGAGCGTTTTATATGAAGGTAATTTATACATTAGAATGTAGTTAAAGCTTTTTATTCTATGATTTTTTTTTTAAATTTCCATGAATGGGTTACAGCGAGTCACTGACACGTAAGAAAATAAAGATATTGAAAGGCTGTGTGTTGCGGATAATTAATCATTTATATTTATTAATATTTTTTGATACAATTTATTATTTCGTAATTTATTTGAATAAATAACAGGTAGGCACTGAAGAAGGGAGATATGGAGACACCATGTGTCCCCACCCTCAGTAAAGGAAGGCACTGAAGGAGGGAGATATGGAGAGACCATGTGGCCCACCCTCAGTAAAGGAAGGCACTGAAGGAGGGAGATTTGGAGAGACTATGTGGCCCACCCTCAGTAAAGGAAGGTACTGAAGAAGGGAGATATGGAGAGATTATGTGGCCCACTCTCAGTAAAGGAAGGCACTAAAGGAGGGAGATATGGAGAGACCATGTGGCCCACCCTCAATAGAGGAAGACACTGAAGGAGGGAAATATGGAGAGACCATATGGCCCACCCTCAGTAGAGGAAGATACTGAAGGAGGAAGATATGGAGAGACCATGTGGCCCACCCTCAGTAGAGGAAGGCATTGATGGAGGAAAATAAGGAGAGACCATGTGGCCCACCCTCAGTAGAGGAAGGCACTGAAGGAGGGAGATATGGAGAGACCATGTGGCCCACCCTCAGTGAAGGAAGGCACTGAAGGAGGGAGATTTGGAGAGACCATGGGGCCCACCCTCAGTAAAGGAAGATACTGAAGGAGGAAGATATGGAGAGACCATGTGGCCCAACCTCAGTAGAGGAAGGCATTGATGGAGGAAAATAAGGAGAGACCATGTGGCTCACCCTCAGTAGAGGAAGGCACTGAAGGAGGGAGATATGGAGAGACCATGTGGCCCACCCTCAGTAGAGGAAGGCACTGAAGGAGGGAGATATGGAGAGACCATGTAGCTCACCCTCAGTAGAGGAAGGCATTGATGGAGGAAAATAAGGAGAGACCATGTGGCCCACCCTCAGTAGAGGAAGGCATTGATGGAGGAAAATAAGGAGAGACCATGTGGCCCACCCTCAGTAGAGGAAGCCACTGAAGGAGGGAGATATGGAGAGACCATGTGGCCCACCCTCAGTAGAGGAAGGTACCGAAGGAGGAAGATATGGAGAGACCATGTATATAAGACATTCATAAAATATAATATTTTTTCCTTTTTTTAAGAGATAAGTGTATTTGTTTGAAATTTGAAAGTGTTTATTTGCTTCCCTTCTAGAACTGCTGATATGTAATGTAAAGTCGAAATGTTAATTAAAAATCAGAGCACCGAGGAAGAATCGGAGTTTGTCCATCCTCCAAGCTTGTCACTCGGAGGTCGATGATTTGTCACGGCGCCTAATGAAACACCCAGCTCCAATCAATGTCACCAGGCGACGGACTGGGCCATTCTACTGCTGCCTCCATGGCAGCTTTGTATTCTAATGTATATTTACAGAATCTTATTCCTCCATAGTATATACATCGTACTTAAAGTGTATTTACAGAATCTTACTGCTCCATAGTATATACATCGTACTTAAGGTGTATTTACAGAGTTCTACTGCTCCATAGTATATACATCGTATTTAAGGTGTATTTACAGAGTTCTAACTGCTCCATAGTATATACATCGTATTTAAGGTGTATTTACAGAGTTCTACTGCTCCATAGTATATACATCGTACTTAAGGTGTATTGACAGAATCTTCCTGCTCCATAGTATAATATCGTACTTAAGGTGTATTTACAGAGTTCTACTGCTCCATAGTATATACATCGTACTAAAGGTGTATTACAGAGTTCTACTGCTCCATAGTATATACATCGTATTTAAGGTTTATTTACAGAGTTCTACTTCTCTCCATAGTATATATATCGTATACAAGGTTTTATTTACAGATTCCTACTGATCCATGGCAGTTACATCGTACTTAAGATTTATTTACAGAATCTTCCTGCTCCATAGTATAATATCGTACTTAAGGTGTATTTACAGAGTTCTACTGCTCCATAGTATATACATCGTACTAAAGGTGTATTTACAGAGTTCTACTGCTCCATAGTATATACATCGTATTTAAGGTTTATTTACAAGAGTTCTACTTCTCTCCATAGTATATATATCGTATACAAGGTTTATTTACAGATTCCTACTGATCCATGGCAGTTACATCGTACTTAAGATTTATTTACAGTGTCTTACTTCTTCATAGCAGATATAGCTCCTTCGTGTTTTATTACAAGGTCCTACTGCTTTATGAAAAATACATCGCGGTTTTGGGAGATTTCAAACAAAAAAGTTGATCACTATTTAATTTTAAGCAATATACATGAGCACTTGGAATGTTCTGCAATATGACTATATGATTTACAATCTTCCAAAACCTTTTACACACAATCAATACATTTCGCCATCCTTTGTAACCAGTCATCAAACTAACCTTCTTCCATCACAACTTCCATCTTTCCTCAGGGAGCTGGGCACACTCGTTATCTCATGCATTCAAAGAGCCTCCATCGCAGAAAATTCGTTTACATTTCAGTCTGTTCTTCACTTAAGGTAAGAGGTCAAGTCACAAGGTGCAAGGTTTGAACTTTAGGGAGGGATGCTCAAATAAATTTAGTCCAGTACGTGCCAAATAATCGACACAGGCCTTTGAACGGTGAGCTGGAGCATTGTCATAGTGGAAAAGCCATGGCCAGTCCTTGAATTTGGACGTAACCTTTTTATAGCTTGAACAAATTAGGAATGCATTCCTCAGTGTACCATTTGGCAGTGACTGCCTTCTGATTTTCCAGTACCGCGCGTCTTACAACTTCTCTGGCAGTAAAAAAAGACAGCTAATATTTTCTTCTTAGTGGATCTGGATTTTCGTACAGACACAGGCGTGCTTTCACCTTTAAAGATCCTAATTTGTTTATGGGTTTAAGTAGGCACATCAAGATGAAAAAGCAAAGTTTCCTCACCTGTATGATGCTTTTGATATACAAGGTGATCCCTTATCAAACCTTTTGAGCATCTCACGGTACCATAAAGCACTTCTAGTCATCTCATTAGTCAAGGGAATAAGGAATTGATCAACCAAAACCCGATATTGAAATATTTGCGCCTATTACAGAAGAACGAACAAAACAACAAACAAATTGAAACTTATGAATTAAAGATATTTATATACTTATTATATGTATCAATCGACAGAGTTCATAAATTTATATAGACAAAGTGGCTGATGTAAGAGAGTTAAATCATTTAGATCAGAGAATAATCGATTTCTCACTTCTGTAAAGTACTGACAGTTATAGATAAGGTGAAGATCAGTTTGTTGAGTTTCTTCGAGGAAAGATTTTGCGGTTATCACTTTTTTCCTGAAAAAAAATCGTTATTCAAATAAAACTACAATATCTATATGGTTGTGAACGATTCAGACAAACATATAGGTTATGGATCATAATTCCTATCAGGAATCTTTTCCCATGTAATAGCTGGAGAGAAGACTTTAGAACCCATGTTCCTCAGTCCCTTATTGATTTTAAAAAGAGCTGTCAGTGACCATCATCAATTGATATGCAAATTTATCGATGAATATGGAACGGAAGTTTTTTTCTTGCTGTTAAATTACAAGTTCCAATTGTAAAAAAATGAATGTGTGAGTATTGTTTATTCAAATTTTTCTTTTATAAAATCATTCGTATCTGAGAGAAAATCGGATTAGAATTTTTGGAGGTTAATACATTAATGAATATCTCTTTTAAGTTCGATATAAAGTTTGTAATAATGGTATAGTATTATCTTTTTGATGAGCATCACTAGTATTACTATCATTAGTGTAGATCAACTATATATAAATTAGTTAGTAGTATCTATTTATATGTATATTGTAATCTAGGTTAAGAGAAAACTGTATCATTTTCAGAAAGAGCTTCAATACATTCTAAATTCAGTTAATCATTATAAAGATTTCCTATTTTCAATTTATTTGTTGAGAAAATCAATTCTAATGATACCCATTTTCTTGATGATTCTAAATTCAAATCAAATTTATTAATAATTATTAGAAATTTTGAATGATATTGAATTAAATTTACAAAGAAATTCTAATTTTGATTGAACTATATCAGATAAAAAGAAATCAGTTTAGTTTCATATGGAAAAATCTAATAAAATATATTTTTAAAAAGCTTTTAGTTGAAAAAACAGAAGATGATTTTGCTCTTAATTTATCACTTTGATCTATAGTACAATTTCAATTTTGGACTAAATTTCGCCTAATGCAAAATAATAACAATATTTTCATTCGACAAAAATAACGTTAAATAAAATATTGTTATTATATTGCAACTGTAAGGTGCCAAACACTAGCGTCATTATAAAATATATTTGGCTTTTATTTAGTTTAGTATTTAAAAAAATGGTTATTTGGAATTATATCAAAATATGACAATTGTTTTTTTTTTTTTTTTTGTAGAATGAATGCAGAAGATTCACTGACTAAAAATTTCAGAATAAAAAAGAGAGGAGAAGAACACAAAATATATGAAAAAAATTATATAATTCTTATTTACAAGGGGATGATTTCTGGAATTTAAAAATGATTTTTGAGAATACATTGTGAAGGTCTATGAAAAGACACTTGAAAAAAAAAAAAACATTTGAAGAAACAAATGATCGATCTTCTATCTTGGGTAGAACCAATAGGATTATCAGGAGGTGACGAAACTATAAATCCCTGGCAGATGACCCGAGTGAAGCATTTTTTGAAGGGTGCCTTCCAATCAGGGCGCTGGGTGTAATTATCGTAATGGGGCGCCCGTGGAAGTTTTAAATGAAATCCTAATTAGAGAAGCCTGAAGATCTAACAAGACGGGCTAATCAGACCTTTAATTGGGTCTAACAACGGGTTGTCAACGTAATCCCGACCCCGCGCCGCTGCCATTTACATCCGACTTCGTCCAACGGCCGCCATTTGCATAATCGTCCATGTTGTTGTTTTTGTGACTCACAAAGTCCTGTGATTCACTGCTGTGTGGTTGTAGCGATTGTGTGATTTATAGCTGTAGTGACTGTGTGTTGTGGTCAGAGACGTGTAGGAAATTGTGGTTGTGAGGCTGTAACGATTGTACGTCGTTGGGTTGCAGCGACGTGACTGGGTGGTTGTATGGCTGCAGCGACGTGACTGTATGTGGTTGTGAGGCTGCAGCGACGTGACTGTGTGTGGTTGTATGGCTGCAGCGACGTGACTGTGTGGTTGTATGGCTGAAGTGACGTGGCTGTGTGGTTGTATGGCTACAGCGACGTGACTGTGTGTGGTTGTATGGCTGCAGTGACGTGTTTTGTGACTTTTTGGTTGTATTGTTGCAGTGACCTCTTAGTAGGTGTGTGGTTGTATGGCTGCAGCGACGTGTCCTGTGACTGTGTGTGGTTGTATGGATGCAGTGACATGTTGGGTGAGTGTGTGGTTGTATGGCTGCAGTGACCTTTTAGTAAGTGTGTGGTTGTATGGCTGCAGCGACATGTTCTGTAACTGTGTGTGGTTGTATAGATGCAGTGACATGTTTAGTGAGTGTGTGGTTGTATGGCTGCAGTGAGACTTTAGTGAATGTGTGGTTGTATGGCTGCAGTGAGATTTCAGTGATTGTGTGGTTGTATAGCTTCAGTAAGGTTTTAGTGCGTGTGTGGTTGTATGGCTGCAGTGAGACTTTAGTGAATGTGTGGTTGTATGGCTGCAGTGAGATTTCAGTGATTGTGTGGTTGTATAGCTTCAGTAAGGTTTTAGTGCGTGTGTGGTTGTATGGCTGCAGTGAGACTTTAGTGGGTGTGTGGTTGTATGGCTGCAGCGACGTGTCCTGTTACTGTGTGTGGTTGTATGGATGCAGTGACATGTTTAGTGAGTGTGTGGTTGTATGGCTCCACCGACGTGTTTTGTGACTGTGTTTCGTTGTATGGAGTAGGCGACGTATTTTTTTACTGTATGTGGTTGTATAGTTGCAGCGACGTGTTTTGTGACTGTGTGGACTGTGTGTGGTTGTATGGATGCAGCGAAGTGTTTTGTGACTGTGTGTGGTTGTATGGCTGCAGCGCCGTGTTTAATTCCTCTGTAGTTGTATGGCTACAGTGACGTTTTAGTGACTGTGTGGTTGTATGGCTGCAGGGTCGTGTTTAGTTCCTCTGTGGTTGTATGGCTGCAGTGAGACTTTAGTGAATGTGTGGTTGTACGGCTGCATTGAGATTTCAGTGATCGTGTGGTTGTAAAGCTGCAGTAAGGTTTTAGTGAGTGTGTGGTTGTATGGCTGCAGTGACGTGTTTAGTTCCTTTGTCGTTGTATAGTTGAAGTGACGTGTTTAGTTCATCTGTGGTTGTATGGCTGAAGTAACGTGTTTAGTTCCTCTGTGGTTGTATGACTAGAGTGAGGTCTTAGTGAGTGTGTGATTGTATGGCTGCAGTTACGTTTTAATAACTATGTGGTTGTATGGCCTCAGTGAGGTTTTAGTGAGTGTGTGGTTTAATGGCTGCAGTGACGTGTTTAGTTCCTCTGTGGTTGTATGGCTGCAGTGAGGTGTTAGTGAGTCTGTTTGTATGGCTGCAGTGAGGTTTTAGAGAGTGTGTGGTTGTATGGCTGCAGTGAGGTTTTAATGACTGTGTGGTTGTATGACTGCAGTGAGGTTTAGTGATTGTGTGGTTGTATGGCTACAGTGAGGCTTTAATGACTGTGTGATTGTATAGCAGCAGTGACGTGTTTACTTTCTCTGTGGTTGTATGGCTGCAGTGAGGTTTTAGTGAGTGTGTGGTTGTATGGCTGCAGTGAGGTGTTAGTGAGTGTGTGGTTGTATGGCTGCAGTGAAGTTTTAGTGAGTGTGTGGTTGTATGGCTGCAGTGAGGTTTTAGTGAGTGTGTGGTTGTATGGCTGCAGTGACGTTTTAGTGAGTGTGTGGTTGTATGGCTGCAGTGAGGTGTTAGTGAGTGGGTGGTTGTATGGCTGCAGTGAGGTGTTAGTGAGTGGGTGGTTGTATGGCTGCAGTGAGGTGTTAGTGAGTGTGTGGTTGTATGGCTGCAGTGAGGTGTTAGTGACTGTGTGGTTGTATGGCTGGAGTGAGGTGTTAGTGAGTGTGTGGTTGTATGGCTGCAGTGAGGTTTTAGTGAGTGTGTGGTTGTATGGCTGCAGTGAGGTTTTAGTGAGTGTGTGGTTGTATGGCTGGAGTGAGGTGTTAGTGAGTGTGTGGTTGTATGGCTGCAGTGAAGTTTTAGTGAGTGTGTGGTTGTATGGCTACAGTGAGGCTTTAATGACTGTGTGATTGTATAGCAACAGTGAGTTTCTAGTGATTGTGTGGTTGTATGGCTGCAGTGAGGTGTTAGTGAGTGGGTGGTTGTATGGCTGCAGTGAGGTGTTAGTGAGTGTGTGGTTGTATGGCTGGAGTGAGGTTTTAGTGAGTGTGTGGTTGTATGGCTGCAGTGACGTTTTAATGACTGTGTGGTTGTATGGCTGCAGTGACGTTTTACTGACTCTGTGGTTGTATGGCTGCAGTGACGTTTTAATGACTGTGTGGTTGTATGGCTGCAGTGACGTTTTTAATGACTGTGTGGTTCTATGGCTGCAGTGATGTGTTTAGTGACTATATTGTGCGAGTCTATAATTTTTCAGACTTCAATGCTATCTGTAAGTATATTAAATTGAACACAAAATTTTAAATTGATTATAGATAGATATATAATCCATTGCCGACCACTCCGAGTACCCAGAAGGTCTGAAAATATGTCAACTCCAAATGTCATTCAGGTATGAACAAATGTACTAAATTTTAGGCTCCTAGTTGCTCATAAGGTATTTTAAAATTCGATCGTTACATTAAAATGGAATAATAGAAATTTCCTACTACACAGAAGACCGAAACTATGTCAACTTGTATTGTTGTTATCAGTTGTGTACAAATGTTCCAAATTTCAGATTTCTAGGTGTTCTCTAAATATATTAACAATTATTATGATGCATTTGCAAGTTATCTGTTATAAGAAATTGAAAATAATTTTGATTTATATTAATTTATTTTTCAAATAAAACAATTTTCTACTGCCCTTCCTGCAATCATAAAATCATGCGGCGACCTTTCCCAACAATTTGTCAGTTTAGTTCATCATACCCCTGTAATATTGCATTGGGCTGTTTTATTTTTTATACTGAAATCTTGAAATAGGTATTTCAAATGAACTATTCACATAGACTTTGAAGACAGTAGAAATACATATATTTATAAATATATAATGTACTCTAAGCATTGCTTTTCCGCAAACAGAAAATGAGAGTCCTTTTTTTCAACATATTAAAAATTATGATACATTAGCGCGCCATATGTTATGAGAATTCGAAATTATTATATACGTGTAATATTATTTTGAAAGAATCATACGCGTCTATAACATTATTCTCATATTAAAAATTAGTTACATGAACGACACAGACAGATTAGAATGTTAAAAATAAAAGCTTTAAATTTAAAAAAACGTTGGTCTCTCTTCAAATCTGAATTAGATATCATACTAAAGGCATTGAAAACTCTATTATGTAGTTTTAAAATATGAACGAAATCAATTTGAGGTGACAAAATTTGACAAACAACAAAAATACCATTTCAACTACTATAAAATCTATAATATAATAACCATATAAATATTGAATCAATGAAAAGCTCTAAAATACTTTCCAAAACCCATCAAAGATCTCACTAACACAATCAAATTACGTTGCGCCTCGCTATTTTAAAAATATGAGTTCACCTGACACCTCAAGAAGAAATTTATGAAGAAAAATGATGCCATTATCTTGGGCATTATGTTAGGCAGAAGATCAGATGACACCAAGGCAACCCATGCAAGAGAGAGAGAGAGAAAAAAAAGAAAGTAACAAAAATTTTCACAAAAATATAGAAGAAAAGTGGAGAAGAGTAAAAATTGCTGGAGGAGTACCAGATAGAGAAGAAAGAAAACAAATGACTAGAAAAAGAATAAAGCTAAGCTAAAGTTTAAAGTTTTTTTGCGTCTTCTCGAGTTTTGACCAAGACGGCGTGATCGATTGAGAAGCCAAACTGGCAATTTTAAACTTTACAGTTTTGCTCGCGGCAAATCACCACCTTCGTTTTTATCGGGGTCCCAATTACCCTTGATAGATCGAGGGACCAACGTAACAGGAGCTTTAGTCCTTTGGGACTATCCGTCTCCAACTCCCCTGACTGAAATCTGAGCTTCACCAAACCTACATTCTATCCCTCCTGACCTCATTAGTACTCTTTTGTATCCTCAGAAGCATCGCTACACTTCATCAGAGAATTCTCATAAAGCTTCATTTTGAAAGAAAACATTTCCATCTAGGGAAAATTTTCTGGCAAAAAAATATAATTCAATTAAATCGAGCTTTTGGACATTGGAGCTCTTATACAGGAGAATATTGGATAAAGATTCTAAGTTATAAATAAACTTATTCCTTTCCATTCATGATAAAATTATTTAAAAAAAGTTTTAAAATTACAAAATATTTTCTCACAATGAGTATCTTTTTTATTTAAAAACGCTTGCTTTCAAGTGATAATCGCTCTTCAACGGGCTTAATAAAACATCGACTATATCTTAAAAGAAATATTTACAAAACATACGCGCACAGCGTGGATATTTACAACTGAAATTTTTAAAAATGGTATGTAATTTAAACATTTTATGGAATATGTCTATTTACATTTTTAGGGCATCCAGAACAAATTTCAGTTGTAAATATCCACGCTGCGCGCGTATGTTTTGTAAATATTTCTTTTAAGATATAGTCGATGTTTTATTAAGCCTGTTGAAGAGCGATTATCGTTTGAAGCTAGCGTTTTGTAATAAAAAGAAACTCATTGTGAGAAAATATTTTGTAATTTTGAAACTTATTCCTTCATATTAAAGATACTTCGGCCAGTAAATCCTTTTTATTGTCTCTACGTTTCGAGAATATTCTTAAAGCTTTGACAAATGTTTTAATTTTTGTTCGATCCTGACGAGGGCAAAATATTTTTGTCGAAACGTCGAGATATAAAAAAGATTTACTGGCCGAAGTACATATTTTCAAATTGAAAAACTATGAATGCCGGCCAGGCAGGCCCTATCTTTGCGATAAACTTATTCCTGTTGTCAAATTATTTTACAAACAGAAGCAGTTTTAATCTCCTCAGTTATGCGGGAAGAATGTTGTTTATTTGTTAAGTGAACTGATCTCCCACGTCTTCTCATTGAACTAATATGGCCATGTTTGTAAATAAAAGAGGGTTGAAACGGAATGCGAGGAGTCGATGAGTGGTGATCGTGTGGAGACGTTTAAAACGTTCTCTTTGTGCTTGTATGGTGATCTCTTCGCATACCTGTGTGTCCGTTCCTTATCAGCGCTACAAAAAGACATAAAAAAGCCACCCATCTTCCTTATCGCCTGGTTCATTTCAAAGTATTGGTTTTGTTAAAACTAATCGAGTGGTTTTATTTTGTTGTATTTCTGAGTTTTTCTTTTTGTTTAAACCGTACAAAGTAAACTTTGTCACTGTAAAGGGGCTCCCGAAGTAGTCTCGAAATCTCGAGTTAAATAAATTATCATTATAATTATTTTTTGGTAAGAAACTTTTCAATGTGTGGATGGATTTTTTTTTCTTTCAAATTCTATTATACTAGGAGCATTCTGAATGCCTCTTTGGCTATTACTCGAATAATATTTGATATATTTTATTTCTATTTTAATGAGTTGTATGTTTAATATGAAGTGTCTGTTATTATAATAAATATATAGAACACACATTTCTCTAAATACCGTTATCATAAATTCTACTGAATTACTTAATATATTAGGCGAACACCTCAATATACACACAATACGTTCGAAAAAATTGAACTATTTTTTGACGCGTATGATTCTTTTTGAATTAAAACAATGTTCAACTGACCTTACTGCAATGATAAATTAATGGGAGGGCCTGGCTCATCAGTGGTGAACCCTCTCAGCGGTTTCGCCAGTTCAATACGCTCTACTGAGTGGTATATGGATGAATCTAACTAATGGGTCAGGCTCTTACTGTATATTTTCCATCGCAGTATAAAAATGGTAGAAAATTAATTTAAAATAAGCAGTGCAAAGGTTTTCATTTCAATTGATTTATTGAGAATTTTTAAGACCTAAAAATGAATATTCGAAAAAAATATTACGATAACTTTTCCTTTAATTATGTTTTTGGTCATAGAGGTACAGTTTACACCATGCCGACGAGGAGCAACAGCCCGAAATGCGTTTGTGGTCGACTTTTCTTTATTTGTTAAATGGGTTGGCCATATATAAGGGAACAGACTAAATCAACGTTTAGTTGATTTCCGTTACACTAGATGGCGCTCTGCAATCTAAAAAGCACTTGTGAGCGTGATCAGGACATGCCTTTTTAAAATTTTATATCCAAAATTGATGCTAAAATCATTAAAGATATTGAGGACTCACAATGAAAATTAGTATATATTTTTAAGTTTTACCCAATAGGCCAGTATGATGAAAAAAATCATAGTCAACCATAGGTTTTATAGGTTTATTGTTAGACCTTGTGGATGTGTTAATTGATGTAGTCGCCATGGAAATTGGTGCAGGACAGTAGATCTACCATGGATATGTCACTGTCAGTTGTCTCAGAGGATCCATCTTCATCCTCTTTGTAGAATCCGGTAGAGCGTAATTCTTCAAGAATTTCTCGTTTCTCTTTGGTTTCCACTATCTGCTTTTGGCCATGATCGACATGGTTTTGACTCCCTTGTTCCAATCTAGTATCCTCCTTTGGAAATTTCTGTCTCGCTGGATGTTCCTGGTTGGTTGGTTTTGACGGTTGACTTGGCCAAATTGTCCTTTTATCATCATCAATACCAGGACACGATAGTTCAAGTCTGAAGGATTCTCTTTCCATTTTGATCTTAATTGCTGCTTCCACAGGATAAGAATTATGTTCTAAAGGATAGAAAGTGACATTTAAAAATGGCGTTCCTAAATATCTTTTAAAATATTTATCTAAAGGTGAACTGCAGGAATAACTTGGGGATCCTATGAGATGACAACACACCACTTGTGGTGGAAAATTGATAAATTTTCGAGGCATCGGTCTTAAAGAAGAAACTGGACGTGTTTCACATCTGCCGTAATCAATGAAGAATATCTCTGCGTATTCATCCGTTTTGTCAACAAATTTCTTTCTGACAATCGCTCTTTGCCAGGTTAATTCATCGTAATTTGAAGTTGCCATACAGAATTCATCAATCTCATAAGATTGGTTTGCCAGTTTTTTAATTGTACCAAAAGAATTCTGGTTATATTGATCAAGAAGTTCTTTTAAAGTATTAAAATTGAAATTCTGTGTTTCAACCCAAAATTCGTTAATGGAATTATAAGAAACTAAAATAACAGATTGTTCTTTTCCAATTGGAACGTTTATCATTTGAAGAATTGGAAAAGGAGCAACTTGAAGATCAAGTAAACAACTTGAAACGGATGATCCTTCACCACAATGTTTCAAATCTTCCACCAATCTTTCTAAGATGGTGATGATGGTTGTAAAGAAAGAAGGTTGGAGACTGATACTTGCACGTATTTCCCATGTTTTGACAATCTTGATGCTTACTTTCTCTATAATGCTGTCAATGAGATGTATAAGTGCTTGCTTCTGCTTGACAATGTCGCCTAAATTGTTGAGGATCATTTGATTGGTCAGGTTCTCCATTTGTAGCTATCTGGAACTGCTCCGATCGCGAGAAGAGCTTGTCTCGAGCATGCACATTGATTCACGCGTTTCTACTTACTTCCCCAAAACAAATTCAACGATAGATCTTGAAGAGAGAGGTTTTTTTCTTTTTCAAATATGGTTAAGTTCCACCAAAGTAGGGTGAATGTGCTTTAACCGTATATGTGTTGGGTCCGAAGACCATTCCATCTTTGTCAAGGGGAGTGCTAATCGTCTCTCCTTTTTTTCAATACATTTTTTGAAGAGAGAGGTTGCCTGGCCGGCATTCATATTTCTGTAATAATAGATACTTCGGCCAGTTAAAGTTTCATTTTCTAAACCTTTCAACAAAAATATTTTGTCTTCGTCAGGAGAAATTAAAAAAAAAAGTATTTGGAAAGGCTATAAATTGTTAACGCCTTGCCAAATATTTTATTTATTTCTCCTGACGAAGTCAAAAGATTTTTGTTGAAACGTTAAAAAAATAAAACTTTAAATGGCCGAAGTATCTATTTTTTCTCGGGATTTTCTTCAATGTTTACTAACCCCAATCTTAGCGTTAGATAGTTTCAAGTATTAACGAAGTTAGGTTAGGTAAGGTTAGGTTAGGTTAATCCTCGTCAGTACAGGTGAGGTTCTGATATCATGAGATTCACAAGGAATCAAATTGAATATTCAGAATTTTCCAAAGAGGTGCTTAGCTGGTAGAGTGACTAGGCCATATGTAAGGCCAATATATAGATGGAAATTTTGACGGTTGATCTATAATTTGCCAAATGAAAGCATTAAAACACGTTTGTTTCTTTTACACATTAAAAGAAACCTTTACTATAGTTATTTTTAATGACACCTGAAAAACTTAATATAAAGTTATTTTTGAACTGGAAAACAAGGTGTATTTAAATTAAATATCTTTCAAAAATCGAAAGAGTATTTTTTTTCTCTCTTGTATATATTATATGTATATTTATCAATTTAATATATTTTCATCTATATATATTATTTTTAAATCTTATATATTTTATATTTATTCAATTAACTTCTATTAAACCTTATATAATCTTATATTACGAAAACTAAATGATAAAACGGGGCAACTTTGTCCTTCATTTCCGGCACTAATTAATGAAATATCAAAGAATAGGTATATAGCGGTGGCGATATTTGGATTCCACAGGATTATATCCCGAAAAAAGGCCACACAGTGTTCTCCCCATCCCTTGGGAACTGGCGAATCCTGTATAGGGCGAGAGGCCCTAAATAAAGGCTTTGTTGTTGTTGTATATAATCTTATATGAACGATGGAATTAAGAAGTTTCAATCTCTCTCTCTCTCTCTCAACCTGCCCTCGACCTGCCCACTCTGTGGGAAAGAACTCTCGTAGTCCATCGGTAGCGGAGTCTTTCCCGCGGTTGGCGCCACCAATGAAGACCTTGTATATATATATGTATATTTATCAATTGTTATATATATTTATATTTATTTATTCCTATATTTATCATTATACAATCATATTTATTCGTATTTATTCAATATTTTGTAATTAACCATATATAATTTTATATCAAAATTCGAAACTATTTTCAAACGCGTAAGATACCTTTTGAAATTAAACAATTTATACTGCCCTTACTGCAATGGAAAAATTAAAGGGAGATCCTGGCTCATCAGTGGTGAACCCTACCAGGGGTTTCGACAGTTTAATCTACCATACCGCAGTTATATTGCATTTTTGGAACTTCCTTTTATAGTGATACGGTTGTTAGACTCATGGAATAGGTATTTAAGAAGAACTATGGACATAAGCTTTGAAGACAGTAGAAATACATATAATTATAAATATATATAAATATGATAACAGATGGCGCGCTAGTGCATCATATAATCTTATATGAACATTGTAATAAATCAGTTTCAATCTCAATCTCAACAGCGGGTAAATGAATAATTAATTAAAGAAATCAAAATCAGTGAATTCAAATATATCACATACATTCTATTGGTACAATTATCTATAAATGAAAACAGCAATTTCTTTCAACCGTTTGAGAGAAGTCTGAGGTTTATATAAAAATAGAGCCAATCAAGAATTAAAGACAGCTTCTCAAGTTTTTATATCTTGTGTTTTTTATCTTGCCTGTTGACAGGTCAATTGTGATTAAACCTTTGTTTTACCGATTGGAGGAAACCAATTTCCGATAATAATTGGGTGTGGTTGAAATCTTTTTTTTTTTTTTAGCCTAACGATCTCTTTGAAGGAATGGAGATATTTTCAAAATACCTTTATGGCTAAAATTTTATATTCATATAATATATTGTAAGTGAATATTATATTGTAGTCCTTTATATTTGATTTGTTTTTGTTTTTGAAAAAAAAAATTGTTATAAAGGTGATTAATACTGATCGTTTAATGGCATGTGATATACACTCATCGACAAAACTTAAGGAAGTTGTTCCCCTTAGCATGTATATCGGGATTCAGACAATATATCTGTGAGATATTACCGTGACCTTTATTGAAGACACACATATATACACTCATGGACAAAACTTAAGGAAGTTGTACTTTTAGCATGTATATCGGGATTCAGACAATAACTCTGAAAGATATTACAGTGACCTTTATTAAAGACACACGAGATAACCATGTGTAAACACTCATGTACAAAACTCAAGGAAGTTCTACCTTTTAGCATGTATATCAGGATTCAGACAATAACTCTGAAAGATATTACAGTGACCTTTATTAAAGACACACGAGATAACAATGTGTAAACACTCATGTACAAAACTTAAGGAATTTGTGCCTTTTAGAATGTATATCGGGATTGAGACAATAACTCTGAAAGATATTACAGTGACCTTTATTGAAGACAAACGAGATAACCAAGTGTGAACACTCATGGACAAAACTTAAGTAAGTTGTGCCTTTTAGCATGTATATCGGGATTCAGACAATAACTCTGAAAGATATTACAGTGACCTTTATTGAAGACACACGAGATAACCAAGTGTGAACACTCATGGACAAAACTTAAGGAAGTTGTACCTCTTAGCATGTATATCGGGATTCAGACAATAACTCTGAAAGATATTACAGTGACCTTTATTGAAGACACAATATATAAATCAAGTGTGAACACTCATGGACAAAACTTAATAAAGTTGTACCTCTCAGCATGTATATCGGGATTCAGACAATAACTCTGAAAAATATTACAGTGACCTTTATAAAAGGACACGAGATAACCAAGTGTGAACACTCATGGACAAAACTTAAGGAAGTTGTACCTTTTAGCATACATATCGGGATTGAGACAATAACTCTGAAAGATATTACAATGACCTTTATAAAAGGACACGAGATAACCAAGTGTGAACACTCATGGACAAAACTTAAGGAAGTTGTACCTTTTAGCATGTATATCGGGATTGAGACAATAACTCTGAAAGATATCACAATGACCTTTATAAAAGGACATGAGATAACCAAGTGTGAACAGATTTACCTCGGTCTTCTTCTTAAAAAAAAAAAAAAAGATTACCGGCGATATCAAATAATTTACACTTCCTTTAATTTTTCCAAGAGTGTCTATATTATGTATGTCCTATTATTTATCTCTTAATCATCATATGACGTTTAAACTCTCTATACACATTGATCATAGTCAAAAGTCTGAGAAGAGATTTCAACTCTATTTATAGATGTATATGTATAGTTTTATTTGATAGCGCTCTCATTTTTAAAAAATAATTTCCACTAATCAAAACTTTTTTTTTGGATCCTGTTGTAGAGTTATAATTAAATTTTTTCTCTAAAAAAAAAAAAAAAACTTTAGAATGATAAAAAAAAAAGTGTAAAGAAATTTTAAATATAAATAAGAATTATTTATTCTAAAAAATATATATTTGAATGTATTTATTTCTATAAATTAATATAAGATATGTAGAGTTTAATTTAAATAAAAATATATTTAATATATAAAATACAAAATTACAATATTCTAAAATAGTTATATATTACGTTTCTAGATGGCGCTGCGAACTGACAAAAAGAGCGTCTCAAATATCAATAATTTTCGTATGGTAATTCCGCTCGGTATCTTCTGCTTTTAACAGTGATTTGTGTTTGAATAATATTATTGAAATATTCTTATTTAATTGTTCTGAACCATTTCATTTAAAGTTCGATATATTTTGTATTTAAAAAAAACTAAATAGAATATTATATTTTGTTTAAACTTAGCGTTGAAATTCTCTGGACACTGGAAGGAATCTACTGTATATAGATTCAATTTGTACCAGATTTCACAATAAAATTATTAAATAATGGTGATTTCTATATAAACTCAAATTTTACCGAACTTACTAAAAATTCAACAAGAATTTTTGTAGAACGACATTTGAAAATTATCCCTCATTTGTTTCTTTTAAACGAAAATCGAAATTTATTTTAAGGAGAAATAACGATTATTTCTAACCTTAGGGATGAAATATAAAAGGATAAATTGTGAAGAGTAATGATAAAGGGAAAAATAAAAGTGTCCAGGGATGGGAATCGAACCTACCATGTTCCGCTTACCGGACAGACAAGAATTTTGTAATATAAATTTCAAAAAGATTCATTATAATCAATATTCTGATCAAATTGGAGGATTTTAATATCTTGGACATCTATTAAGGATTCAAATTGTGTAAAGACACATTTATTAAGAAGAATATGGTGATGATCTTCTTTTTGTCCACTGGGAACATAGAATCCTATTTTGTTATTAATATAATCCCTTCGGTATAAAATTATTTAAAAAAAAAGATAATTCACTGAGGGAAGTGTTTCCTTTTTAATATTGTAACATAGCTTATAAGAAATGGGTCTCCAGATACGGACAAGAATTATCTCTTCCTGGTCTCGAACTCAGCCACGACCAGCTCTTCTTCCTCAACTACGCACAGATCTGGTGCGGATCCATGCGTCCAGAGGACGCTCTAAACAAGATCAGGACTTCAGTCCACAGTCCTGGACCTATCAGGGTCCTGGGCCCACTATCCAACTCTCACGACTTCGCCAAAGCCTACAAATGCAAGGTAGGAGCAAGAATGAACCCAAAGAAAAAATGCTTAGTTTGGTCCTTCCCTGAAATAAATTTTGTTTCCTCCTGAAGTTTTTTGTCTTCCCTAATTTTCCACGTGGCAATATAATGGTAATTGTACGCGATCTACGTATTCTTCGTAGATCGCGATGACAAAAGTTACTATTTCGGGTTGACAGACAAAGTTGCAATAATCTAAGGCCTACAGTAAGATTAACTAAACGCACAAAAAACGTACACTCAGGATTACAACACACAAAAAAAGTAAATAATAGCTCACAATTTGTTATTATAAATAAAATACAAAAACACACACACAGTACTTATCTTTATTGTTGCGTTGGTAGGGATCGGACCGGGTTTACACAGGTATGCGAGGAGGTAACCGGGAAAAGCTCACAGAGAACGCTTTAAGCGTCTCTACTCGAACACACCTCCACGACTCCTCGCATTCCGTTTCAACCCTCTTTTATGTACAAACATGGCCACATTCGTCCAATGAGAAGGCGGGGGAGATCAGTTCACTCAACAAATAAACAACAAAATTCTTTCCACTAAAACCTGAGATATGATAAGAGTGCAAATATTTGTCAATATAATTTGACAGCGAAATACGTGGTGTCGCTGGAGACCCGCTGGTGATTCTCCACCGAACTCTGCAGCGCTGGTAGAGGCGTCATATTCATTGTACATAGTATATATAATACATATTATCTTTTTTAAATAGTACAGACTGTGTACTTTGTATGTATTGACAGGATGTTAATAAAATTATTTTAATTGTCAATTGTATATATAACGGCAAAACAAGCTTCCAAGCTCAACATCTCTTCGACAGGTTTAACTACGTTACTTATACCTGAAAAAAAAAACAATGGAAAAAAATAAATAATGAAAAGGTCAGGTGTTGATATTAAAAATAAAGAAAGCAAATCCTGACGAAGAGAATATGTGCTTTTTAGATGGCAGAGCGCCATCTAATAGAACAGAAATCAACTAAACATTGATTTATCCTGTTTCCTGATATTTGGCCAACTCAATTTCTTGATAAATCAAGAAAAATATCAGTAAACAAATCTAAGGCAATAGCTTACTATAAATTTTTAGATCATCATTATGTAAGGACCAGTAAAAAGTGAATGACTTTGAGACGAAGAGTAAAGCCAGTTCAATTTCTATTTTACTACCTATGTAAATAACACAAGATGATTATTACCTTACTTAAATTGGGAGAATCTGTATGGGGCAAGTCCCTAATAAAGACTTTTGTGTGTGTGATAAATCAAAAAAAGCCATCCACAAATTCTTGATTTATCAAGAAATTGGGTTGGTCATATATCAGGGAACAGGCTAAATCAATGTTTAGTTGATTTCTATATCACCAGATGGCGATCTGCCATCTAAAAAGCACATATTCTCTTGGTCAGGATATGCTCTTTTTATTTTTAATACTTATACCTGTCGAAGGGCTGTTGAGCCCGAAAGTTTGTATTGCCGTTATATTTAAAGAAATTCTTTCCTCAGCGAATTATATTTTATTTATAATGGAATCAGATTATTGAATAAGCCACATCATCTACTTTGGTAAAAATCGGTAAAATATCTCTGTATATCCTTTTTATCATTATACTAAATACAGATATCATCGGATTAATAATGTGATATTTCGAGGAAAACTGTCTTCAATGGCATTGTTTAAAGAAAAAAAAAAAAGAAAAAGATCCGGAATAAGATACACTGAAAACACAAACAAATTAAACGTTGTCTGTTTTGTTTTTTTCTTCGAAGAAGACAGAGTTAATTTTGTTCACACTTTTTTTTAACGGTTATCTCGTATGTCTTCAATGAAGTTCATTATGTATCAAATATCTTTAAGAGTTATTGTCTGAATCCCGATCTACATGGTAAAAGGTACAACTACCTTAAGTTTTGTCTATGAGTGTATATTTCAGAGTTATAGCTGAATCCCGATATACATGGTAAAAGGTACAACTTCCTTATGTTTTGTCTATGAGTGTATCCTTCAGAGTTATTGTCTGAATCCCGATATACATGGTAAAAGGTACAACTTCCTTAAGTTTTGTCTATGAGTGTATCTTTCAGACTTATTATCTGAATCCCGATATACATGCTAAAAGGTACAACTTCCTTAAGTTTTGTCTATGAGTGTATCTTTCAGATTTATTGTCTGAATCCATATATACATGATAAAAGGTACAAATTCTTCAAGTTTTGTCCATGAGTGTATCTTTCAGAGTTATTGTCTGAATCCCGATATAAATGATAATAGGTACTACTTCTTCAAGTTTTGTTCTTGAGTGTAAATTTCCAACTTCATCTTAATATAGTGGAGGACACTCTCTTGTATCTGAAGTTGGAAATAAGTTTCTAAAGACTGATGATCCTACAAGTTGTGCTATTATGTCTAGAGCATGTGAATATGAAAGGCAAAGGTGGAAACCACTATATTATTTTCCAATGAAAATGGCCCAATGAATTGTTCCTGCGGAGAAATTGAACAAATTACTCTTCACCTTATCTATGACTGTCCGAACTTTACAGAAGTGAGACATCGTTTGTTCCCTGATCTAAATGATTTATCTCTCTTACATCAGCTACTTTGTCTATATAAATTTTATGAACTCTGTCGATTGATACATTTGAATATTTTTAATTCTAGGTTTCAATTTGTTTGTCGTTTTGTTTATTTCCTCTATAATAGGCTCAAATATTTCATTATCAATTCAATATTATTTTACACATTTAAAAAAAAAAACGTTTACTCTCCCTACTGCGATGGAAAAAAAATCGCCAATTAGCGACACTGCTGGGAGGGTTCACCACATATGACCCAAGCCCTCTCAATAATATTTCATGATATTAAGGAGAGTAGAAGTTTGTTTAATGTATGAAAGAAATATTCTCGTTCTTTAATGCTTTCATTTCCTAATTTTATTAAAATTGTCGTTTTTCAAAAGCACTCGGATTTTTCTATACTCCATAAAAAATCATACAATCAAGGTTGAAATAGTAAAAACAATGTATAAACACTAAACTGATCATACCATGCTGGAGCCTTTATAAAATTTATTCCTAGTACACGTGATACAGGCCAATATAATCATGGTCGGTAGTTAGCGACTTACATTTACTCTAGATGCACCACATATCTACACTCATGGACAAAAATTAAGGAAGTTATACCTTTTAACATGTATATCGGGATTCAGATAATAACTCTGAAAGATATTTGATACATAGTGGCCTTTATTGAAGACACACGAGATAACCAAGTGTTAACAAAATAGCTGGCGACATTACAGACTTTCCACTTACTTAAGCTTTGCACATGAATGAAAACAGGTAGAAAGCAGTTCGACTTTTGCTTTTAAAAGAGAGAGATGCTATAGTATCCTATTCATGTGCATTCTTTTGTATTCCTAAATTCTTTCCATTCTTGCGTTCTTTGCATTCTTTTGCATTCCTGAATTATTTCCATTTTTGCGTTCTTTGCACTTTTTTGCTTTTAAGAGAGAGATAGAGATGCTGTTGTATCCCATTCTTGCATTCTTTGTATTCTTCAGCCTTCCTGATTTATTTGCATTCGTGTATTTATTGCATCCTTTACATTATTGCATTCTTTTGTTTTTAAGAGAGATATGCTATAGTATCCTATTCTTGCATTCTTTGCATTTTTTGCATTCTTTGAATTCTTGCATTCTTGTATTCTTTGCATTCTTGAATTGTTTTTCTTATAAAAGAGAGATATGCTATAGTATCCTATTCTCTCTAGGTGCTTCTTGCATTCTTTTGTGTGGAAATTACACACTCTCCGCTGTAAGCTTCACAGTGAGCTAGTATTCATTTGTAGATTAGACATACGAGTGGTAACTGAGAGAATGAAAGAGTTATATAAGGAGGTACACAATACGAAGGTATCAAAGTGGTATGACAACAGCGCTAACAACCTTGTCACGGAGAATGACAAACCATATCTTTGTCGTGACAATTATTGGAAGTCACTTTCCATAATTGAATGCTAGAGTAAGAAACAAGATAGCCGAGATGTAGATTGTCCGCGTGCCAGCCTGGGGCAGTTCCTGGACCCTGGGGACTAAACCTCTAGATACCGTTGTCTTGTACCTCCATTCTATACATATCAATTCTGAAAATAGATCAATCCATACTTAAATCATTAGATATTAAAAAGGCATATGATGCACTAGCGTGCCATCTGTTATCAAAATTCGAAACTATTTTAAAGGCGTAAGATTATTTTTGAAATTAAACAATTTCTACTGCCCTTACTGCAATAGAAAAATTAATGGAAATATTAAAAAGCATATATTAGATTGAATAAAATATTTATTTACCGAAATGTCGGTTGGCTGAACGCCAACCATTATCGAGGCATTACATTTTTGTATACACAAACTCAGCACCGCATAGTGTTAATAAGTGCATAACACTATGCGGTGCTGAGTTTGTGTATACAAAAATGTAATGCCTCGATAAAGGTTGGCATTCAGCCAACCGAAATATTGGCAAATAAATATTTTATTCAATCCAATATATGCCTTTTTTACTATCTAATATATAACATATAAATAGAATAGTATAATATTTTTTTAGCTGAAGATATTCAATCGTTGTCGTATCTTCCTTGATAGAAGCGATATAAGCTTTCGAATATGACGCTCTTCTACTAATTATATCGATAACTATATGGCTTGTATCTCTATAGCTTGTTGAAGATCCTCATGTCGAAAGTTTGTATTTATTTTAAAAATAAAAGGTAAGCTCTTCTAATAACATATTGCCTTCATTGTAGTATCATTTTTAATCTGTTAACTTCTGTATGGTGTCTCTACCAAGTTCCCTTTCATTTACTCATTCTCTTATTTCCATAGCGTTTTGACTCAGGTTTTCTTAATTCACTTCATATAGATTTCATTCTACACTCATGGACAAATCTTAAGGAAGTTGTACCTTTTAGCATGTATATCGTGATTCAGCCAATAAATCTGAAAGATATTACAGTGACCTTTATTGAAGACACACATATATACACTCATAGACAATACTTAAGGAAATTGTACCTTTTAGCATATATATCGGAATATTCAGATAAAATCTCTGAAAGATATTACAGTGACCTTCATTGAAGACACACTAGATAAACCAAGAGTGAACAACATATGTCTCCTTCAAAAAATAGATGACGGCGACATCAAAGACTTTCCACTTCCTTATATTTTGTCCATGAGTTTACATAGTATTATAACACTACAGTGTAGTTTCCACCACTGGTATAGAAGTGGACACACGAGATGAACAAGTGTGAACAAAATTGACTCTGTCTCGTTACATCAAAAACTTTCCCATTCCTTAAGTTTGTTCATTAGTAAATTTCCTAATCCATTGAATATCACCTTTAAGCAGTGGACAATGTGAAGTCGTATATGTGTAGCCGATAGAGTTTTTCTAATTATAGAAATTTTGATTAGGTCAGTTGTTAATGGTTTTACATAAACTTATAGTTATATAAATACCAATAAATATATTTTTTTTATGTTTGAAAAGCGTCTATTAGAGAAAATAAAACTTTTTTACTGGCTTATTAAAGCTATGAAAGGAAATATAGACTATGTAAAGTGGTGGACATTTGTTTTTATAAATAACATAAATTTCCTTTCTTAGCTCTAAAAATCGGTAGAAAACCGTTTTGACTCGAAAGATCGTATTATACAATGAGAAAATATACAGTTTGGCTTTTTGTCTCATTTTGCAAAAACTGGTTTTGTAACTATAAATATTTCATCTCATATCTTTATTACATCATTGTGTTTCGAATATATATTTTTATTTAAAGTGTCTTTAGATTCATGGTTTCAAATTTATAATATATTAGAGAGAGGAAATAGGATCATTTTCGGTTGATATTGATTATTTTTATAGAATTATTAGCTGTTGCTTGATTTTGGTATCCATGAGTATATTACGCTGTTTTGCAGTCGTTGTAACAAAATAATATTAAAGAAAATAGTTATCAAAAATAGCTTTAATTGAGTTTAAGGAATATTTAAAAAACATAATTTGATAAAAGTACTGCCTGACTTAAGGCGTTAGAATAAAAAAATGAAAAACTTATTTACATAATGTACAAAAGGTTTGAGCCGGCCATCGGGAAACAACAACAATAGATTTATATAGTAGAAACGGCGAGCTCTAGTGGTCGATTTAACAGAGGAATTTAATCTATAAAATATATTTGAATGAAAATAATATTTTTACATGACATATATATATTAAAAATGGCATATCCTGACCAGGAGCACATGTGCTTTTCAGAAGGCAGAGCGCCATCTGGTGGAACAGAAATCAACTATTCATTGATTTAGCCTGTTCCCTGATATTTGGCCAACCCAATTTCTTGATAAATCAAGAAAAGCCATCCACGAACGCGTTTCGCGCTTTTTGGCGCTCGTCAGCGTGGAGTAGGCTGAACCATTGTGACCAAAAAATAATTTTTGATCCCAATGGCTTCCTGAAAAACCAAGAAATGGGTATTTAAGGCCAAACTTGCGTAAATACGCTTAGCACATTAAAAAACGAAAGAAAAAAATAAAAGATAAAAAGATCAGGTGTTGAAATCAATATTAAAAATGGCATATCCTGACCAGGAGCACATGTGCTTTTCAGAAGGCAGAGCGCCATCTGGTGGAACAGAAATCAACTATTCATTGATTTAGCCTGTTCCCTGATATTTGGCCAACCCAATTTCTTGATAAATCAAGAAAAGCCATCCACGAACGCGTTTCGCGCTTTTTGGCGCTCGTCAGCGTGGAGTAGGCTGAACCATTGTGACCAAAAAATAATTTTTGATCCCAATGGCTTCCTGAAAAACCAAGAAATGGGTATTTAAGGCCAAACTTGCGTAAATACGCTTAGCACATTAAAAAACGAAAGAAAAAAATAAAAGATAAAAAGATCAGGTGTTGAAATCAATATTAAAAATGGCATATCCTGACCAGGAGCACATGTGCTTTTCAGAAGGCAGAGCGCCATCTGGTGGAACAGAAATCAACTATTCATTGATTTAGCCTGTTCCCTGATATTTGGCCAACCCAATTTCTTGATAAATCAAGAAAAGCCATCCACGAACGCGTTTCGCGCTTTTTGGCGCTCGTCAGCGTGGAGTAGGCTGAACCATTGTGACCAAAAAATAATTTTTGATCCCAATGGCTTCCTGAAAAACCAAGAAATGGGTATTTAAGGCCAAACTTGCGTAAATACGCTTAGCACATTAAAAAACGAAAGAAAAAAATAAAAGATAAAAAGATCAGGTGTTGAAATCAATATTAAAAATGGCATATCCTGACCAGGAGCACATGTGCTTTTCAGAAATTGGGTTGGCCAAATATCAGGGAACAGGCTAAATCAATGAATAGTTGATTTCTGTTCCACCAGATGGCGCTCTGCCTTCTGAAAAGCACATGTGCTCCTGGTCAGGATATGCCATTTTTAATATTGATTTCAACACCTGATCTTTTTATCTTTTATTTTTTTCTTTCGTTTTTTAATGTGCTAAGCGTATTTACGCAAGTTTGGCCTTAAATACCCATTTCTTGGTTTTTCAGGAAGCCATTGGGATCAAAAATTATTTTTTGGTCACAATGGTTCAGCCTACTCCACGCTGACGAGCGCCAAAAAGCGCGAAACGCGTTCGTGGATGGCTTTTCTTGATTTATCAAGAAATTGGGTTGGCCAAATATCAGGGAACAGGCTAAATCAATGAATAGTTGATTTCTGTTCCACCAGATGGCGCTCTGCCTTCTGAAAAGCACATGTGCTCCTGGTCAGGATATGCCATTTTTAATATTGATTTCAACACCTGATCTTTTTATCTTTTATTTTTTTCTTTCGTTTTTTAATGTGCTAAGCGTATTTACGCAAGTTTGGCCTTAAATACCCATTTCTTGGTTTTTCAGGAAGCCATTGGGATCAAAAATTATTTTTTGGTCACAATGGTTCAGCCTACTCCACGCTGACGAGCGCCAAAAAGCGCGAAACGCGTTCGTGGATGGCTTTTCTTGATTTATCAAGAAATTGGGTTGGCCAAATATCAGGGAACAGGCTAAATCAATGAATAGTTGATTTCTGTTCCACCAGATGGCGCTCTGCCTTCTGAAAAGCACATGTGCTCCTGGTCAGGATATGCCATTTTTAATATTGATTTCAACACCTGATCTTTTTATCTTTTATTTTTTTCTTTCGTTTTTTAATGACATATATATATTAAACAAATAAGGCATATCCTAACCACGAGCACATGTGCTTTTAGATGGCAGAGCAACTAGAAAAGCCTCTTCTTGATTTATCAAGAAAATAGGTTGGAAAATATCAGAGAACAGGCTAAATCAACGTTTAGTTGATTTCTGTTCCACTAGATGGAGCTCAGCCATCTAAAAAGCACATGAGCTCGTGGTCGGGATATGCCTTCTTTGTTTTTATTATCAAAACCTTAACGTTTATTTTTTTTTCTATTATTTTTCCACGCATATATAATAATATATATATCAACGTATTTTATATTATATTAGCTAATTTTCTAGTTAGAGTTAAAATTACAGAATAGGAGAAAGAAAAATAATGAAGATTTTGAAATGTAGACATTTCGATAGAAGTTGGCGAATGCTTTTACTGTAAACGCACCTAATATCTACATATCTAGATAGTGCAGTTCGACTTTTGCACTTATAAGTTTACCAGAACCCTGTTTGATTACTCTCACTCGCTTTTGAGGTTGGACTTTTGCAATATTCGGGGTAATTAGTGTATTCTTTTTAATTATATAGAAAATTCCCAATGAGGGATGCGATCCCGGGTTGTAGCGGTCCTAAACCAACGGTTTAAACTATTCCTTCACCGATTCCATTTATCAAAGTGAAGTTTCAAGAGTCAGTTTTATTCAATCTGGAAGTATAGAAGGCTCTCGAGTGTGAAGGGAAGCAGAGCAGTGGCGAAAGAAACATGTGGTGAGTGATGGAGCAGGGCTAGCAGAGAGAGACAAAGGAGATGAGTAGCGGAACGTTTTCCAATTACACATTTCCATAGCATTAGCGGAGCTTGGGGATTTTTTTTATTGAAGAAGCATCCCTCAGCCTGGAGGCGTGTCCGCTCCGCCCCATCCAGCCATTGGCCCCCCGGGATCGATCTGTCTGGCGGTGGCACCCAAGACAAACACCCTGCGCTGATTCAACAAGACTGATGGCATCCTGGAAGTGTAGACCTTCCTGGGTACATAGGAAGTCTTGTGGTGCTGGTTGTACAAGACTGATGGAAGTGTAGACCTTCCTGGGTACATAGGAAGTCTTGTGGTGCTGGTTGTACAAGACTGATGGAAGTGTAGACCTTCCTGGGTACATAGGAAGTCTTGTGGTGCTGGTTGTACAAGACTGATGGAAGTGTAGACCTTCTTGGGTACATAGGAAGTCCTGTGGTGCTGGTTGTACAAGACAGATAGAAGTGTAGACCTTCCTGGGTACATAGGAAGTCTTGTGATGCTGGTTGTACAAGACAGATGGAAGTGTAGACCTTCCTGGGTACATAGGAAGTCTTGTGATGCTGGTTGTACAAGACAGATGGAAGTGTAGACCTTCCTGGGTACATAGGAAGTCTTGTGATGCTGGTTGTACAAGACAGATGGAAGTGTAGACCTTTCTTGGTATATAGGAAGTCTTGTGGTGCTGGTTGTACAAGACAGATGGAAGTGTAGACCTTCCTGGGTACATAGGAAGTCTTGTGATGCTGGTTGTACAAGACAGATGGAAGTGTAGACCTTCCTGGGTACATAGGAAGTCTTGTGATGCTGGTTGTACAAGACAGATGGAAGTGTAGACCTTTCCTGGTATATAGGAAGTCTTGTGGTGCTGGTTGTACAAGACAGATGGAAGTGTAGACCTTCCTGGGTACATAGGAAGTCTTGTGATGCTGGTTGTACAAGACAGATGGAAGTGTAGACCTTTCCTGGTATATAGGAAGTCTTGTGGTGCTGGTTGTACAAGACAGATGGAAGTGTAGACCTTTCCTGGTATATAGGAAGTCTTGTGGTGCTGGTTGTACAAGACAGATGGAAGTGTAGACCTTTCCTGGTATATAGGAAGTCTTGTGGTGCTGGTTGTACAAGACAGATGGAAGTGTAGACATTTCCTGGTATATAGGAAGTCTTGTGGTGCTGGTTGTACAAGACAGATGGAAGTGTAGACCTTTCCTGGTATATAGGAAGTCTTGTGGTGCTGGTTGTACAAGACAGATGGAAGTGTAGACCTTTCCTGGTATATAGGAAGTCTTGTGGTGCTGGTTGTACAAGACAGATGGAAGTGTAGACCTTTCCTGGTATATAGGAAGTCTTGTGGTGCTGGTTGTACAAGACAGATGGAAGTGTAGACCTTTCCTGGTATATAGGAAGTCTTGTGGTGCTGGTTGTACAAGACTGATGGAAGTGTAGATCTTCCTGGGTATATAGGAAGTCTTGTGGTGTTGTTTGTACAATAATGATGTAAGTGTATACCTTCCTGGGTACATAGGAAGTCTTGTGGTGCTAGTTGTACAAAACTGATGGAAGTGTAGACCTTTCTTGGTACATAGGAAGTCTTGTAGTGTTTGTTGTACAATACAGATGGAAGTGTAGACCTTATCTTGGTATATAGAAGTATTGTGGTTGTATAAGACAATGCAGTACTAGTAGTTATATGTCAAAATGCTATGATACAAATTACACTAATGCGTGTCTAATTCAAAAATTGGATTTAAGAACCAAATGTATGAGTCGATTATCTCTTCTTATTTTGATGAAGCCACGCTATTTTTCCTTCAATATAAAATATGGTATTTTATTATCGAAGGAGAAGACAGAATTGAATTTTCTCTCTCCTCATAACTAACCTAGGTTTATATTAAAAAGAATGGTCATATACCTACCGTTACAATAGACGCTAAGACTAAGAGCCAACTCTAATGACCGTTTCCGCAAACAAGCGGACTCAGGGTGGTGGCAAATCTACATTATAGCATTGACAAACTCAGAAGGCAGGCCTGAACACCATGATTCCTTGCTAATGACTCTCTTCATTCTAGGGATAGCCCTTGCTGGCGCTTGACTTCAGGGTCTATTCTGACGGTAATTATGTCTTTTCTTCCATAGATTACGATTCCCTTGTCATAATATCAATCTGCATAAACCAGTTTCATGTCACGGTAATATTTCTAATTATAAATAATACGTATTTCGACTGTTCCAATCACATCGAGATAAAACCTAACCGCATTGAAAGTTGGATCAATTTTGAACTTTTGACTCGATATAAATTTCTTATTTAGAGATTTCTGATTCCTAGCTTCTCTTTTTAGAAATGTGTCTTTGACAGAGTGCTTAGTAATGAAAGTTTAAAGACGATTTGAACTGTGCATCTTTATTGAATATTCGATCATCTTTCGAGCCTTAATTCTTTCTTAGAATAAGAATGCATAGAAGGGTGGTGGAGGAGTGATTTAAACCATCGAATTTCAACAGCGATGACTCGGGATTTAATCCCGGATTGGGCACTTTTTCTGAATAAAATATTTGCTTCTTTGGTCACCGGTTTTTGCAAAAGTCAACTACACCAGTGAGTAAAAATAATCAAACAACGTTAAACGTTAACACTCTACCTAGATTCTGTGAATATTTCGGTGAGAGAAATACTCATTTCTTCAAACATTAAAAAATGATTATCGCATTATGACCATTAAAAAAAGTATTTTGGCATGAAAACTCGTTCAGTTATATTGAAATTTTTATTTATTTATTTCAATTCAAAGCGCTAGATCCACCTAGGGACATTTGCGCTGTCATACATGTATGCCTTTACATTTGTCTATACATATATATACCATACCTTTAGGTCATGCATAGGATAGTCATATGATAGTAACAATAAGAAAGGTAAACTTAAGTAAAGTAAACGAAAACTTATAGTAATTGAGAAAAATAATTACGAAAGTCTGAAATTTATATTTGATCAGGTTGATAAATTTCAAGAGAAAGGTATTTCCTGATGCCTTACAAATAATATTTGTTAATGGCATACGCCATTTGTAGAAATAAATATACACTAATTGTTCTATTGACCAATTAGGGAATAATTAAATATCAACGGTTAGTATATATTTTTACCGATAGATGTCGCAAGCCATCAGTAACTTTTATTTATACGATCAAGATACAAATTATAGGTTACTTTAAACATATCTGCAATTTAAATCTAATTTACTAAAAAAACATGGATTTTTTTGGAATGCATCTGTAAACATAACCTACAGATATTTCTGAATATTTTTTTTTCGATTAGAATTTTCAAGAGTTTACATAATTAAGAAAGTAACCTTGTTTTAATTGTAATTTTTCTATAAAAAAAATTCACAACGCGTTGTTATTCTCAATATAAAAGTGGCTTTTCTACATCGATCCTTATTTCTATGTAAATCTAATATCTCATATCTCTAATATCTCATTGTAATCTACAAACATGTGTTTCAAAATTGTTTAATTATTTTCAAATTTTTATAAATCTTTTAGCTGACGGACGCGCTAAGGCTTGTTAACCAATACCGATTTCTTAGAAGATATTCCCCAGGTATTAACATCGGTTTACAACACAGTTTATCCTTAATAAAAACTATATATTGTGGCGAAGAGCTAATTTATATTTTATATTTTTATTTACATTTTTATTATTTTATATTTGTAAAATCATCATTTAGTTACCTAGCTTGCTTCCTCGATATTTTCTAGCTGTAGATAGTTTGGTTGGTTTGTTGATAATTGTCGACTAGTCGCCGTGACGTCATCAATAAATACTTTTACATCTACAGATGTACAAAGACTTGATTTCTAAGCTACAATATAACTAACAATAAAAAGCTTTATTAAGACCTTTTGATCTTATACAGATTCTCCGAGTAGAAGAGGGTATATACAGAAATAACAGTAATAGTAACTCCGCCTTTGTACATGACATTTTTAAATGGCGTTCTGCCATCTATATGTGAGCGCGGTCGTTTTGTATGTGTTTGATCACACAGAATGAAGAAACAATTGCCTAATTATCTATTGAATCTTTATGGGAAATGATTAAAATATTTTAACAGGCAACGCGTTCTTAAGGAATAATGATCTTCTAATGACACAAAGTCTGCTGTTGATATTTTTATTCAGTAACTATTTGAAGAGATCATTTATAATACAATAGAAAAAAGGTAAAATATAAATTAGAAATTAATTAAAATATTAATATATTTCTATATTTTATTTTAATTTAAAGCGCTATGTCCCCCTAGGGACACTTGCGCTGTCATGTATGCCTTTACATTTGTCTATATATATAAATATACAATAATTTTAGGCCGTGAATAGAATAGTCATATGATGTTAATAATGAGAAAGAGAGAAAAAACGAGAAAAAAGAACTGTGTACAAAAGAAATAAGTGTCTGGCCATAAGTAAAATAAGCATAATATAATTGGCCCATTGGCCCAGCCACATTACCAGCAAAACACCTCTTTGGCAGATTGTGAAGGTTCATTAGATCCCTTGTGGATCTCATTGAATAAAGTCCGCCCTAGACTGACGAGAACCATTAGCCCGAAACCATGGTCTCTAAGTGGACCCTCTCAGTTTGCCGAAGCTGGTGTTGTGGCTTTGTCACCGACCCGTGGCCGCTAGATTGCGGCGACGGTCTATGGATGGCGTCAGGTTTTGACGTTTATTTTGATGGGAGAGGCGCCCTATGCTTCTATAAACAATATATAAACAATGAAACGTCTTGCATGAAAATTTAATTTAAATATGGATACTTTTTTATTGAGTATTATTTCTATACATATTTTTACAATAAAAAAAGCAACTTTAATCAACATATGTGATATAAAAGATTGTTTATTGATCTTTACTATTTTCAAACCTTTCGTTGTCGACTACACGTCTGCATTTGAAGATGAGCCTTTCCTCAGGAAACAATAACACGCTTACTCGTGATTAAAAATCCAACACTTATTCTTTTGATTCAATATTAATATATTTTTACTGTATTTAAGAATATCAAGGGAAGTGAAAAGGTAGATACTTAGTTTTAAATGACCGATCTTTGACCGTATTTGATTATATATTGTTCCAAGTCCTTTCGTTCTTCTTTCCCTCTATTTGATACATTGTAAATAACATTGATTATTATTGTTACTATTACTCTCTTCTTCTTCTTTCTTATCTCCACTCAATCATATTAAAGTATCTAGCTTGTAAAGCTTGAGACTTTTGATGGTGTCTGCTGGGGAAGAGTAGAGCTCATCAATGAATGTGTCAATACAGTCAATAATGTGTTTTGAGGTTGCAGGTTGACACTTAGTACATAGTTGACAACCATCATGATTGGGTGAATTAAAATGCGTCTGCCTTTGTCATTAAGACTGGGAGCACTACTCAGTGGCAGGCCGGCTTAGCTCCAAAATAAATGACCGCCTCTGAAATGAGGAACAGACGCCATATACAGCCGCTCCTAACATGGAGTACAAACGCTGCTCATCCTGTATCCCTGGATTAGGAGCACTTACAAGGTACTATCAGCCGGGCCAGCTGAGCCCAGGTTTTTTAGTGAGCTTGTTACTGCTCCCCCTCCTCCTTTTTCATCCGGGCTTTGGACCGGCAAAGGCGGAGTTACTATTACTGTTATTTCTGTATATACCCTCTTCTACTCGGAGATTCTGTATAGGACCAAAATGCCTTAATAAAGCTTTTTATTGTTGGTTATATTGTAGCGTAGAAATCAAGTCTTTGTACATCTGGAAATGTGAAAGTATTTATTGATGACGTCAGTACGACTAGTCGACAATTATTAACCAACCAGCCAAACTATCTACAGCTAGAGAAAATCGAGCAAGCAAGCTAGGTGACTAAATGATGATTTTACCAATATAAAATAATAAATCTGTTTTTCAAATATTTTCATTGAATAATTATATTAAATAATAAAATATAAATTAGCTCTTCGCCATAATATATAGATTTTTTTATTAAGGATAAACTGTATTAAAAACCGATGTTAATACCTGGGTAATATCTTATATGAAATCGGCATTGGTTAACATGCCTTAGCGCGTCTGTCAGCTAAAAGATTTTTTAAAAAGTTGAAAATAATTTAAAAAATTTTAAAACATGTTTGTAGATTACATCGAGATAATTGGTGATGGTATTTCAAATATTTATCTAGTATCTAAATATTCTTCAGTAGATCGATTTACCTTTTAGGGTATATTCTTACTTGACTATGTTCAAAATATGACATCTTAGATTAACATTTATTTTATAACAGAATGGAAAATTTATACATATTAACCTATTTTACATTACTAGAAATTTAAAACATAACATACTAAATAGCAGAAAACTCTCCTTAACTCTACAAATCTACCTCAAAAACAAACGAGAGTTCTATATATATAGCAATTACAATGTTGCCGAAAATAATTGAACAAAAACTATATATTCAGAGAAATATATATTTAAATATATTTTCACAATCTGTACAGAAGCCTTTGGCCGGATTCCAACAATTAGGGTTTAAATCTTTGACATATAGCCATGTAAAAATAAGGAAACCATGAAAAAAAAAACACAAAATTTGTTTTAAATAAAAAAACAAAACAAAATTACTACTGTTCTTAATCCGATATGATAGATAAAACTAGCAAAACCTCTGGAAGGATTCACTACTGATGAGCCAAGCCCTCTCAATATTTTTTTATCGCACTAAGGACAGTAGGAAGTTTATTTTATTTGATAATGAAAATATTTTCTCAATAGTTTCATTTTTTCGTTTATATAGATGACGTGTTATTGACTTTGTTTAATACCTCTATGAAATGTTTGATATTTTCAGGAAAATTTAATTTGAACATATGAACATATGTGATCTCTATTTTTATAAAGTAAAAGAGACATGGTTCGTTTCCAAGGTGATTAACGTGGCAACGGGACCCATTTTCCAATGAAAAGCAAAGATAGTGGACATTGCGACTCCTATGATAGAGATGCATGGACACATCTGAGGCTCTTTATTGGACACGACAACAACAACAACAGATAATTGACATGGACCCAGAGCAGCAGCTTTACACACCCAAGATGGTGGACATTGCGACTGCTGTAATAGAGATGCATGGACACATCTGAGGCTCTTTATTGGACACGACAACAACAACAACAGATAATTGACATGGACCCAGAACAGCAGCTTTACACACCCAAGATGGTGGACATTGCTGCTGCTGTGATAGAGAAGCATGGAGACATCTGAGACTCTTCTTTGGACATGACAACAACAACAACAGATAATTGACATGGACCCAGAGCAGCAGCTTTACACACCCAAGATAGTGGACATTGCTGCTGCTGTAATAGAGATGCATGGAGACATCTGAGGCTCTTTATTGGACACGACAACAACAACAACAGATAATTGACATGGACCCAGAACAGCAGCTTTACCCACCCAAGATGGTAGACATTGCTGCTGCTGTGATAGAGATGCATGGAGACATCTGAGACTCTTCATTGGACACGACAACAACAATAACAACAACAAAATAGACATGAATGTATACCGCATTTTATTCTTTAAATTAGAACCCTTTTTAAGAGTAATCACTTCATTTACTCTCTAGGTATGATTGTTCGGTTAGGTTCCAAAATCACTTTATTAAGTACCGCTCAAAAAGTACAACCTAGTTTATGATATTTGCAACAGTGAATAATATGTGAAGGTTATTCACATATTGAACAAAATGTTAACGCGGGATTCAATCCTGGTTCATGGCTGTCGGGAATCGAGGGTGTTACCTACTCATCCACCGACGATTATGGTATGATTATAGTAAAGGGATAAGATATATAAAAAATATTTTGATTTGATGAATTTTTAAAAGAAAATAATGTCTTTACATTGGGGATACCCAAATTATATATTTCAAATTCCACAAGCGATGAATATTAATCACCTAATGATGCTTAATATATACATTTTTTTATTTAAAACGGCATATATTGGATCAAAATATCATTTATTGTACCAATATTTCACTTGGCTGAACGCCAACCTTTATCAAGGTATTATAACATATTAATGTGTCAACAACAACATCAGAGCCACATAACGTCAACAAAATTATATATTTTAAAATATATATATATTTAATAAAAATCTCAATTCTGTTGACGCTATGTGGCTCTGAGTTTGTTGTTGACACACATTAATATGTTATAATACCTTGATAAAGGTTGGCGTTCAGCCAAATGGAATATTGGTAAAATAAATGATATTTTGATCCAATATATGCCTTTTTAATTAAAGATTTATTTTAAATTGCTCTATTTTCAATACAAATGTATATATTAGATTTACATAGAAATAAGGATCGATGTAGAAAAGCCACTTTTATATTGAGATTAACAACGCGCTGTGTGAATTTTTTTATAGAAAAATTACAATTAAAAAAAGGCTACCCTCTTAATTATGTAAACTCTTGAAAATTCTAATCGAAAAAATATTCAGAAATATCTGTAGGTTATGTTTACAGATGTATTCCAAACAAAATCCATGTTGTTTTAGTAAATTAGATTTAAATTGAAGATATGTTTAAAGTAACCTATAATTTGTATCGTGATCGTATAAATAAAAATTACTGATGGCTTGCGACATCTATCGGTAAAAATATATACTAATCGTTGATATTTAATTATTCCCTAAATGGCCAATAGAACAATTGGTTTATATTTATTTCTAAAAATGGCGCAAGCCATCAACAAATATTTGTAAGGCATCTGGAAATACTTTTCTCTTGAAATTTATCAACTTGATCAAATACAAATTTCAGACTATCGTAATTATTTTTCTCGATTACTATAAGTTTTCGTTTACTTTACTTAAGTTTACCTCTCTTATTGTTACTATCATATGACTATTCTATGCATGACCTAAAGGTATTGTATATATATGTATAGACAAATGTAAATGCATACATGTATGACTGCGCAAATGTTCTTAGGTGGACATAGCGCTTTGAATTGAAATAAATAAATAAAAATTTCGATATAACTGAACGAGTTTTCATGCCAAAATACTTTTTTAATGGTCATAATGAGATAATCATTTTTTAATGTTTGAAGAAATGAGTATTTCTCTCGCCGAAATATTCACAGAATCTAGGTAGAGTGTTAACGTTTAACGTTGTTGGTTATTTTCACTCACTGGCGTGGTTAACTTTCGCAAAAACCGGTAGCTAAAGAAGCAAATATTTTATTCAGAAAAAGTGCCCAATGCGGGATTAAATCCCGAGTCATCGCTGTTGAAAATCGATGGTTTAAATCACTCCTCCACCACCCTTCTATGCATTCTTATTCTGAGAAAGAGTTAAGGCTCGAAAGATGATCAAATATTTAATGAAGAAGACCATTTTTAATCGTCTTTGAACTGTCATTACTAAGCACTCTGTCAAAGACACATTTCTGAAAGAGAAGCTAGGAATAAGAAATCTAAAAAAGAAATTTAGGTCCACCTAGAGACCATGGTTTCGGGCTAATGGCTCTCGTCAGCCTAGGGCGGACTTTATTCCATGAGATCCACACGGGATCTAATTTCTTATTTCTTTTGTACACAGTTCTTTTTTCTCGTTTTTTCTCTCTTTCTCATTATTAACATCATATTACTATTCTATTCACGGCCTAAACTTAATGTATATTCATATGTATAGACAAATGTAAAGGCATACATGACAGCGCAAGTGTCCCTAGGGGGACATAGCGCTTTAAATTGAAATAAAATATAGAAATATATTAAAATTTTAATTAATTTTCTAATTTATATTTTACCTTTTTTCTATTGTATTAGAAATGATCTCTTCAAATAGTTACTGAATAAAAATATCAACAGCAGACTTTGTGTCATTAGAAGATCATTATTCCTTAAGAACGCGTTGCCTGTTAAAATATTTTAATAATTTCCCATAAAGATTCAATAGATAATAAGGCAATTGTTTCTTCATTCTGTGTGATCAAACACATACAAAACGACCGCGCTCACATATAGATGGCAGAACGCCATTTAAAAATGTCATGTAAGAGCGGTCTCAAGATATGTCTTAAGTTTTTAATATCTACGCCTGACCTTTTTCTCATATTTAAAATTATTTTTCACACTTTTTTTCTATATTTGTCAACATGATTCCAGTAGAATTTCACTTTTGGTACTATTTTTTCATATAGTTTGGCGTTGTCACACACCTTTGATCATTAAACCTCATCTAATATTTCTCCTTTGAGCTTTTATGTTATACTTAATTTTTCATCGAATGAATTGGAGAAATGAAGATGAAAAGATTTGAGAAGGGGATTGGATCATCAGTGTTCATCTATATTTATCATCATCAGTTCACCAATTATAGATACAGTGGTACCTCGACATACGAGTTTTTCGAGATACGAGCCGACGAGCAAGTGATTTTTTTGCTTTGAGTTACGAGCGAAATTCGAGATACGAGTTCGGTTCGGTAGTGTTGAAGATATTAATCTGTGATTTTAAATGGGAATTTTGTATGGGGAAATTTGCTTCGAGATACGAGTAATTCAAGATACGAGCAAGGTTGCGGAACGAATTAAACTCGTATGTCGAGGTACCACTGTATATGTTATGAAAATAAAGCAATCCATAAATGATTATTCAATTAAAAAAGCATATATTGGATCAAATTATCATTTATTTTACCAATATTTCAGTTGGCTGAACGCCAAACTTTAACAAGGTATTATAACATAGTAATGATAAAGGTTGGTATTCAGCCAACTGAAATATTGGTTAAATAAATGATAATTTGATCCAATATATGCTTTTTTAATTATATACAAAAGAATGTACCAAAAGAGTCATCTCTCTCTTTAAACGTGCATAAGAACTATGTACTGTACATCACCATAATAAAAGTCTTTAGTAATAATAAAGAATTAGCCACAAAACACCAGTTTTCACAAATTCAAACAAAATCCAACCTGTATACCATGGTTTCGAGATATGGCCCTCATCAGTACAGGTTTTGCTTAACATCAAAATATTTTTCCTAACTTTAACATACATAACTTTGCTGTTATCGATAAAATACAAAAAAATTCAACAGAGTTAAAGTGTTTACACTTTCAAAAGTGTTTACACTTTTGCGCTTCTTGGAAAATTAGTTTTAATCTTTTTTATATATATTTTAATAACTTTTATATTTTATACGGGTTATGAAATGAAGCCGCCCCTGTACTGATGAGAGACAAAGCCCGAAACCATGGTATACAAGTTGGATTTTGCTTGAATATTCCAAAACTGGTGTTTTGTGGCTAATTCTTTATTATATATAGTAAAGTTTTTTACTAGGGCAAAAGTCGGCAAACCTTTGAGTCGGAAGAGTCAAAAATTACAATTTCAAAATTTAAAAGTTTTTAAAGAGCCACAAAATATTTTCTTGCCAACAATAAATACTACTCGCATAAATAATATTTACATATGAAAATATTTTGAAAATAGAGCAATCCATAAATAAATATTTAATTAAAAAAGCATATATTGGATCAAAATATCATTTATTTTACCAATATTTCAGTTGGCTGAACGCCAAACTTTATCAAAGTATTATAACATTTTAAAGTGTGTCAACAACAAACTCAGCGCCACATAACGTCAACAGCATTAAGTTTTAAAAATATTTTGTTATATTCAATGGGTAGAAAAAAATTGATATATATATATTTATTAAACGAAAAAACATGGTGAAGGAAGACGAGTTTCTTTTATTCATGCATAGGTGCAAGCTTTCGGGTAAAAGCCCTTCAACAGGCGAGCGCGACTTATAAGAACTATGGTACAAATGGTAGGAAGGAATAAATATATATATAAAAAAGAAAGTTTTTAAACAATTTATATATGTTAATATTAACAGAAGACCGATTTTTGAGAAAAGTAAATATTAAATCTTTTTTATATTATAAATTCTTTATCTATATATATTTATATTATGGGTATTATATTATGGTATTATTATTGATTATTTTATTATTGATTAATATATTATTATAATATATTATATATATTATGCGTACGTATTCAGATTTTCTTGATTAATCAAGAATGGGCATTTGGCCAATTCTGGAATAATTAGAAATCAACGAATAGTTGATATTTATTCCGCAGCTTCATATCCATAGAGCCGCAGTGTGCCGACCCCTGTGCTAGAGTGATGTTCAAGGCATCGTTCTGACGCATATTTAAATGGGAGAGGTGCCTCTTTTGGCACATGAATATGATCCTCCCACAACTTTATGTTATATACAAAGGAATGACTATCATATAAATATGATATTGGGAACTCACCAAATTATCCTTTAACCATCTGTCACACACAGCAAACAACCTGATTAGACAGATGGTCTGGAATGTCATAGCAACTTATTATTTTGTATGATTTTGTCAACATTTATTTGGATTCGTGTAAGACACTTAGTAATCAACATATCAGGAGATGTAATCGTGAAGTATTTATTATTATTGAAAGTGGCATAGAGAAGAATAAAATAATATTCACACACAAACACGGCTAATTTTTAAGAGAAAGGTATCTGTTAGGTCATAGCAAATTATCATTTTGTACACATTTTATTTGGATTCTTGTATGTTACCAAGTAATCAACTGATAATAGAACTCAAGGTGTACTCGTACAAGTATATTTTATCCATAAATTGGTATATAGAAGAATAAAATAATATTTAAACACAAACACGGCTATTCATTAATAGAAAGGTCTTTGTGTTAGGTCATAGCAACATATCATTTTGTATAATTTTGTCGACATTTGGATTCGTGTAAGATACTTAGTAATCAACATATCAGGAGATTTAATCGTGATATTATTTATTATTCTCTAAAGTGGCGTACAGAAGAATAAAATAAAATTTATACACAAACACGGCTCTTTATTAAGAGAAATGTGTCTGTAATGTGTCATAGCAACATATATTTTGTATGATTTTGTTGATATTTTATTTGGATTCTTGTAAGACACTTAGTAATCAACTGATGAGATAACACAAGCTGTAATCGTACACAAGTATTTATTATTCTCTAAAGTGGTAGAGCGAATAATAAAATAATATTCAAACACAAACACGGCTATTTATTAGGAGAAAGGCGTCTGTAATTTCATAGCAACTAATCATTTTGTATGATTTTTCAACATTTTATTTGAATTCGTATAAGACACTTAGTAACAAGCAGTTAAGGAGATGTAATCGTAAAATTATTTATTATCCTTTAAAATTATAGACAGAATAGAATAATATTTTAAAAAACGGTTATTAATTAAGAGAAAGGTGTCTGTTAGGTCATAACAACTTATCATTTTGTATGATTTTGTCGACATTTGGATTCGTATAAGACACTTAGAAAACAACTGATGAGAGAACACAAGCTGTATTATCCTCTAAAATTTGGTATAGAGAAGAATAAAATAATATTTACACACCAACACAGCTATTTATTAAGAGAAAGGGCTCTGTCTTAGGTCATTAGCAACATATCATTTTGTATGATTTTGTCGACATTTTATTTGGATTCGTATAATTTACTTAGTAACCAATAGATGAGATAACACAAGCGCTGTAATTGTATGATCATTTATTATTCTTTAAAATGGTATAGAGAAGAATAAAATAATATTTATATACAAAAACAGCTATTTATTAAGAGAAAGGCGTCTGTAATGTGTTATATAAATTTATCATTTTGCAATTTTGAGAACATTCTTTTGGATTCCTGTAAGATACTTAGTAACCAAAGGCGAAAGATCATGAGATGTAATTGTATAAGTATTCATTATCCCTCAAAGGAAGGTTTCAGGCAATCCCTTCTTCAGATAACTAGAAAAAGAGAATACAAATTTTATTCTTTTGATTGGAATTTATTGGCCATATTCGGTTGACAGCGTGTAGGATGAATGCATCGATTCTATCACAACTATCGATTTCGGAAGATGACCGAATTCTGCGACAACGGAATTGTTTGAGATTCTTCGGTTACATCGCGTGATGCAGGGGAATGACGTACACCATACTGACTGGAAAGATGTAGGGTTAAATAATTCCAATTGCCACACCTAGATGGCGCTGTGTTAAACTTTGTGTGTTATAGAAGTTACATTTTGTAAATGTAAATATTTAATTATTCTTTTTTAAATTATTTTATATTTTATTATAACCAATATGTTATATTTCTTTATTGTTAGAATACCATTTAACTAAAAATTGTATGCCTAAATAAGTCGAGAGACTTTTTGAAATAAAAACAACTTTTAATGGCTAACCGTGTCTGTGGTGATTAATGATCCTACAATAACATCTGGGCGACACATACCTAGACACGCCTTGTGGGCCAATTAAAGGAACTCACTGGCTTAATAGTCGTGGAGATGGTACACCGAGCTCAAAACAGGCGTCGTGTTTGGGATATAATATGTACAGTGGGCCACAACTTTCGATCGCGAATAAAAATATTATACTAATCGGTTGATAAGAATACATCTTCTAAGTTCCAGAAAGCTGATAATCGATCTTCAGCTAAAATAGAAGTGCTAATACCGACAGAGCGCCTGTCTGAAATGTAGATAATTGGCTTGTCAACAATTCAAATAATCAAAGCACCCATTCTAGCCTATAATTATCTCTAACTAGTAACGCATAACTAACTTCTTTTTTAAACAAATGGTCAATTGTCCAATTAGCCAGTATGTCTCTAAACTGGAAGACCTTATCAACTGCCTTTCATCAAAAGGAAAATGAGCAAATTAAAAAGCCATTTGCATATCAGAACTTAATTTAAAAGTTTGTCTTTCTTTTTTTAATGATGCTAACTCCCAGGAACTGATGGCGGGAATGGATAATTGTGCTTGAGTTCTATTGAAGGCAATTTTTAATTTCGGAATTGAATATCAAAAAGATTATTCTTTTTTAGGTTGAATTTTGGGCACACACTCATTTCAGATTTTTTAATTATATAGATTTAGCTAGTTTTGCATCATTTATGCATTATATAAGAATATATCATTATATATATAGTGTTTATTTAGCAAAAGAGGCACCTATCCCTTTGAAAATGCATCAAAACTAGTTTTGGGACTCATTCTTTAACTCCACTATTACGTATTGCACTGGAGTGATAATCAAAAATGCACTATTTTATGCATTTTCAAAGAGAGTAGATTCTATTTTGGTACATGACAACCTTTCTACACTCAACTTTATGTTGTATTCTGGCCTGGAAATTGGCTTAGCTACTTTACAAGCTTGAACACTTTTTTTTTTGTGATTTCGATTTATTTCATTACCCCTCTTGAAGGATGTTATGAAATCCAAGCTGCCTCTGTACTGATGAAGGCTATAGCCCGAAATAATGGAATACAGGTTGAAAATTTATCTGGATTTGTTAAACTATTGTCGAGGCCATTTTTCATCCCCATATTTAGGTTTTTTCTAGGATAATTAACCAAGATACATTGTTTGAATGTATTTTTAAAAGGAGAGGTTCCTATTTAGGTCATCTTCCTGGACTTTATGGCTCTGACCATGTTGTGATAGTAGATGGAATAAACAACTTAGGTTTAATATAATGCCGACATTTGACCATAGAGGATTTCATTATTCAGGTAGAAGAAGTCAGATACATCGAATACAAGATACCATATCCTATAGCATCACGGTAAAATACGTAATGCTTGATATAGAAGGAATTTTATATTCATTATTTGAGGTGAAATTGTGAAAGGTATAAATATAGAACTTTTTCACAATGTGAGTATCTTCTTTCATTAAAATTTCAAGATTTCAAGCGAGAATCACTCTTTTAAATATTTATTACTTAACTATATCCGCTATTTATTGACTATATTAGCCATTTATTAACTAGAATCAAGAAATAGTTTATATTTCTCTTCTATATAAGCCTTCAAAATAGTGATTATTCCTTGAAAGCTTGCATTTCAAGTTTTAAAAGATACTAATAGTGTAATTTCGTTTATATTTGTAATATAGAACGAAAATAGGTCTAGATAAAATTGATATTATCAAAAACACGATTCTTGTCTCTCTCTCAAAGAATATTTATATAAAACCACACAAGTGATTCAATTTTTGTCCCCTTTTAAAGCATATGTTCTATTAAAAGTAATTACGTTTATTAAAGGGAAGCAGCTTTGATATAAATTCAGCAAGATGCTCATTGATCAAATGCGAGAATATAACTGTGAACGGTCTTTTAGTTATTGCTTGAATAAAAGAAAGTAACACAAAGCAATAACGCGCCATCTATACATAAAAAATGAAAGGATTTAAAAGCACGAATGTTTCTTTTATACATAATACAAACTTCTACTGTCCTTACTGCGATGAAAAAATATATAAATATATGGGAGGGTTAACCACTGATGAGCCAAGCCCTCCCAATATATTTTTTCATCGCAGTAAGGACAGTAGAAGTTTGTATTATGTATAAAAGAAACATTCGTGCTTTTAAATCATTTCATTTTATATAAAAGAAACTGTGGCTTGTTACACTGGCGAAACCGCTGGGAGGGTTCACCACTGATGAGCCAAGCCCTCCCATTAATTTTTTCATTGCAGTAAGGACAGTAGAAATTGTTTTATTTTAAAAAGAATAATACGCGTCTATAATAGTTTCGAATTTTGATAACAGATGGCGCGCTAATGCATCATAATTGTTACACTGTATTCACAAGACTTTATAGCTTTGTTAAATGTTAGTTTTTTAGTGAGAATCTGTAGCCATATATAGATACTAGCCGAATGACCCGGGCAACGCCCGGTTTTTACCCGATTAAATGCTTTTATTCAAATACTATTCGTTACAATTATAAATTGGCGCCATGGATGTCATTCTTGTATAATATATAAATGGGTTTCAAAAATTGTAAAAAAAAAAATGCATCGACTGGGAATCGAACCCGCGCCGCCCGCGTGGCAGGCGAGCATTCTACCACTGAACCACCGATGGTTATGAGAATTGGCCATGTTTGGGTATTTATTCCATTCACAAAGCAAACGGTGACAGAATTAAGAATTGTTGCTTGATTATGACGCTGATAAATGTATATATTAATAATAATTATATGATATGAGATACACAAACCATGGTATTTTATATTTGTGATATTGACGATACTATATAGATAGCCGCATTTTTTTAGCATCTAGTATACATAGTGAGGACATGATAATCTAAGTAGATAGTAATTAACGACTGGTTTTAATGTAAATTCACCATATATCTACACACGTAGAAATCAGTTAGACTTTTGTTCTTACAAATGTTCTAAATCAAGAATCAGTAGCGCCATTGAGGCAATTTTTACAAAAAAAAAGTCTATAAAATTCCTTGAATCAATATTAAAACTAGAATATTAAGCCTTCAGTGAAAAGTTTCTTTTAAAAATATTTTCTATTTGAAAATCTCTCAAGCTTTGAGTCAAGAAAGCCCTTCTACGTGAAAATATATTTTACATTATTAAAACGCCAATAAAATAAGATTTCTTGCCCGAAAGCAATAGAGAATTTTAAATAAAAATATTTTCAAAATAAACTTTCCCTGGAGGTTTAATATTCATGTTTTAATAAAGAAAAAAAAGTGTCCAATTCGGAATTTGATTCCAGGTCATGACTGTAGGAAATCACCAGTTTACACCACTCTTCCACCGATCCTTATTGTAAACACACACAGCCTATATACAAAAGAGTCAAAGTCACGAGCGAACAATACTACCCATATAATAAAAGAGTGAAAAAAGAAAAATCAGATCGACTCAATAGACCAAAGAGAGTATCATATTTGAGTCACAGGATGAACCCACACAATATGATCAACCACTCATATGGACAAAAGCGAGTAGGGACACAGACGGTTGATCAGCATGACAAAGCCGACGAAGAGTGGACATGTCATCATTATACCAGGTCAAATGAGCATCAAGTTCAGTCATTGAGGAGGGAAAATAAAATCAAAGCTAGGGGGGGGGGGGGGGGGGGGGGGGGGGGGGGGGAGAGATCTCACCACCCAATTTGGCGGTAGGGGGAGCAGCTAATTTGTCTTTGTCCGTGGGGGGGTCGCCCCTCAATCAGGGGAGAATAAATTAACCCCGCGTAGACCCCGAATTATCAGATCAATGAGGGTAGAGCGTTAATGGCCCTCCTCAAAAACAATATTTCCCCCTGAGATGTCCTCTAATAAGCACCCTTCCCGTACCATAATGATGATGTCACCATTGATCGTGTTGCAGTAATGGTGCTCCCAAAACAAAGATTACCACCGTACTCAAATATATTTGAAACTTAGAGGCTTCCAAATATAGAGTTAAGATAGAGGCTGCCTGGCCGGCATTCATAGTTATTCAAATAAGACACTTCGGCCAGTAAATCTTTTTATTATCTCGACGTTTCGACAAAAGTCCTAAAAAGATTTACTGGCCGAAGTGTCTTCTATTTGAAAAAATATAGAGTTGGATGAATACAGTAGAATATATAAACGCTTATTCTTAAAGTTAAAATTAAAGATACTACAGCAAGTAAATCTTTTTATTACCTCGACGTTTCGACAAAAATATTTTGTCCTCGTCAGGAGAGCTAACAAAAATTAAAAATTATTCTGAATAATTTTCAACGCCTTGTCAATTTTTTTCATTTTTGTTTGCTCCTGACGAGAATAAAATATTTTTGTTGTAACGTCGAGATAATAAAAAGATTTACTGGCTGAATTATCTTTAATTTTAATAACTATGAATGACGGCCAGGCAGCCTCTATCTTTACGATAAAAGCTTATGTTATATCTTCCTTTTTTCCATACAGCCTTTTGAATAAAACTATCAGAAGGAAGTGTTGAAAATACTGAAAGTCTGAAAACATGTATTATATGAATTATAAGGGTCAAATTATTTAACAAATTAGTTTAAGCTTATCAATTAGTTGGACGGTTTGTTGTTTATTCGTATTTAATTAGCGAACTAATCCCCAAAGCTTTCTGATTGGACGAATGTGGCCATGCTTGTATACAAAGATGGTCCATAGGCATATGAAATCTCTGGGCTTGAAAATCATACATTTTGGTTTATAGCCCGTAAAACCATATTCTATATCTATACGAGGACTCTTCCAGGAGTTAGTTGTGTGAAGACGCTTGAAGCGTTTTCTGTGTAACCCGGGTCTGCTCATCATCAAATCTGCAATAAAAGATGCGTTTTTTTTATGACTAATGATGAGTTTGTATTTAGGTTCTCTTTTTGTTGTTGTTTTGTTGTACTCTTGAGTTTGCACTTTTCTGTGCGTTAAGTTATTCTTACTTTAGGTCTTAGTACTTTGCACAATATGGGTAAACTCTTAACTTTTTATATCAAGATGTCGTTTATTTACCATACTGGGGGCAAGGATCTTGAAAAATGAAAATAAAAATAGACCAAAGAAATAATTTAATAGAATGTTCTGTAATTAGAATATATGAAAAGGTTCTGTTCAAAATCACATTAATAGGTACCGCTCAGAAAGAACAACCTAGTTCATGATAATTGAAACAGTGAATAATATGTGAAGGTTATTCACATATTAAACAGATTTTAACGCGGGATTCAATCTCGGTTCATTACTGTCGGGAATCGAGCGTGTTACCCTCTAATCCACCGACTTTTTAATATGAAAAGGTGAAGAGAATTGCTCAAAGTAAAAAAAAATCCTCCATTTTAAAGTCAACTTTGTATTACTGTATTACTTATACTTAATCTTGAAATAGCGGAATATTGTCCTGAGTATAAATGTTTATTCTCTAGTTACTTTATCGTTGCCTTCTTTATTATGAACAACCTTTTGAATGAAGTGATCAAGAGAAGATGTGATGTGTTTGTGGGACAAAAATAAACTAAACGTTGATTTAACTTGTTCTGTTATATTTGGCAAACCTAATTTCTTGATAAATCAAGAAAAACCAACAACGTCGGCGTTTCGGGCTGTTGCCTTCCTCACGTGATGCAGGCTGTGTGTGTGGAAGTTTACAAGACAGGAATTCCCAAATTCATCAGGAGTAATAAAGGAGTAGTAAATAGACCATCTATTTACTATAAGAATAAAACTTGTAGAATGAAGAAAGAGGTAGCTCAAGGAAGGATTGATTAGATAATCTAATAGAGTGGTATGGATTTGGAAGATATAAAAAGACTAAAGAATTTCCCAATTAATATCCATGTTTTTGAGTTCAAATTTCTACTATGGTATTATTTATTCTTTTTATTCTTGTTTTTAATCAATTTAATTATAATGTTTAATATTCCATCATGTAGAACCTATTTAAAGTTAGCGTATCACTGAAAAGGCAAGTGTGGAATCAGCAGTGTTCTAGTCCACACTTTTCTCTTCCAAATGGACCACGGCATTCGACAGTTCCATTAATCTCCTCCGAACGGTGACTGCGGCCTTGTAAAAACTGGGAATAATCTTCTTCTTCATTATCTCCACTCAATCATATCAGGGTATCAAGCTTGTAAAGCTTTAGACTTTTGTTGGTGTCTGCTGGGGATGAGTAGAGCTTATCAATGGATGAGTCAATACAGTCAATACTGTGTTTTGGGGTTACAGGTTGAGAATTGTACTTAGTACATAGTGGGAAAACCTTGCAACCATTCTGAAAAGTCATTGTCCGTAGATGAGCAGACTTAAATCTGGAAATCAAAGATTGTTGTTCTCTTGGGAGGACAGAACCGGTGCTTGTCCTTCCTGCTTTGTACAAGTCATGTGCAGCATTATTTTTCAATTCCTGCATACATTGGGTTTTGATGGTACGGAGGAGTTACTGGGAATAATAAAGAGGTGAAAAGAATTTCTGAGGGAGAGAAAGATCAAATGGCATTCAACGATGGTTTAGCCTCAGAGATTGCGCTATGTAATGATGAATCCTGGCTCGACATTCTTTATTAAAGAACAACCTATCTGAATTTATATAATTCAGTAAAATTCCCATTGGAAACCACTCCTCATTAACGACCATACTAGTCTAGGGGCAGAGGCTTGTTCTGGTAGTACCTCGGAGCGGGGGCTTGGAGGTTTTCTGGTATGGTCTTCTGAACGGAGCGTTCTTCCATTGCTCTTGTTAAAGGGGAAATAAATAACAACAAATGGTATCAGCAGAGTTCCCCGAAATCTCAAGTATGAATTCCCTATTCCGATTTGGAATTTTCAATTTTAATGACAAAGAAACGGATTGATTTCGAGTTTGAAGATTTTGAATACTAAACATTTAAATAATTTATTCATTTTTGGGTTTATCCAAGGTTTGAGAAATTGATATACTAGTCAAATGGTAGGGTCGAAAGTGTTGCTAGCTTCATTTTTGGCGAGACCCAGTCTAGCACAAATCTTTTTATACCAAGACTGAACCGTTAAGTTTTCCAACATACAACACAGTAAAAAATTTGGACCAATATTTAAGTGTTATTTCCAATAATTTCTCTATACTTTTATAAATTCAAAATTTTAACCAGTTTTGTGAATTTTAAACCAATACCAGCCTGCCAACCTGTGTACCATAGTTTCGGACAATGACCCTCATCAGTACAGGGACGGCTTCGATTTCATAACATCCTACAAGAAGGGTTATGAAATAGAACAAACCTAACAAAGAACTGAGACATACAAATTCAGCGTTGAGATTATAATTGAAAATACATTTTAGTTTGTTTTTGATTTTTTAAACGTATGTAGTGTCATTTTCGCACATAAAAAATAGGCTTTTTATATTGTTAAATTTTATAAATTTTCACATCTATATCAAATTCTATGTTTATAATATTTTTCATATATCGAAAGATTCACTCAATTGTGTATTGGCAAATAAAAAAAACGAATTTTTTCAGGGTAAATTATGACGCTAGATAGCGTTGAACTCTGTTAATCAAAATGGATACGTTGCTATACATGAACAAAGGTTGAAGTTCAGCAAACCGAAATATAGGTAAATGAATTCATTTTCAATCTGATATATGCCTTTATTATCAATATATAAGAGTATATCTATTTCTCTTTAACTCAATTTATCTAGATTTATTCTGTCTGCACACTATGAATTTAGAATAAATGTAAAAATAATACGATTTTTGACAAATTCTCTTCTAATGAGTACAAATAACTATGAAAGGATATGAAACCTTTTGAGTATTTTTTGGCTTATTCTTAGTACACGTGGTACAGGCCATAATAATCATGGTGGGTAGAAGCAGGCGACTGTTTTACTGTAAGGTGCATCACATATCTACACATGTGAAAATCAGTACGATTTTGAAATTAAAAATGTACCATAACCCCATTGGGTTATTTTCACTCGTTGGTGGGTTTGAACTTTCTGCAAGAATCGGTGACCATTGAAGCATTTATTTTAAAATCAGAAAAAAGTGTACAATGTGGGAATCGAACCCGGGTCGTAGCGGTTGAAAACCAACGGTTTAGACTATCCTTCCACCGACCCCCAATTTGTAAGTATGAAGTCGAAATGCATCTCCAGTTGCAGATATGAGATTTCCTTACAGTAAAATTTTAACTTTAAGCATTGTAAGTACTTAGAATCAGAGATAAATAAAAATAGAGGACAATAGAGACCAGACTAACAGAACACGAGAGAAACATAAGATACAAAGACAATAGATCCTTAATTTATCAACACACCTGCACCACTGGACACACATTCAATCTCAAACAAGTAATAGCTCATCATCATGACATAAAAAGCAAGCAACAACGATTATTCCTGGAAGCACTGGTAACATCATTAATAAAAAGCATCAATAGAAAAATTGACCTCCCAACCCAATATAACAATATCCCTGACAAATTATCTATATATTAATAATTATTTGATGTATATATATTTCATCCCAGTATAATATCTATCACTTTAGCTGTAAACAGTCTGATGCACGCCCACACATACCAATCACAAAATTTTTCAATTATTTTGTATAATGATTATTTAGAGATTCAGCCCGTTGAAGAACAGTATATTTTCTCGAAAGCTTGCAAATATAAATTTAAAAGAAACTTTTTACCTGATTTTTATTTTTCCTTTTTCAAATAAATGTAAAGTACTCACCTCCGAATATTTTGGGTAAATAACAGAAAACTTCTTTATGATTCAGCGTTTGTAAACTCCTGAAAACACAACAAAGCTTGTTAAAATCATTATGATACATACGATTTTTAAATTATATTGTAACAAAGTATTTATTTTGTATTTTAAATGCAGATTATATTAATTATTTTATATTTATTTTATTTATATTTTTCTATTCTGGAAACTTCACTCATTACTTATCTTGTATCTTATAAATTTTGAATTTTGTTCTTACCTTAAATAAATTTGCAATGTCATTCTGAAGGTTTTATTGTAGTTTTTTTCTATGTTATATTATTATTTAAAAAAATTAAAATATAGTAGCACCCATATTTTATATTAAAGATAAACTAAAAATATATATATTTTTAATTTAATGCCTTTTTAATTGACAAACTACACTAAGGGACAAAACTTAAGGAAGTTTGATATTTTGATGTCGCCTTTTTTTTTTTTTTTTGGAGAAGACAGAGGCAATTCTGTTCACACTTAGTTATCTCGTGTGTTTTCAATAAAGGTCACTGTAATATCTTTCATAGTTATTGTCTGAATACTGATATACATGCTAAAAGGTACAACTTCCTTAGGTTTTGTCTATGAGTGTATACTACCTATATAGGGCTTAGAGAGAATTAAAGAGGTTTATCATGGCATAATGACGAAACTAGAACAAACCCTTCGGCCAAAAGTAATGTAAAAATAAATCACCAAAGTGTGAAGACATACCCAAGCTAATAGCTTTGCCAATTAGAATTCCAAACACCTTGATTCGATTTCGAAAGATTTCTTAAAGATATCTTGAAATGTGTTGAAAGAACTTTATATATTTATAAAGGTCATGGACAAATGATATGTTCTGAAAAGGGAGTAATTTTTATTATTCCTAGTACAAGTCGTACAGGCTATGATTGTCATGGTAGGTTGTAGTTGGTGATTGTTTTATTGTAAATACACTACATGTCTACACATACCATCCCATTATTTTATCATATCAGTAAAGTCAGTAGAATTTTTTTTAAAGAAACAAACACGTCAAAAAAGAAAAAGGAATCTTCTTATCGTGCAACTGAAAGTTGCTGATGGCTTACGCCATCTATCAGAATAAATATCAACGGAACCAATTAGAATCTTTCAGTTGCACGATAAGAAGATACCTTTTTAGCGATAACGACTGTAATAATATTATCGGTAATATTTAGACGACAAGACGAAATAAAAGAAGAAGAGTTCCTTTAATAGACATATATCGATGCCATGTCCATGATATATGTCCATTGAAGAAACTCTTCTTCTTTTATTTCGTCTTGTCATCTAGATACCTTTTTCTTAATTTTTCAACCTTTCCCCAGTACAATGTCACATTTTTACTATTTTTTCACGTCAAAAACAGTTTAAATATAATACATTATAAAGGACTGCGACGTATGATTATAAAACAACACTTATAAAGTTTCACCGCATAAGTTTCTTTTCTGTGAAAAAATCAATATTTATTTCAAAGAGAAATATTTACTATTTCTAACTTTTTTGGATGAAGTATGAAAGGGTGAAAATATGAAGAGTAATGGCGAACGGAAAAATAAAATAAAAGTGTCCAGGGGCGGGAATCGAACCCACAACATGTGGAAAGTATTTCGAATCTTACACTTACAAATATGTTAGAGCCTTGTTTGTTTTTACTTACATTCACTGGTAGGGTTGGACATTTGCAATAATCGAGGGTCCTTTGTAGAATTTTTTTTCTTTAGAAAAAAAATGTTCCCAATGCGGGATTCTATCCCGGGTCGGAATTATCGAATATCGACGGTTTATACTATTGAATATTTGCATCGAGCAATTCTCTTCCTCAAACACTAAGTACAAGTTAGGCATAAATTTAAATGCCATTCTACTGTCCTAAAAGCTTATGTCCATAGTTATATCTATAGGAAGACTTGCGCTGTCATACATGTATGCTTTTACATTTGTCTATACATATATATAATTGAATAAAATAAAGCATCAAGGGCTGCGTATCTTTATTAAAACAAATATATTCAATAGTATATTATATTATTCAATAGACTTAAATAAAATAAGATAAAACAAATTCATTCACAGTATAAGATATCACATGTCTGATGGGATACCATGCAAGTTGATATGCACGTGTATCGTGGATTTGCACGTTAAATTTAAATATTTATATATAAATCTTATTTCAAACTAGTTGGATTATTGTTTCATTAATTCCTGTAGAAGGGCGTATGTGCCCGAAAGCTCGTATATATTTGTTCTAATAAAGATACGCAGCCCTTGATGCTTTATTTTATTCAATTATAAATCGTACAGGGCTTTTTCAATTGATACATATATATGTTATAAATAAAAAAGAAAATAAATTTTCTGCTTGAATTTAGATCATGTTGATTATGGTAATGCAGTTGTGGTTAAAATCTTGGAAGAATAATAATAAGAATGGTTTTGATCAGAGATTGCTTTAATTGAGCTAAGGAATATATAAAATACATAATTTGGTGAAAGTACTGCCTGGCTTAAGGCGTAAGAATAAAAAAAAATGAAAAGCTTATTTACATAATGTACAAAGGTTTTGAGCCGGCCATCGGGAAAGAACAACAACGAGTTTTTATAGGGGAAGCATGACCTCTGGCGGTCGATTTAACAGAGTGTTTGGATCTATGAAATATAATTTTAAATAGAATAATATTTAAATATAACAAATATACATTTATTTTTAGGCCGTGAATATAATAGTCGTATGATAAAAACAATGAGAAGGAGAGAAAAAATTGTGAAAAAAGAACTGTGTACAAAAGGAAGAAGTGTCTGGTAATATATACAATCAGTATAATATAAATTATCAGTTACTTAAAATATATTTGTTGTTTAATTTAAAATATATCTACAAAAGGTATTGAATTTAATATACATTTCTTTACTGGAAATAAAAAACACTTGACTCTGCTACTATTAAATTATTGTCGATTCTGTAGTCTTGAAACAGGACAATCTAGTAAAAATGTATTGATGTAATTCTACTGTCCTAAAAGCTTATGTCCATAGTTTTCTTAAATACCATTTCTAAGATTCCACCCTTCAGTGTAACATATAAAATCAGAATAATCCAATACAGTATTAGAGCTCTAAAGAAGCGGTCTGGTAGATTTATATAATTGGCAAAACCGCTAGGAGGGTTCACCACTGATGAACCAAGTCCTCCCAATATTTTTTTCATCGCAGTAAGAACAGTAGAAGTTTGAAAGGAAACATTCGCGTCCTAATGTATTCATTCCTACATATATTTGAAATAAATCCAGGAAACAAAAAAAAAAAAAAAACTAAACGTTGATTCAACTCGTTTCCTGATATTTAGCCAACCCATTGTCTTGATATATCAATAAAAGCCCAATACGAACGCGTTTAGGGCTGTTAGCCCTCGTCGACACAATGTGGGCTGTACTAGTAAAATAGTAGAAAATAATTATTTAAAAAAATATTTTTCTGAGGGTGAAATTAGAACTTGCTAATAAATTATGCCATCTATCGGAAAAAACATCAACTAATAATGGTATAAGCCATCAGAAATTTCATTAACATGACAAGAATTGATTTGTATTTTGTAAAATATATAGATTTGTTATTTAATAATCATATTATCTTCGTTTACCTCTTTCTGGATGTAATGATTTTTCATCTGAATCAACCATAATGTAAAAAACGATTAAATTAGGAAAAGAGATAGCTATTAAATATTTCGCTGTCGAACGGCTAGCTAGAGTTCATAGCCAGTCCGCTACTACAAGAATAGAATTGTGAAAAAATAGTACAAATGTGATATTGTACTGGGATAAGGTGAATAAATTATGAAAAAGGTCATCTCCTTATCGTGCAACTGAAAGTTGCTGATTGCTTGCGCCATCTATCGGAATAAATATCAACTATTCTCGTTGATTTTTAATTTCTGATTGTTAATTTCTGGAATAATTGATAATCAACGAGAATAGTTGATATTTATACCGATAGATGACGCAAGCCATCAGCAACTTTCAGTTTCACGATAAGTATATGCCTTTTTTTATAAATAATAGACTTGGCTTGTTGCCGTCATTCTATATAAACATCGTTTATTTAATATATAAAAGACATGAACATACATGTGAAGTCAAAACCACAGCCATTTACACCCAGAGAGAAACTTTTAATTCCCCCGAACCTATCAAATACAATTAAAATTGAAACTATATAGAGTTCCAATTATTCCAATTATTTTATTCCCAAAGCGCTATATCCCGCAAGGGATACTTGCGCCAAACAAGGAGAAAAGTTTATTTACATAAGTTATTTACATTATTCAACGCATGAAAACATTAGAGATCCAGATTTTGTAGATGGTTCAGAATGTATTTACAAAATGAATTAAACTTTAAATATGAAATCAAATCGTTAAGTTCACAAACAACTAGTTCATTCTTCATTCTATAATCTTGAAATGCTGGGCAATCGATCAGTAGATGTCTTGAGGTTTGTTCCTCAATACCACAAAAGCAACTTGAATCCTCCACTGCCTTTATTCTATTTAAAAAACCTTTGAAATTTCCGTGATTTGTAACAAATTGAGTATTATAAATTTGGACGAAAGTATTTAGGGATTTCTTGTGGAAAAAGCTTAAGAAAGTATTATTTGCTTCGTTTTTCAGAACATTCATTCTTGATTTGAGAAAGTTTAGACAAATAAATGTTTGAAATTAGCTAACACGCAAAAATGTTATAAGCTCCTTTCTTCAAAACTGAAAGCATAGAAGAAATGACCCACTACATATCTGAATGCACTATTGTTAACGAGGAACGGAATAAGATCTTAAAGAACATTATCCAAGTCTACGTGAACCCAGTTCAGCTAATCAGAATAATCTCCGAGAAAAAATATATAGCGATAGAATTGTTTAACTTTCAGAAAGCGTTAGAGAACAAGGTAATATCTAAGAATTTAAATTACAGAACAATTTCCTTCCATAGTTAATTTGTATAGTTATGTTGAATACTTTGATTTCCTTTTCATTTTCCCTTCTCTCCTTTGTTTATGTTTTTTTTTTCCTTTCTCCATGAAAATGATATATGGCGAGTCCTTACAGGATGGAAATGTCCTAATAAAGCTGTTGTTATTGTTGTTATAAGTTCCTGAGGAAAGGCACATAATCACGCACAGACGTATGGTCGACAGCAAAAAGGATAAGAGTTTTTTTAAGCTTGAAATGAAAGAGGAGTATCTCTCTATATTAGAGTATACTCCCTTTGCTATTAACTCTTTTATAATATGCACTAGCTAATATTTTGACTCTTGATAAAAAGAAAGCACGTTAGATATATGACATTAAAGTGTTTATGTCCCGTGATTGTTAGGCCAATAAATACACTGGGCTGTGTATGGAGAAATGTCGGAAGCCAGGTGCGTCCAGTAATTACAGCCCGCAACTGTGACCTTGGTGTCAGATCTGGTGACACGGTGTGGGTTCTTCAGTAACATTCTCGTGGTGACTCGGTGTGAGTTCTTCAGTAACATCCTCGTGGTGACACGGTGTGGGTTCTTCTGTAACATACTCGTGGTGACATGGTGTGGGTTCTTCTGTAACATTCTCGTGGTGACACGGTGTGGGTTCTTCTGTAACATCCTCATGGTGACACGGTGTGGGTTCTACAGTAACATCCTCGTGGTGACTCGGTGTGGGTTCTTCAGTAACATCCTCGTGGTGACACGGTGTGGGTTCTTCAGTAACATCCTCGTGGTGACTCGGTGTGGGTTCTTCAGTAACATCCTCGTGGTGACACGGTGTGGGTTCTTCAGTAACATCCTCGTGGTGACTCGGTGTGGGTTCTTCAGTAACATCCTCGTGGTGACACGGTGTGGGTTCTTCAGTAACATCCTCGTGGTGACACGGTGTGGGTTCTTCAGTAACATCCTCGTGGTGACACGGTGTGGGTTCTTCAGTAACATCCTCGTGGTGACACGGTGTGGGTTCTTCAGTAACATCCTCGTTACAATGACAATGAAAAACACATTTATTGACAGCTTAGTCAATTATTACACTCCGGAGAGTTAGGCAGTTAAATATTTACAATTTAAATATTCACATCAGGAGGTGCCCCTGCCAAGGGTAGTCTGGACTCCGTCAGGGGAGTAACATCCTCCTGAGCGCGTACATGCCCTCACGTACAAAGGGATCTGAGTCCCGAGCGCGCTCAATTGCAGCACTGATGATTTCGGTGATAAGGTTTTTCTTCTGGGTGGAACAGGTCCTGAGGAGAGGCTCCCTGTCCTCGGGGTATATGTCCGCATCCGTGATGTCACCCTCTGTGATTCCCAAATCAGTCAAGGGCCCCGAGTAGCGTTCATTGCACAATTTATATATTATATCAGCTGCTTCATCCCAGCGCTTCGAAGTCAGATCCTCCTCCACTTGAAACAGTGGAGATGGAGATGTCGCCATGGCCGGTGTTGTCATTTTCCCATGGGGTGCGGGCGGTGTTGGCTCGGCAGGCCGAGGTGCAGGCAGTGGGGGTGTTGGAGACACTGCAGCTGGTGTTGTCCTCAGCTCAGCTTTAGTAACATCCTCGTGGTGACACGGTGTGGGTTCTTCAGTAACATCCTCGTGGTGACACGGTGTGGGTTCTTCAGTAACATCCTCGTGGTGACACGGTGTGGGTTCTTCAGTAACATCCTCGTGGTGACATGGTGTGGGGTTCTTCGGTAACATCCTCGTGGTGACATGGTGTGAGTTCTTCAGAAACATCCTCGTGGTAACATGGTGTGGGCTCTTCAGTAACATCCTCGTGGTGACATGGTGTGGGTTCCTCATTTACATCCTCGTGGTGACATGGTGTGGGGTTTTTGAGTAACATCCTCGTGGTGACACGGTGTGGGTTCTTCAGTAACATCCTCGTGGTGACACGTTTGTGGGTTCTTTAGTAACATACTCGTGGTGACATGGTGTGGGTTCTTCAGTAACATCCTCGTGGTGACACGGTGTGGGTTCTTCAGTAACATCCTCGTGGTGACACGTTGTGGGTTCTTTAGTAACATACTCGTGGTGACATGGTATGGGTTCTTCTGAAACATCCTCGTGGTGACATGGAGTGGGTTCTTCAGTAACATTCTCGTGTGACATGGTATGGGGTTTTTCAGTAACATCCTCGTGGTGACATGGTATGGGTTCTTCAGTAACATCCTCGTGGTGACATGGTGTGGGTTCTTCAGTAACATTCTCGTGGTGACATAGTGTTTATATTTTCAGTAACAGCCTCGTGAAGACACGGTATGGGTTCTTCAGTAACATCCTCGTGGTGAAATGGAGTGGGTTCTTCAGTAACATCCTCGTGGTGACACGGTGTGGGTTCTTCAGTAACATCCTCGTGGTGACACGGTATGGGGGTTTTTCAGTAACATCCTCGTGGTGACACGGTATGGGGTTTTTCAGTAACATCCTCGTGGTGACATGGTATGGGTTCTTCTGAAACATCCTCGTGGTGACATGGTGTGGGTTCTTCAGTAACATTCTCGTGGTGACATGATATGGGGTTTTTCAGTAACATCCTCGTGGTGACATGGTGGGGGTTTTTCAGTAACATTCTCGTGGTGACATGATATGGGGTTTTTCAGTAACATCCTCGTGGTGACATGGTGGGGGTTCTTCAGTAACATTCTCGTGGTGACATGATATGGGGTTTTTCAGTAACATCCTCGTGGTGACATGGTGGGGGTTCTTCAGTAACATTCTCGTGGTGACATGGTATGGGGTTTTTCAGTAACATCCTCGTGGTGACATGGTGTGGGGTTTTTCAGTAACATCCTCGTGGTGACATGGTGTGGGGTTCTTCGGTAACAACCTCGTGGTGACATGGAGTGGGGTTCTTCTGAAACATCCTCGAGGTGACATGGAGTGGGTTCTTCAGTAACCACCACGTGGTGACCTGGTGTGGGTTCTTCAGTAACATCCTCGAGGTGAAATGGTGTGGGGTTCTTCTGAAACATCCTCGAGGTGACATGGAGTGGGTTCTTCAGTAACCACCACGTGGTGACCTGGTGTGGGTTCTTCAGTAACATCCTCGAGGTGAAATGGTGTGGGTACTTCAGTAACATTCTCGTGGTGACACGGTGTGGGTTCTTGAGTAACATCCTTGTGGTGACACGATGTGGGTTCTACAGTAACATCCTCGTGGTGACACGGTGTGGGGTTCTTCAGCAACAAACCCGTGGTCACTTGATGTGAGGTATTCAGTAAACTCCTCGTGGTGACACGATGTGGATTCTTCAGTAACATCCTCGATGTGAAACGGTGTTGGTTATTCAGCAACATACTCGTGGTGACATGGTGTGGGATTCTTCGGTAACATCCTCGATGTGAAACGGTGTTGGTTATTCAGCAACATACTCGTGGTGACATGGTGTGGGATTCTTCGGTAACATCCTCGTGGTGACATGGTGTGGGATTCTTCGGTAACATCCTCGTGGTGACATGGTGTGGGATTCTTCGGTAACATCCTCGTGGTGCTATAGTGTAAGTTTCTTCGGTAACATCGTCGTGGTGACATTCAGTGTATATTTTCAGTAACATATTCGTGGTGACATGGTGTGGGGTTCTTCGGTAACATCCTCGTGGTGCCACGGTGTGGGGTTCTTCGGTAACAACCTCGTGGTGACATGGTGTGGAGTTCTTCGGTAACAATCTCGTGGTGACATGGTGTGGGGTTCTTCGGTAACAACCTCGTGTTACCAATGTGTGAAGTACTTCAGTATTATCCTCGTGAGGACACAGTGGAATTCTTCCTTACTCATGAAAAGTAATAGATATCAAATGAACTAATGATTGGATAAGTGAGTTACTTGATGAGAATTCAAAATGTCTCTCGATGTACTAACAACTTCCCACTAATTTATTCATAAATTAAAGGAAATTTAAATACTATTATCGAAATAGCACGTGATACCCAACCTCACCCGGCGTTTATTTATTTTTGTACAAAATAACTCACCCTCCCCCCCCCACCTGGGGTGATTTGTGGTCTTGTTGAAATTCACCGATTCTAATTGGAGTGAATGGAGCACCCTTTCTGCACTTCAACTTGTTCTTCTACTGATTTGTCATTCCTTACAAACTGGACATAAAAAGGTGAGGACTAACAACCCAATACTGTATATACATCAACCAGATCTTACATTTTAACAGCTAATCACCTACGAATATCCACAAAATCGGGTAATACAGAAATATTAAGACAAATTTTTCACTAATATATATTTGTAATTGAATTTTCTTTTAAACACACACAATTTTATAGATGTACAGTATGCACAATTCTGTGTACCATAATAAAATGTTATGAACAATTTATATTCATGGACAAAAGGAAATTGTACATTTTAGCACGTTAATCAGGATTCAGACCATATCTCTGAAAGATATTTGATATGCAGTGAACTTTATTGAAGACCTACGAGATAACCGACTATGAAAAAATTGCCAATTGTCCTTAAAAATTAAATAAACACAAATGTCAGGCGACAATAAAGACTTGCTGATTACTTAAAATTTGTCCATATCTGTAGATGTACAGTATGCACCATCATTAGTTCATGATAAAATTTGAAAAAAGTTTTAAAATTACGAATATTTTCTCACAATGAGTATCTTTTTATTTAAAAACTGCTAGCTTTCAAGCATAAATCGCTCTTCAACGGGCTTACTATAATATCGATTTTATCACTCTGTAAACTGGCGAATCCTATATAGGACGAGAGGTCCTCAATAAAGGCTTTTGTTGTTGTTGTTGTATATCGATTTTATCTAATCAGAAATATTTACAAAACAAACGGGCGCAGCGTGAATTTACGCTTGTAAGCTAGCAATTTTAAAGATACTTCATTGTGAGAAAATATTCGTAATTTTACAACTATCGTCAGTACAATAATGAAATGAAGTGAACAATGTATATACAAATGCTATGATTATGCACAGGGTGACTTTACCACAGATACAGTGTAAGATGAAATATCGCCAACGGGTCATCAGAGATACTGCGCATTTTTTTGGCAGATGAAATAGACTTAGATAGCAAACTTCGCAGACGAAGTAATGGCATAGTCCTAAAGAGATTCACAGCAATATCCATAGAGTTAGAAGAACACCATTCATCCCTGTGGTGTATTTAGCTTGATTTAAAAGTAGAAATATATTTTAGGCTTTATTTATTTAAATGGCTTTTATTATATTACACCGTATTAGATGCAAGCTTAAGAATTACAAGTTAACAATCGAATTATATGATGATAAATTATATGTTATGATATATACAATATATCGCAGAATAATAATCTGTATATTTAATATTGTTATTATATTAATATATTATATACAATATTAAATTTATAATTAAAATATGAATATAGGACAATCCCCCCCCAACCAGAGATCTTCAGATATTTACAGAACTGTATAGATTTACACGATTTATGCCTTATAATATAGATTATAATAATTTAAAAAAAACATGTTTTTGTATATACACACCCCCACATGCAGCTTTATTAACACCACCGGTCTTATACTGATTCACCACAGGAAGGAAGCTTAGATGGAGCTCCTATACTCCAGGTAACTCAGAGCCCAACAACCTCCAGAACCGACGTATGTCCAGTGACCACACTGCGTATAGGTATCACCTTTTTAGTGTATTACTGAAAAGGCGAGTGAGGAATCAACCGCGTTTTATTCATCGCTTTCCTAATCCAAATGGACCACGATATTCGGCGATTCTATTAATCTCCTCCGAACGGTGACTGCGGTCTTGTAGAATTTATAAATATATAAATTAATTCCAAAAGGAATAATATATGTGTTGGAATATTACACAGAGTAACAATGGCTATAGATAGGTCGTGTTTGAAAAGGAACTTGTTTATAATAATTATTGTTTTTGTTGTTTTCACGTATAAACAAATACCAAGATTTGTTTTGTATAATTGATATTAATAATAAATAATATGTAAAGTTAAATTTGTTACGTCCTTCTTACTTACTTTAATTACATAAAAATAGGAATATAACATTGAAAGCCTAACTCAAAATAATCGGTCAATATCTTTATATTCTTCAGGAACCTTAACTTTGTCTTCCTTCCATTGCTTACTCTCTGTCAACAGACACTAACTTGACAAATTCCATTACTTCTCCGACAATTCGTTTGGCAAACTCTCAATTGAGAAAAAAAAGTAAAAAAAACTGATTACTCTTTCACTTTTTGTTACGCTCCCAAATCATTTTTTTTTCCTGTATTGTATTTGCTTCCGAAAGTTCTTCCTTTCTTCCTCATTTATCATGTACTGATGACCTACTCTAGATAAGTTCTTGTTGTTTTCAATTGGTATCTCAATTGGTCATCTGTTAAGCCACGCCCCCAGTGGGCGGAGTCGCCACGCCCCCTTGTATTGATTGATTTGACAGAACCACTAACACAGGTGGTTTATCCGCTACGTAACTACAGCTTACCAGTGTGATACGTCCTAGAATTCCACAAACACATCATATCATTCATCATATAGAATCTTATATTTATATTGTCGCAGTTTGTCAGCTTCTTGTGGATACTGTGCCTGATACGTCCTAGGATTCCATCATATCATTTATCATATAACATATCACATTTATTTATTTTTATGATACAATATAATGCGGCTTATGATTGTAGAACGGCATTTGAAAATTATCCCGCATGTGTTTCTTTTGAACGAAAATTCGAAATTAATTTTAAGGAGAAATGACGACTATTTCTAACCTTAGGGATGAAGTATGAAAAGATGAATTGTGAAGAGTAATGATATATATAAAGGGAAAAATAATTTCCATCTCTGGACACTTTTACTTTTCCATTTATCATTACTCTTCACAATTCATCTTTTCATACTTCATCCCTAAGGTTAGAAATAATCGTTATTTCTCCTTAAAATAAATTTCGATTTTTCGTTCAAAAGAAACACATGCGGGATAATTTTCAAATGTCGTTCTACATCTCACATTTATATTGTCTCAATTTGTCAACTTCTTGTGAATACATTGCAATCAAAGATGTATGATCACGAGGTGCAATTATTTATTATCCATCAAAGTGTGGTATAGAGGAAGATTAAAATTAATGTTTACCAACAGCCATTATATTTGATTTTCTATAATATTATAAAAGTAAAGTTATAAGAAAAAAATAAATAATACAAAGTATTAACGACAATATACATATTACGAATGAAGACATTAAGAGGCGAATGTTTCTTTTCACAAATATATCAAACTTCTACTGTCCTTACTGCGATGAAAAAATATTGGGAGGGCTTGGTACATCAATAGTGAACCCTCCCAGCAATTTCGCCAATTTAATCTTCCAGACCGCTTCTTTAGAGCTCTAATACTGTATTGGATCATTCTGCTTATACTTAGTCTAGCCATAAATATAGTTACAAAACCAAATCAGTGATAAAAATTTTAATTTGACCACTTGAAGTATTCAAAATACAGTAGTTGTTATTTGAATATTTGTGCACACGTGTTTAGAAAAAAAAATCGGAATATATTTGTTTTTTTGATAATGGATTGGGGTGTTAAAGAAAACCGTATAGCTGCAATAGCCTTACACAAGGTAGGCCAAAGTCCTTCATCCATTTTTAAACTTTTACAAATTTTAATTATAAGCGTCAACTTGTTTATTGAACCATTGAAAGGTTCAACAAGGCTGGCACTATTAATGACCTTGAAAGATCTGATCGACCGCGCGTGCAACGAACGCAAGCAGCTATAAAAGCCCTTCGCGAAAGAATTCGTCGAAATCCATTCCGCAAGCACAAGATCTTAGCGAAGCAGATGAATTTAGCTCCAAGAACCGTTTCCAGAATAATCAACGAAGACTTTGGACTGAAAGCTTTCAAACGGCGCACAGATCATTTGATAACTTCTGCTCTTAGAGATATTAGATGGGTTAGATCAAAAATGTTGTTGGCGCGGCATGATGGTCGGTGGCATGAGAGAATCCTTTTCACAGATAAAAAAAAATTCACTGTCGAGGAAAATATTAATCGTCAGAATGCAAATATATGCTCGTAGCTCTATAGAAGCTTCTTTTATATAAAGTCAGAAGACTTGAAAAAGTCACCATCCTTCTTCTGTCATGGTTTGGTGGGGAGTTAGCTACCAAGGTGTAAAAGATCTCCACTTCTGTGCCAAAGGGGTAAAAACTACAGCTAAAAATTACCAAGAAGATATTTTGGAACAAATAGTAAATACTCTGAATACAAAAATGTTTAATGGAGAACATTGGATATATATTTCAACAAGATTCAGTTCCTGCTCACAAAGCTAAGTCAACTCAACAATGGTTGGAGACGAATGTTCCGGAGTTCATAAAGGCCAATGAATGGCCCTCTAGAAGCCCTGATTTAAACCCCCTTGATTACAGTTTGTGGGCATATTTAGAGGAGAAGGTGTGCTCTAAAAGATATCATAATTTGGATCAATTGAAATCAGCATTGGTGAGGGCAATGAAAGAAAAACCCTTATTAAAGGTGCGTGCCGCCATAGATCAGTGGCCCGAACGGAGGACATTTTGAATGATTGTATATATTTAAAATCTATATCCTATTGGATAATAAAATATGTATTCATATTCCATTAGTTTTTGTTCTTAATCATTTAATATATAAAATTGTTTGTAACAGAATTTATGGCTAAACTGTGTATATGCTACACTGAAGGGTGAAATCTTAGAAATGATATTTTAGCAAACTATGGACATAAGCTTATAGGACAATAGAATTATATTTGAATATTTTCATCGAGAAATATTCTTCCGCAAACATACAAGTATGTTAAGTATAAACAATTTTTATTTTATTTTGAATTATATTTTCTTTAGAAAAAACTGCTCTATAAAGTCGACCACCAGATGTCGTGGCTTTCCCTATATAAATCTATTGTTGTTGTTTCCCGTTGGCCGGCTCAAATCTTAGGGTAGATATGTAAATATGTTCTTTTTCATTTTCTTTATTCTTCAAACCTTAAGTAAGATATTTCAATGTAATTAATATGATTTATTAAAGTCGACATTTACATATCTTTCATGACGGAGGGATACCTTTTAGGGGATTTTCCTTTCCCGGTTGTAAGACTACTCGCACAAGTTAGAATACTTTCAAGTTTTTTTAGAGAAACCCACACCAAGATGCTCTGCGGTGAGGACCCGATTTGTACCTTCTGTAATTCAAAACTAAAAAATGAAATAACTCACTATATTTTTGAATGCTCTGCTCTGAAAGAAGAAAGAAGAACCCTTATGCTCAAAACTGGGCAACTCTGTGCTTCAATTCCATCAATAATTGACAATATGACCCAGAATAAGTATATTGCTACGGGCGTTTTATGGTTTCCACAAGTCCATATCTCAGAAGAAGGCCAAGTGACACTCACTCCTCACTTTCTTACTGCTACTCTTTTTGTGTTATTTTTCTTGCTTCCCTCTTTCTCTTTCTTGTTTTTTTTTTTCTTTTTCTTCTGTCTATATCGTTATTTCCTATGTCTCACTGCTTTGTTCTTATGCCTACCTCTGGTGAATCCTGTATAGGGTCAGTAACCCTAAATAAAGGCTTTTTGTTGTTGATGATTTATTAAAGTCTCTGATTCTATTAAAATACTGGATAAAGGGTGTTTTATCACCTAACACAATTATGAGACGTCTTATAGAATAAAATGGCGAAAAGATTACATTGTAAAGTATCGATGAGCCAACACAGACATCTCCTTTTTGCAATTTTCAAATCATTAATGTATACGGTCTTTGATATTTTTTTATAATATATTTATATACGTGGTTAGTTTTTCTGAATTAATCAAAAATGGGTATTATATCAATTCTGGAATAATTAAAAATCGAATAAAAGTTGATATTTATTCCGATAGATGGTGTAAGCCATCAGCAACTTTCAGTTGCACGATAAGGAGATGCCTTTTTGACGTGACAACGTCTTAAATTAGGTTGCGGCTGGGAGTCACTTATGAAAAAGTGTAACGCCCGGTAACGTTACGATGATTCACCGAACGAGAGTGCTGCGCGCGCAGCTGCGCGCGCAGCGCTAGATAATTAGGCGCATTGAATCGGCGCATGCTTGTCTCTGTCTTTGTCTTTCTCGAACGTTCTTGGCGTTGGAAAAACAAGAAAGCGTCATAATACAAGTTCACACGTGTGGTTAAAGTATCGTCAGCTGTGTCTGTAGTGAAAATGTGGAGTGCTTAGATTCGTCATTTACAACAACTACAACAATAAAGGTAAATAATTGTACACTGATATTTCATTATCGTAAACTATGATTGCTTGATTAATTGTTAGATTGACACAAAAGTTGAGAAACTGAGTTTATAGGTTATGTCATACTATTGATAAATGTTGATAGTGTTAAGTCAATTATTAGTTTAAAATTAATTAATTAATTAATTATTATTTTACAAATTTTAAATAGTTTCAAATTTATTTAGCAAAAATTTGAACCTTCGATCTGAATAAATGTTTTGATTTTCGAATTGATTATTTAAAATTACAAATATTAAGAAAAAGTGGCAGATATAAGAAAACTTTATTTAAACTGTGTTGAGCAAGAATTTTAAAATCTAATATAAGTAAATGTTTTAATTTTCAACTTCATCATTTACAATTACAAATTTTATTTAATTTCAAATTTATTTAGCAAAAATTTGAACCTTCGATCTGAATAAGTGTTAACGTACATGATTACATCTAACATAGACGTCGCCGATGGATTGGTAAATGGGGCTATTGGAGTTTTGCTATACATCGAACGTCAGCCAGCCAATGCAGATGACCGTTCTGCTCCAGGAGGACCATCGACCAGCACAAGTTTGCCGCCAGCTGAAGATGAAATCGCCACTCTATGGTTCCAGTTTGAAGACAAAAATACGGGTACCAAAGCAAAAATCAAATGTCGACCACATGTGCACAGCAAACCAAACACCTTATCCGTCGATTGGGTGCCAGTGCACAAGAAAGTGGTAAACATTTCGTTGACAAAAACAGTGAAGTGCAAGCGAAAACAATTTCCTTGCGTGCCTGCTTGTGCAATTACGATCCACAAGGCCCAGGGTGGGACGTTTACTACAATTGTTTACAAGTACTCCTCAAAACAACCACAGCAATTGCTATATGTAGCCATGAGCCGCGTCACAAGTATCGACGGATTGTACATCATAACAGAAAAGGACTCTCCATTGGTTTTCAAACATGGCCGAGATGGAAACGACTCACAGACTACTCGAGATATTTGCAATGAATACTTACGACTTCGTGGACACACTCTAGACACAATTACCAAACAAGCCGTAAAATTCTGTGACGACGCAACCGACGCTGGACAACTTATTGTAACGAACATCAACTGTCAAAGTTTAAGTGCCCATGCCGCGGACATTGAAACAGATACAGTGATACCACGATCAGACTATTTAGTATTGACTGAAACGTGGATGCGCGACACTTGTGAACCAACTCCAATCAAGGGTTATGAGTGCGTATCCAGGGAAAATAATCGACCTAACTCAGATACCAACGCGGCTGGTGGAGTGGCGATCTATCGTAAATTATCATCGACATCTACGGCGGAAGTGTTCCAAGTTGCGATTACAGACGTAACTCGTGTCATTAAAACCAAGGGTGACATGTGCATGACTGAAGTTACTTGCTTCGCCGCTAATACTAGCTTCAAGTTTATACTCGGTGCTGTATATATTCATCCAGGAGCTAGTATGCAGGATATTGGAATGTTACTATGGCAAGGACTCGGTCCGTACATTCACAACAGCCAGTACGTGCCACCGTTCGTGCAAATTGATTCTAGTATACCGATTCTTCTGTGTGGTGATTTTAACAAAAACGTAAAGCCTGACAACTCGTTTCTTAATTTCATGAAAAATACGTATAATCTTGATTGCGTATCAAACGTTTCTAAGTCAACTACGTTAAAAGGAACAACTATCGACTTGACTTTCGCAAGACACATTACAGCAGAAACACTTCCTTTCATTTCATATTTCTCCTATCATCGTCCTATCCTCAACAAAATCACTCAAATAGGAATTAGTTAAGTTTAAGTTTACATGTACAATGTTTTAGTAAGCAAAATATATTTCTATAGTTAAAATTTGTGCAATTCTTATTTTCATTCAATTCCTTGTTCCTATTGTGCAATTTAATTATATTCATATCAATAAATATTCTACCGTTGTCACGTAAAATCTTCGCCCGTAAAACCGACTTTACAGGCAACCATTTTTTTTTATCTTTCTTATAGGAGGACCATCCAATAAATAAGGTTCCTTATTTTTTAACAAATAAACAACGTTATTTACAATTATGCAGTTATTTTATTTTCATTATATAACTCATAAACTACTTCTCTACATAATCACCATTTCTGTCTAAACATTTTTGGTTCTGTTGTAGCAATTTTTTGATACCACTGTTGTACCAAGCCGTGTCCTGTCTTCGTAGCCAGTGGTTCGCCTCCGCCTGCACTTCGTCATTATTCGCAAAGTGCTTGCCTCCAAGGTGCAACTTGAGTGCTGGAAAAAGATGGAAGTCGCTTGGGGCAAGTTCCGGAAAATAAGGTGGACCTGTGAAATTTCCCATTTGAAATTTTCCAGCAACGTTTGGGTCGTTCGAGCTGCGTGAGGGCGAGCATTGTCATGGACGAGTATCACTTTCCGATACAAAAATCCAGGACGTTTCCGTTTTATTGCAGCTCTGAGTTTAGTGAGGACTTCGCAGTACCTCGCAGCGTTAACCGTAGTGTTTGGGGGCAGGTAGTCAAATAATAAAACACCTTTACAGTCCCAAAAGACGATAGCCATAACTTTGCCTGCAGAGATTGTTACCTTCGCCTTTTTTGGTGCACTTTCCACAGGCTTTTTCTACACCATGCTTTGTCGTTTTGTTTCTGGAGTTGAATGATGCACCCAGCTTTTATTTCCAGTGACAATACGGGAGAACAGTTGATCTCCATCTCTTCGATGCATTTCCAGGAAAGCTCGGGCTGCCTCCATCCGTTGTTGCTTGTGATTTTCCGAGAGCAAACGCGGGACCCATCTTGCGCAGACTTTGCGAAAATTCAAAACATCTGACATGATAGTTCCAATCGAAGAGCGACCAATTTCGATTCCAGGAGGCAGTCGAATCATTATTCCGTCAATGGTGACGCGGCGATCTGCTTCCACCACATTCCGAACAGCAGCAACGGCTGCATTGTCCGTAGCAGTAACGGGCCTGCCGCTTCGCTCGTCACCATGCACGTTTTGCCGTCCTTCCAAGAACCATGAACGCCATCGGCGAACCATTTGGATGCCCATACATTCTTCACCATACACTGACACTAAATTGCGATGAATATTGACCGTAGTGTCATTTTTCACCGTGAAAAAAAAATTAAAAGAACGGAGTTCGCAAGTGGACACGTTCACCAGTGGTAGCTCCATGGAAACTGAAGCGCTACAGACTTGCGCGTACGAGTAGCGTGATTTTGAAGGTCACGCGCTTCCAACGCATCCTAGTGACCATTTCTTACACTACTAACTAATTTTTACAACGTTTCGTTCGCAGAAAAAAAAATAGGATGGGCATTGTATTTATATACGAGTAGAGATAAAAATGGCGTAGTAGAGAATAAACTAACGAAATATTACATTTAAGATGTAGACCATTTAAACCACATCTTACCCCCTTTTTTTTCAATTTTTTAATAATTGCAGAATAAAGTCAGAAAAAATAATTATAATAATACATATTTATATACAAGTAGCATTAAAAAAATGGGATCAAATTTCAGTAATCGATAGTGAAAATATAATGAAAATAATAACGCTATTGTTCAAAACTTTCTTTTATGAAAAAAGGGAGAAAGAACATCAGCAAATATATTACCAGCCACAAGAGGCGATAAAAAGAAGTTCTCCATAACAGCGGCGGCAGCCCTGGGGGAGGACATTACAAAAACCAAGACATCGTTAGTATGGTCCCCTCCCTCCACAAGATAAAAAAAAGGGAAAGAAAGAACAGGTTTGATTGACACTAATTACCCCCGGGTAAATTAATCCAGCCGTATTATTTCTTCCATTATTAATTTGCCCCCCTTCAAGACATTCTAATGGCGGGAGGGTAAAATCTTCCTCGAGGAAATTTGTCTTCAAGAACTTGCTTTAGCATGCTGCCATTTTTTTATTGATGTAACGCAGTGTCTAACTCTAGATTTTCTTTGGAATATACACAGTATAACTGGGATAATTCCAACGTTTTTTAACTCGAAAACGTCTCTAATTCGAATATTTATCTATATCCCTAGAATGTTCTATAAATAGAATTTCCGTTTTTTGTCTCTTGGGCTTCGAATTATACAAGTTTGATTGTAAGTTTAATTTCAAAATAATCTTTCGTGTTTAAAATAGTTTCGAATTTTGATAGCAGATGGCGTGCTAGTGCATCATATTATAAATGTTCTAATAAAAGACACAATTTGATATTTGCGGAAGAGCGATTGCTCGACGCATATTATATATTTATAATTGTATGTAATTCTACTGTCCTCAAAGCTTATGTCCATAGTCCTTCTAAAATACCCATTCCAAGAGTCTAGCAACAGTATCACTATAAAAGGAAGTTCCAAAAATGCAATATAACAGCGGTATGGTAGATTAAACTGGCGAAACTGCTGGGAGGGTTCACCACTGATGAGCCAGGCCCTCCCATTAATTTTTCCATTGCAGTAAGGGCAGTAAAAATTGTTTAATTTCATAAGAATCTTCCGCGTTTAAAATAGTTTAGAATTTTGATAGTATCTGAAACGTTGGGTTTTCTCTATAAGTTATTTCTTGATATCTTTTTATATACTTCATATTGATTTTACTAAAGTAATCGTTGCAAAGCAAATAATATTGCCGCGTAGAAAATTAGGAAAGACAAACTTCAGGATGACACAGCAATTTGTTTTAAGGTAAAAAAAAACTATGAATGAAAAACAAAAGATAAGCAATGAGGGAAGTTTACAGAGTAGCAAA
>CP092869.1:79752792-79835030 GCA_030710605.1 Cordylochernes scorpioides | reverse complement strand
CACTGAAGGGTGGAATCTTAGAAATGGTATTTAAGAAAACTAAGGACATAAGCTTTTAGGACAGTAGAATTACATCAATACATCTTTTACTAGATTGTCCTGTTTTTCAAGACTATGGAATTGACAATAATTTAATAGTAGCAGATCCAAGTATTTTTATTTCCAATAAAGAAATGTAAATTATATTCAATACCTTTTGTAAATATATTTTAAATTATATAGCAAAAATATCTTTTAAGAAACTGATAATTTTTGTTATTTTTATTGTATATATTGCCAGACACTTCTTTCTTTTGTATGCAGTTCTTTTTTCACAATTTTTTCTCTCTTTCTCATTGTTAACATCATATGACTATTCTATTCACGGCCTAAAATTATTGTATATATGTTATATTAAAATATTATTATATTTAAAAAATTATATTTCATAGATCCAAATACTCTGTTAAATCGACCGCCAGAGGTCACTCTTCCCCTATAAAAACTCGTTGTTGTTCCCCGATGGCCGGCTCAAAACCTTTGTACATTATGTAAATAATTATTCTTCGTGTATATAGTGTATCATTTTTCTTATACAATAGATCCTGTAGAAGGGCCACGCTGTGCCCGAAAGCTTGATGTCTTAATAAATCAATGAAGAAACTTATCTCCTGAGTATTTTATCCTTGCCACGCATTATGTAAATAAGCTTTTCATATTTTTTATTCTTACGCCTTAAGCCAGGCAGTACTTTCACCAAATTATGTATTCTATATATTATTAGTGTCGTTATATCTTGCCTGTCGAAGGGCTTTTGCCCGAAAGCTTGCCCTAATGCACCAATAAAAGATACTAGTCTTCCTTCGCCATGTTTTTTATCGTCTAAATATATTCCTAAGCTCAATTAAAGCAATCTCTGATCAAAAACATTCTTATTATTATTCTTCCAAGATTTTAACCACAACTGCATTACCATAATCAACATGATCTAAATTCGAGCAGAAAATCTATTTTCTTTTTTCATTTATAACATATATATGTATAGACAAATGTAAAGGTATACATGTATAACAGTGCAAGTGTTCCTATAGATATAACTATGGACATAAGCTTTTAGGTCAGTAGAATTACATTTAAATTCATGTCTAACTATTACTTAGTGTTTGCGGAAGAGAATTGCTCGATGCGAATATTCAATAGTATAAACCGTCGATATTCGATAATTCCGACCCGGGATATATTCACGCATTGGGAACATTTTTTTTCTAAAGAAAAAAATTCCTCCAAAGGACCCTCGATTATTGCAAATGTCCAACCCTACCAGTGAATGTAAGTAAAAACAAACGAGGCTCTAACATATTTGTAAGTGTAAGATTCGAAATACTTTCCACATGTTGTGGGTTCGATTCCCGCCCCTGGACACTTTTATTTTATTTTTCCGTTCGCCATTACTCTTCATATTTTCACCCTTTCATACTTCATCCAAAAAAGTTAGAAATAGTAAATATTTCTCTTTGAAATAAATATTGATTTTTTCACAGAAAAAAAACTTATGCGGTGAAACTTTAAGTGTTGTTTTATAATCATACGCCGCAGTCCTTTATAATGTATTATATTTAGACTGTTTTTGACGTGAAAAAAAATAGTAAAAATGTGACATTGTACTGGGGAAAGGTTGAAAAATTAAGAAAAAGGTATCTAGATGACAAGATGAAATAAAAGAAGAAGAGTTTATTTAATGGACATATATCATGGACATGGCATCGATATATGTCTATTAAAGGAACTCTTCTTCTTTTATTTCGTCTTGTCGTCTAAATATCACAGAGAAGATTATTACAGTCGCTATCGCTAAAAAGGTATCTCCTTATCGTGCAACTGAAAGATTCTAATTGTTTCCGTTGTTATTTATTCCGATAGATGATGTAAGTCATCAGCAACCTTCAGTTGCACAATAAGAAGATGCCTTTTTATTTTTTGACGTGTTTGTTTCTTTTTAAAAAATAAAACAATTTTTTACTGTGTTATCACTGCAATGATAAAATAATGGAAGGGCTTTTGGTAGACATGTGGTGTACTTACTATAAAACAATCTCTAACTAAAACCTACCATAACAGTCATAGCCTGTAAAACGTGTACTAAGAGTAATAAAAATTACTCCCTTTTCAGAACATATCATTTGTCCATGGCCTTTATAAATATATATAATGGTTTCAACACATTTCAAGATATCTTTAAGAAATCTTTCGAAATCGAATCAAGGTGTTTGGAATTCTAATTGGCAAAGCTATTAGCTTGGCTATGTCTTCACACTTTGGTGATTTATTTTTACATTACTTTTGGCCGAAGGGTTTGTTCTAGTTTCGTCATGATGCCATGATAAACCTCTTTAACTCTCTCTAAGCCCTATATAGATAGTGTACATTCATAGATCAAACTTGAAGAAGTTGTACCTTTTAGTATGTATATCGGAATTCAGATAATAACTATGAAAGATATTACAATGACCTTTATTGAAGACACACGAGATAACTAAGTGTGAACAGAATTGCCTCTGTCTTCTCCAAAAAAAAAAACGGCGATATCAAAATATCAAACTTCCTTAAGTTTTGTACATTAGTGTAGTTTGTCAATTAAAAAGGCATTAAATTGAAAATACATATATTTTTAGTTTATCTTTAATATAAAATATGGGTGCCACTATATTTTTTTAAATAATAATATAACATAGAAAAAAACTACAATAAAAACTTCAGAATGACATTGCAAATTTATTTAAGGTAAGAACAAAATTCAAAATTTATAAGATACAAGATAAGTAATGAGTGAAGTTTCCAGAATAGAAAAATATAAATAAAATAAATATAAAATAATTAATATAATCTGTATTTAAAATACAATAAATACTTTGTTACAATATAATCAAATATTCGTGTGTGTCAGAATGATTTTAAAAAGCCTTGTTGTGTTTCCAGGAGTTTACAAACGCTGAATCAAAAAGAAGTTGTCTGTTGTTTACCCAAAATATTCGGAGGTGAGTATTTTACATTTTTATTTGAAAAAGGAAAAATAAAAATCAGGGAAAAATTTTCTTTTAATTTCGAATTTGCAAGCTTTCGAGCAAATATACTGTTCTTCAACGGGCTGATACTCTATGTACAATCTCTTAATGATATTTATATGAAATAATTGAAAAACTTTTGTTATTGGCATGTACGGCCGTGCTGCATCAGACTGTTAACAGCTAAAGTAATATATATTATACTGGGATGAAATATATATATACAAATAATTATTAATATTTAGATAATTTGTCAGGTATATTGTTATATTAGGTTGGGTGGTCTATTTTTCTATTGATGCTATTTATTTTTGATGATACCAGTGCTTCCAGGAATAATCGTTGTTGGTTGCTTTTTATGTCGTGGTAATGAGCTATTACTTGTTTGAGATTGAATGTGTGTCCAGTGGTGCAGGTGTGTTGATAAATTAAGGATCAATTGTCTTTGTATCTTATGTTTATCTCGTGTTCTGTTAGTCTGGTCTCTATTGACCTCTATTTTTATCTCTTATTCTAAGTGCTCACAATGCAACAGCAAATGATCACTCTAACAGATTGAAAATCAAATTTAATCAAGATTGGCAAAATAACATCAAACACCGCTGGTTCGATGGGAAAACTCCCCTCCTGAAAACCAACTCACAACTTGACAGATCAGACTTCACCATGCTTTCCCGTCTTAGAACAGGCCATCTACGTCCAATGATTTTCACAAGTGGATCCAAAACCTTTCCGAATTGCACCAAATGTCTGGATTCTCCAGCGAGCCCAGAACACATCATGTAATGCATTGGGCATTGCCGAACAGACATCTACACCGACCCAGCTGTGGTCATCAGGCGATAAAGAGGCCTTCAGGATCTGGTCTAGACTTGAAGTCCTGACCTGGGACAAGAAACAAAACAAAAAAAAAAAACAATGCTGAAATTTAAGATTTTACTGTAAAGGAATCTCATATTAACAACTGGAGATGTATTTCGACTTCATACTTACAAAGTGAGGGTCGGTCGAAGGATAGTCTAAACCGTTGGTTTTCAACTGCTACGATCCGGGGCCCCCGATTCTTGCAAAAGTTCAAAACCACCAACGAGTGCAAGTAACCAAACGGGGTTATGGTACATTTGTAATTGCAAAGTCGAACTGCTTTTCACATGTGTAGACATGTGATGCACTTTACAGAAAAAGCAGTCGCCTAATTCTACCCACCATGATTATCATGGCCTATACCAAGTTTACTAGAAAAAAACAAAATAGATACAAAATCTTAAAATCTTTCATAGTTATTTGTACTCATTAGAAGAGAATTTGTCAAAAGTCTTATTATTTTTACACTTCTTCTTAATTCATAGTGTGTATTCATAATAAATCTCGAGAAATTGAATTGAATTTAAATAGATATACTCTTATATAATACAATATAATGCGGCTTATGATTGTAAAACAACATTTGAAAAATTATTTATAAAAATTATTATAAACGAAAAATCGAAATTTATTTTAAGGAGCAATAACGATTATTGCTAACTTTAGGGATGAAGTATGAAAGGAAGAATTCTGAAGAGTAATGATGAACGGAAAAATAAAGTGTCAAAGGATAGGAATCGAACCCACAGTTTATATAATATTTACAAATGGAAAAATTTGTCCAGGGTAGCTTAGTGGATATGGCATCTGCCAGGTAAGTGGAACACTGTGGGTTCGATTCCCATCCCTAGAAACTTTATTTTTCCGTTTATCATTACTCTTCACAATTCATCCTTTCATACTCTCTTCATCCCTAAGGTTAGAAATAGTTATTTCTCCTTAAAATAAATTTCGATTTTTCGTTCAAAAGAAACACATGCGGGATAATTTTTCAAATGCCGTTCTATACTCTTATATATTGATAATAAAGACATATATATATCGAATCGAAAATGAATACATTTACCTATGAAAAAATAGTAAAAATGTAATATTGTACTGGGATAAGGTGCATACATTAAGAAAAAGACATCTCCTTATCGTCTTATTTCTTGATTAATCAAGAATGGGTTTTTGGCCAATTCTGGAATAATTAAAAATCAACGAGAATAGTTGATATTTATTCCGATAGATGGCGCAAGCCATCAGCAACTTTCTGTTGCACGATAAGGAGATGCCTTTTTACATTTACCTATATTACGGTGAGCTGAACTTCAACCATTGTTCATGTATAACAACGTATCCCTTTTGATTAACAGAGTTCAACGCTATCTAGCGTCATAATTTACACTTGAAAAATTAGTTTTGTTCAATACACAATAGGGTGAGTTTCGATACACGAAAAATATTATAAACATAGAATTTGATATAGGTGTGAAAATTTATAAAATTTAACAATATAAATAATCTCTTTTTTATATATGAAAATGACACTACACACGTTTAAAAAAGAATCAAAAACAAAATAAAATGTATTTTCAATTATAATTTCAACGCTGGATTTTTATGTCTTAGTTCTTTGTTAGGTTTGTTCTATTTCATAACCATCTCGTAGGATGTTATGAAATCGAAGCCGCCCCTGTACTGATGAGGGTCATTGCCCGAAACTATTGTACACAGGTTGGCAGGCTGGTATTGGTTTAAAATTTACAAAACTGGTTAAAATTTTGAATTTATAAAAGTATAGAGAAATTATTGAAAATAACACTTAAATATTGGTCCAACTGTGTTGTATGTTGGAAAACTTAATGGTTCAGTTTGGGTATAAAAAGATTTGTGCTAGACTGGGTCTCTCTAAAAATGAACCTAGCAACACTTTCGACCCTACCATTTGACTAGTATATCAATTTCTCAAACCTTGGATAAACCCAAAATTAATCAATTCTTTAAATGTTTAATATTCAAAATATTAATATTCGAAATCAATCTGTTACTTTGTCATTAAAATTGAAAATTCCAAATCGGAATAGGGAATTCATACTTGAGATTTCGGGAAACTCTGCTGATACCATTTGTTGTTAATTATTTCCCTTTCAACAAGAGCAATGGAAGAACGCTCCGTTCAGATCATACCAGAAAACCTCCAAGCCCCCGCTCCGAGGTACTACCAGAACAAGCCTCTGCCCCTAGACTAGTATGGTCGCTAATAAGGAGTGGTTTCCAATGGTAATTTTACTGAATTATATAAATTCAGATAGGTTGTTCTTTGATAAAGAATGTCGAGCCAGGATTCATCATTATATAGCGCAATCTCTGGGGCTCAACCATTATGGAATTCAATTTCATCTTTCTATTCCTCAGCAATTCTCCTCACCTCTTTATTATTCCCAGTACCTCCTTCGTACCATCAAAACCCAATGCCTGCAGGAATAGACATCTAATGCTGCACATGACTGGTACAGAGCAGGAGGGACAAGCACCGGTTCTGTCCTCCCAAGAGAACAACAGTCTTTGATTTCCAGACTTAAGTCTTGTCATCTACGGAATCAGAATCAGAATGGTTACAAGGTTTTCCCACTATTTACTAAGTACAATTCTCAACCTGTAACCCCAAAACACATTATTGACTATATTGACTCATCCATTGATAAGCTCTACTTATCCCCAGCAGACACCATCAAAAGTCTAAAGCTTTACAAGCTTGATACCCTGATATGATTGAGTGGAGATAATGAAGAAGAAGATTATTCCCAGTTTTTACAAGGCCGCAGTCACCGTTCGGAGGAGATTAATGGAACTGTCGAATGTCGTGGTCCATTTGGATGAGTAAGGTGTGGACTAGAACACTGCTGATTCCACACTTGCCTTTTCAGTGATACGCTAACTTAAAATAGGTTCTACATGATGGAATATTAAACATTATAATTGAATTGATTAACAATAAGAATAAAAAGAATAAATAGTACCATAGTAGAAATTTGAACTCCAAAACATGGATATTAATTAGGAAATTCTTTAGTCTTTATATATCTTCCAAATCCATACCACTCTATTGAATTATCTAATCAATCCTTCCTTGAGCTACCTCTCTCTTTATTCTACAAGTTGTATTCTCATAGTAAAAAGACCATCTCCTGATGAATCTGGGAATTCCTGTCTTGCAAACTTCCACACACACAGCCTGCACCACGTGAAGAAGGCAACAGCCCGAAATGCCGACGTTGTTGGTTTTTCTTGATTTATCAAGAAATTAGGTTTGCCGAATATCACAGAACAAATTAAATCAACGTTTAGTTTATTTTTGCCCCACAAACACACCACCATCTTCTCTTGATCACTTCATTCAAAAGGTTTTGCATAATAAAGAAGGCAACGATAAAGTAACTAGAGAATAAACATTTATACTCAGGACAATATTCCGCTATTTCAAGATTAAGTATTAGTAATACAGTAATACAAAGTTGACTTTAAAATTGAGGATTTTTTTTACTTTGAGTAATTCTCTTCACCTTTTCATATAAAAAAAGTCGGTGGGTGAGAGGGTAACACGCTCGATTCCCGACAGTCATGAACCAGGATTAAATCCCGCGTTAAAATTTTGCTTAATATGTGAATAACCTTCACATATATATTATTCACTGTTTCAATTATCATGAACTAGGTTGCTCTTTCTGAGCGGTACCTATTAATGTGATTTTGAACAGAACCTTTTCATATCTTCTAATTACAGAACATTCTATTAAATTATCGAACAAATCCTTCTTTGGTCTATCTTTATTTTCATTTTTCAAGATCCTTGCCCCCAGTATGGTAAATAAACGATATCTTGATATAAAAAGTTAAGAGTTTACACATATTGTGCAAAGTACTAAGACCTAAAGTAAGAGTAACTTAACGCACAGAAAAGTGTAAACTCAAGAGTACAACAAAGCAACAACAAAAAGAGAATCTAAATACAAACTCATCATTAGTCATATATTGCAGATTTGATGAGGAGTAGACCCGGGTTACACAAGTATGCAAGATCACCAGACACGGATCAAGCACACAGAGAACACTTTAAGCGTCTCCACACAACTCACTCCTGGTAGAGTACTCGTATTAGATTTGTTTGTTAAGGATAATTGGCCAACAATATATGGTATTTTATTTCCCTAGTTCATGGTTGAACCAAGCAAACCGAACGCAAACCTACTGGAGTAAACACTCCAGGACTCAACTAAGCATCAAGGAGAGCTGAGGAAGGCCAAGGAAAGCAATAGAGTCCTCAAATACCTATGGACCCTCTTATATACAAAAATGACCACAATCGTCCAATCAGAAAGCGTTGGAGATTAGAAGACTAATCAAATACGAATAAACTACAAACTTTCCACCTAACTGATAAACTTACACTAGTGTCGCGGAGGTAAACCCCGATATGACTGTACCACTGAGAAATCTTGCCCCCTGAAATACTTCAAGAAGTTGAAAACTCCAGACATAAGTTTGGACAAGTTTTAAAAGCCTTGTAAAAGAGACAATGTTTATTGTAACAGCTAGTAGCGCGCTCTCCTCTAGCCACGAGCTCTTCTGCCGGCACAGGCAGTATCTCCTTTTTTAAAAAGGCAAACAAATACAAACAAAAAAGAAAAGATGAAAATATCTATTCATATATATAGAAGAAAGAAAAGCATAGTATATATTTACATATAGGAGACATATTTTCTCTCCAATTACTAGTTTAAGGAAAAGGCATTTTATATTTTTAACATTTAGACTAGTTTTTTTTTGTCAGATAATTTGAAACTAATAATTTTTTTAATACATGTTTGCATACATTCAGAATTTTTAAAACACTTCCTTCTGGTAGTTTTATTTAAAAGGCTGTATCGTTAAAAAGGAAGATATAAATAAACTTTTTTTCGTAAAGATAGTGGCTGCCTGACCGGCAACCATAGTTCTTAAAATTAAAGATACCACAGCAAGAGTAAATCTTTTTATTATCTCGACGTTACAACAAAAATATTTTATTCTCGTCAGGAGCAAACAAGAATGAAAAAATTGACAAAGCGTTTAAATTTATTCAGAATAATTTTTAACGCCTTGCCAAATGTTTTAATTTTTATTTGATCCTAACAGGGCAAAATATTTTTGTCGGAACGTCGAGGTAATAAAAATATTTACTAGCTGAATTATCTTTAATTTTAATAATTGTAAGCTTTTATATATTCTACTGTATTCATCCAACTCTATATTTTTTCAAATAAAAGACACTTAGGCTAGTAAATCTTTTTAGCTTTTTAGGACTTTTGTCGAAACGTCGAGATAATAAAAAGATTTACTGGCCGAAGTGTCTTTTATTTAAAGATCTATGAATGCCGGCCAAGCATCCTTCATCTTAACTCTATATTTGGAAGCCTCTACGTTTCAAATATATTTGAGTACGGTGGTAATCTTTGTTTTGGGAGCACCATTACTGCAACACGATCAATGGTGACATCATCATTATGGTACGGGAAGGGTGCTTATTAGAGGACATCTCAGGGGGAAATATTGTTTTTGAGGAGGGCCATTAACGCTCTACCCTCATTGATCTGATAATTCGGGGTCTACGCGGGGTTAATTTATTCTCCCCTGATTGAGGGGCGACCCCCCCACGGACAAAGACAAATTAGCTGCTCCCCCTACCGCCAAATTGGGTGGTGAGATCTCTCCCCCCCTAGCTTTGATTTTATTTTCCCTCCTCAATGACTGAACTTGATGCTCATTTGACCTGGTATAATGATGACATGTCCACTCTTCGCCGGCTTTGTCATGCTGATCAACCGTCTGTGTCCCTACTTTCTTTTGTCCATATGAGTGGTTGATCATATTGTGTGGGATCATGCTGTGACTCAAATATGATACTCTCTTTGCTTCTATTCAGTCGATCTGATTTTCCTTTTTTCACTCTTTTATTATATGGGTAGTATTAAATAAAAACAAACGATAGCAATGCGTCTCTTTATACATAAAATTTTTAATATGCTAGTAAAATTTTATGTATAAAGAGACGCATTGCTATCGTTTGTTTTTATTTAATAATTTATAGCAATTCTTTTGTCTATTTACAATGGGTAGTATTGTTCGCTCGTGACTTTGACTCTTTTGTATATAGGCTGTGTGTATTTACAATAGAGATCGGTGGAAGAGTGCTATAACTGTTGATTTCCGAAAGACACGACCTGGAATCGAATCCCGAATTGAACACTTTTTTATTTATTAAAACAAGAATATTAAACCTCCAGGGAAAAGTTTCTTTTAAAAATATTTTTTATTTAAAAATCTCTCTAACTTTCGTATAAGAAATCTTATTTTATTGGCGTTTTAATAATGTAAAATACACTGGTCCGCAAAATTGAAGGAACAACATATTTTTTCATTTATCTCAAATTTTATCGAACATTTATCAATGAAATTTTATATACAAATTTATTATTTCATTATTGATTAAAATACCCGAAATCAAAGAATATAACACGTATTTTATGCATATTAGCCGGTCAAACAATGATCTTCTTGCAGTCAGTGTATAAATATCTTGAATATCCAAAATATTTATACACTAACTTCCAGGAGATCATTGCTTGACCGGCTAATTTGCATAAAATACGTGTTCGATTTCTTTGATTTCGGGTATTTTAATCAATAATGAAATAATAAATTTGTATATAAAATTTCATTGATAAATGTTCGATAAAATTTGAGATAAATGAAAAAAATATGTTGTTCCTTTAATTTTGCGGACCAGTGTATTTTCCTCCGTAGAAGGGCTTTCTTATCCGAAACCTTGAGAGATTTTCAAAAAGAAAATATTTTTAAAAGAAACTTTTCACTGAAGGCTTAATATTCTAGTTGTAATATTGATTCAAGGAATTTTATATCGACTTTTTTTCTTAGTAAAAATTGATTCATTGACGCTCTTGATTCTTGAATTAGAACATTTGTAAGAACAAAAGTCAAACTGATTTCTACGTGTGGACATGTGGTGAATTTACAGTAAAACCAGTCGTCAACTACTACCTTTTATAAAAACATACTAATTATAAAAATCCATTTATATTTGTAATATAGAGCCAAAATCGGTCTGGATAAAACTATATTTTCCAAAAGACACGACTCTCGTCTCTCTCTCTATTGGAAAATCTTCATATTATACCAAGTGAATCAACTTTTGTTCCCTTTTTAAAGAATATGTGCTTAGCATAGCCTTATTACGTACTAGCCGAATGACCCGGGCAACGCCCGTGTTTTACCCGATTGAATGTTTTGATTCAAATACTATTTGTTACAATTATAAATTGGCGCCTTATATAAATGCATATATTAGTTAATAACTATAGCCTATGTGCTTTATCTGTCTATGTACTGTTGGCTTCCGTAGGCGTCTCTTACTGGGAAAAAGAAAGAGAGGATTCCATTTAGTTATTAACTAATATATGCATTTATTTATATTTAAGGAGCGACCCGCTCCAACACAATAGTTACAAAAGCCAAAAAGCGAGTGGGGGGGGGGGGGGCAAAGGTGGCGTGATCGTAGCCAACCAATAGGAGAGCGCCATTCAAAAAAAAAAAAGCAAACGGTGACAGAGATGAAAAATTATTAAGAACGCATGACGCTCGTAACTGTATATAGAATACTAGATACTAAAAAATGAAGTTATTTATATAGTATCTTCAATATCACATTTATAAAATACCATGGTTTGTGTATCTCATATACTATAATTATTATATCTATATATGGCTACAGATTCTCACTAAAAAACTAACATTTAACAAAGATATAAAATCTTGTGAATACAGTGTGACAATTATGATGCATTAGCGCGCCATCTGTTATTAAAATTCGAAACTATTATAGACGCGTATGATTCTTTTAAAAAATAAAACAATTTCTACTGCCCATACTGCAATGGAAAAAATTAATGGGAGGGCTTGACTCATCAGTGTTGAACCCTCCCAGCGGTTTCGTCAGTGTAACAAGCCACACTTTCTTTTATATAGAATGAAAGGATTTAAAAGCACGAATGTTTCTTTTATACATAATACAAACTTCTACTGTCCTTACTGCGATGAAAAAATATATTGGGAGAACTTGGCTCATCAGTGGTGAACCCTCCCATATATTTATATATTTTTTCATCGCAGTAAGGACAGTAGAAGTTTGTATTATGTATAAAAGAAACATTCGTGTTTTTAAATCCTTTCATTTTATATGTTTAGATGGCGCGTTATTGCTTTGTGTTACTTTCTTTTATTCAAGCAACAACTAAAAGACCGTTCACAGTTATATTCTCGCACTTGATCAATGAGCATCTTGCTGAATTTATATCAAAGCTGCTTCCCTTTAATAAACGTAATTACTTTTAATAGAACATATGCTTTAAAAGGGGACAAAAATTGAATCACTTTTGTGGTTTTATATAAATATTCTTTGAGAGAGAGACAAGAATCGTGTCTTTGATAATATCATTTTTATCTAGACATATTTTCGTTCTATATCACAAATATAAACGAATTTTCATTATTAGTATCTTTTAAAACTTGAAATACAAGCTTTCAAGGAATAATCGCTATTTTGAAGGCTTATATAGAAGAAAAATATAAACTATTTCTTGATTCTAGTTAATAAATGGCTAATATAGTCAATAAATAGCGGATATAGTTAAGTAATAAATCTTTAGAAGAGTGATTCTCGCTTGAAATCTTGAAATTTTAATGAAAGAAAATGCTCATATTGTGAAAAAGTTCTATATTCATAATACACAAAGCAATAACGCGCCATCTATACATATAAAATAAAAGGATTTAAAAGCGCGAATGTTTATTTTATACATAAAACAAACTTCTACTGTCCTTACTACGATGAAAAAATATATTGGGAGGGCTTGGCTCATCATTGGTGAACCCTCCCAGCGGTTTCGCCAATTTAATCCACCAGACCGCTTCTCAGAGCTCTAATACTGTATTGGATCATTCTGCTTTTATATGCTACACTGAAGGATGGAATCTTAGAAATGGTTTTCAAGTAAACTATGGACATAAGCTTATAGGACAGTAGAATTACATTCAAATATTTGCTTCGAGCAATGCTCTTCTTGCGTTATTGCTTTGTGTTAATTTATGCCTAACTGGCCTTGTCTTTATAGTTTGCTGAAGAGCATTGCTCGAAGCAAATATTTGAATGTAATTCTACTGTCCTATAAGCTTATGTCCATAGTTTACTTGAAAACCATTTCTAAGATTCCATCCTTCAGTGTAGCATATAAAAGCAGAATGATCCAATACAGTATTAGAGCTCTGAGAAGCGGTCTGGTGGATTAAATTGGCGAAACCGCTGGGAGGGTTCACCACTGATGAGCCAAGCCCTCCCAATATATTTTTTCATCGTAGTAAGGACAGTAGAAGTTTGTTTTATGTATAAAATAAACATTCGCGCTTTTAAATCCTTTTATTTTATATTCATAATACCTTTCACAATTTCACCTCAAATAATGAATATAAAGTTCCTTCTATATCAAGCATTACGTATTTTACCGTGATGCTATAGGATATGGTATCTTGTATTCGATGTATCTGACTTCTTCTACCTGAATAATGAAATCCTCTATGGTCAAATGTCAACATTATACTAGACCTAAGTTGTTTATTCCATCTACTATCACAACATGGTCATAGCCATAAAGTCCAGGAAGATGACCTAAATAGGAACCTCTCCTTTTAAAAATACATTGAAACAATGTATTTTGGTTAATTATCCTAGAAAAACCTAAATATGGGGATGAAAAATGGCCTCGACAATAGTTTAACAAATCCAGATAAATTTTCAACCTGTATTCCATGATTTCGGGCTATAGCCTTCATCAGTACAGAGGCAGCTTGGATTTCATAACATCCTTCAAGAGGGGTTATGAAATAAATCGAATTCACAAAAAAAGTGTTCAAGCTTGTAAAGTAGCTAAGCCAATTTCCAGGCCAGAATACAACATAAAGTTGCGGGTAGGAAGGTTGTCATGTACCAAAATAGACTCTACTTTCTGTAAAAATGCATAAAATAGTGCATTTTTGATTATCACTCCAGTGCAATACGTAATAGTGAAGAGAAAGAATGAGTTCCAAAACTAGTTTTGATGCATTTTCAAAGGGATAGGTGCCTTTTTGCTAAATAAATACTATATATATAATGATATATTTATATATAATGCATAAATTATATAAAACAAGCTATATCTATAAAATTAAAAAATCTGAAATGAGTGTGTGCCCAAAATTCAACCTAAAAAAGAATAATCTTTTTGATATTCAATTCCGAACTTAAAAATTGCCTTCAATAGAACTCAAGCACAATTATCCATTCCCGCCATCAGTTCCTGGGAGTTATCATCATTAAAAAAAAAGAAAGACAAACTTTTAAATTAAGTTCTGATATGCAAATGGCTTTTTAATTTGCTCATTTTCCTTTTGATGAAAGGCAGTTGATAAGGTCTTCCAGTTTAGAGACATACTGGCTAATTGGACAATTGACCATTTGTTTAAAAAAGAAGTTAGTTATGCGTTACTAGTTAGAGATAATTATAGGCTAGAATGGGTGCTTTGATTATTTGAATTGTTGACAAGCCAATTATCTACATTTCAGACAGGCGCTCTGTCGGTATTAGCACTTCTATTTTAGCTGAAGATCGATTATCAGCTTTCTGGAACTTAGAAGATGTTTTCTTATCAACCGATTAGTATAATAATTTTATTCGCGATTGAACGTTGTGACCCACTGTACATATTACATCCCAAACACGACACCAGCCATCTCTCTCTTGAGCTCAATGTACCATCTTGGCGACCGTTAAACCAGTGAGTTCCTTTAATTGGTCCACGAAGCTGTGGGCGTCCAGGTATGTGTCGCCCAGACGTCTTTCCAGTCAGTATGGTGTACTCCATTCCCCTGTGTCACGTGATATGACCGAAGAATCTCTAACAATTCCGTTTTACAGAAGTCGGTCATCTTCCGAAATCATCGATGCATTCGTCCTACGCGCTATAAACCGAATATGGCCAATAAATTCTGATCAAAAGAATAAATGTTGCACCCTCTTTTGTTAGTTAGCTTAAGAATGGCCCGAAAGCTTCCTTTAAAGGATAATAAATACTTATACAATTATATCTCATGACCTTTCATCTTTGATTACTAAGCATCTTACAGGAATCCAAAAGAATGTCCTCAAAATTGTACAAAATGATAAATTTCTATAACACATTACAGATGCCTTTCACTTAATAACTAGCTGTTTTTGTATATAAATATTATTTTATTCTTCTCTATACCACTTCAAAGAATAATAAATGATCATTCAATTACAGCGCTTATGTTATCTCACTATTGGTTACTAAGTAAATTATACGAATCCAAATAAAATGTCGACAAAATCATACAAAATGATATGTTGCTAATGACCTAAGACAGAGCCCTTTCTCTTAATAAATAGTTGTGTTGGTGTGTAAATATTATTTTCTTCTTCTCTATACCATATTTTAGAGGATAATACAGCTTGTGTTCTCTCATCAGTTGTTTTCTAAGTGTCTTATACGAATCCAAATTCGACAAAATCATACAAAATGATAAGTTGTTATGACCTAACAGACACCTTTCTCTTAATGAATAACCGTTTTTTTAAATATTATAATTTGTCTATAATTTTAAAGGATAATAAATAATTTTACGATTACATCTCCTTAACTGTTTGTTACTAAGTGTCTTATACGAATTCAAATAAAATGTTGAAAAATCATACAAAATGTTGCTATGAAATTACAGACGCCTTTCTCCTAATAAATAGCCGTGTTTGTGTTTGAATATTATTTTATTATTCGCTCTACCACTTTAGAGAATAATAAATACTTGTGTGTACGATTACAGCTTGTGTTCTCTCATCAGTTGATTACTAAGTGTCTTACAAGAATCCAAATAAAATATCAACAAAATCATACAAAATGATATGTTGCTATGACACATTACAGACACCTTTCTCTTAATAAAGAGCCGTGTTTGTGTATAAATATTATTTTATTCTTCTGTACACCACTTTAGAGAATAATAAATAATATCTCTCTCACGATTGAATCTCCTGATATGTTGATTACTAAGTATCTTACACGAATCTAAATGTCGACAAAATTATACAAAATGATATGTTGCTATGACCTAACACAAAGACATTTCTATTAATGAATAGCCGTGTTTGTGTTTAAATATTATTTTATTCTTCTATATTCCAATTTACGGATAAAATATACTTGTACGAGTACACCTTGAGTTCTCTTATCAGTTGATTACTTGGTAACATACAAGAATCCAAATAAAATGTGTACAAAATGATAATTTGCTATGACCTAACAGATACCTTTCTCTTAAAAATTAGCCGTGTTTGTGTGTGAATATTATTTTATTCTTCTCTATGCCACTTTAAAGAATAATAAATACTTGTACGATTACAGCTTGTGTTCTCTCATCAGTTGATTACTAAGAAACCTCCAAGAATCCAAAAAAAATGTCGACAAAATTGTACAAAATGATAAGTTAATATTACACATTACAGACGCCTTTCTTTTAAAAAAAGCTGTGTTTGGGTTTAAATATTAATTTATTCTTCTCTATACCACTTTAGATTATAATAAATACTTCACGCTTACATCTCCTGATCTTTTGATTACTAGGTGTCTTAAACGAACCCAAATAAAATGTCAACAAAATAATAAGTTGCTATGACATTCCAGACCATCTGTCTAATCAGGTTGTTTGCTGTGTGTGACAGATGTTTGAAGGATAACTTGGTGAGTTCCCCATATAATATTTATATGATACTCATTCTTTTGTAAATAACATAAAGTTGTGGGAGGATGATATTCTTGCACCAAAAGAGGCACCTCTTCCTTTAAATATGCGTCAGAACGATGCACTGTACATCACTCTAGTACAGGGTTCGGCAAACTGCGGCTCTATGGATATGAATCTGCGGAATAAATATCAACTATTCATTGATTTTTAATTATTCCAGAATTAGCCAAATGCCCATTCTTGATTAATCAAGAAAATCTGACCACGTAAGCATAATATATATAATATATTATAATAATATATTAATCAATAATAAAATATTCAATAATACCATTTTTTTCTTCCCTTTGAATATAACAAAATATTTTAAAAACTTAATGCTGTTGACGTTAACGCTGAGTTTGTTGTTGACACACTTTAAAATGTTATAATACTTTGATAAAGGTTGGAATTCAGCCAACTGAAATATTGTTAAAATAAATGATATTTTGATCCAATATAGGCCTTTTTAATTAAATATTTATTTATGGATTGCTCTAGTTTCAAAATAGTTCCATATGTAAATATTATTTATGCGAGTACTATTTATTGTTGGCAAGAAAAGATTTTGTAGCTCTTTAAAAACTTTGAAATTTTGAAATTGTAATTTTTGACTCTTTCGACTCAAAGGTTTGCCGATTCCTGCCTTAGTAAAAAACTTTACTATATATAATAAAGAATGGGCCACAAAACACCAGTTTTGGAATATTCAAACAAAATTCCAACCAGTATACCATGGTTTTGGGCTTTGGCCTTTATTAGTACAGGGTCAGCTTCGATTTCTTAACCCTTCGCTTAGGATGTTATGAAATCAAGGCCACCTCTGTACTGAAGAAGGCCAAAGCACGAAACCATGGTATACAGGTTGGATTTTGTCTGAATTTGTAAACTGGCTGAACTTTGGAAGGAAGATCTAAACCATTGGTTTCCGACCTCTACGACCCGAGATTGAATCCCTCATTGGGAACTTTTTATAATAAAAGAAATGCTCCAATGGTCCTCGAATCTTGCAAAATTCCAATCCCATCAGCGAGTGTAAGTAACCAAATTAAAAAATTATATATTTTTACTAGTAAAGTCTTTTAATACAATATAATACACTGCATCCTGTGATTGTAAAACGACACTTGAAGTTACACCGCATGAATTTCTTTTAAACGAAAAATCAAAAATTTAATTCAAGGTGAAATATCGACCATTTCTATCCTTTTTGGATGAGGTATGAGAGGGTGAATTATGAAGAGTAATGACAAACGGAAAAATAAAAGTTTCCAGGGATGGGAATCGAACCCACAATGTTCCGCTTACCGGGTAGATGCCATGTCCACTAGGCTACTCATGCGGTGTAACTTCAAATGTCGTTTTACAGTAAAGTCTTTTATTAGGGTGATACACCGTACATCATTCTGACGCACAATTAAAGGGAGAAGTGCCTCTTTTGGTATATTCTTTTGTATGTGTTTAATCATACAAAATGAAGAAACAATTACACAATTATTTATTAACTCTATATGGAATATTATTCCAATATGTCAATAGGCAGCGTATGTGTTTTGAAGAAATAAAGACTTTCTAATGATAAGTCTGTTATAGATACTCATGTACAGTACCTATGTGGAGAAGGCAATTTATAATACACATAATGTGTGTTCAAATCTATAAGCTTGAGGGATGAGTTTCTTTTGCAAATAAATTTATTTCGAGCTTTCGGGCAACGCCCTTCTACAGGAAAATTAAAAATAAAGTAAATTAAATTATATTACACTGAGATTAAGCGAGGCAAATGTATAACAAACTATAGGAAATAAATATCAGAAACAAACACACGTGAGACTACTCATGCGTCAGATACAGATGAATAAATCAATAAACTGTATCTGACGCACGAGTAGTCTCACGTGTGTTTGTTTCTGATATTTATTTTCTATAGTTTGTTATACATTTGCCTCACTTAATTTCAGTGTAATATAATTTAATTTACTTTATTTTTAATTTTCAGGTAGAAGGGCGTTGCCCGAAAGCTCGAAATAAATTTATTTGCAAAAGAAACTCATCCCTCAAGCTTATAGATTTGAACATTCTATTAATGAATTAGCCTATTAATTAACACACAATGTGTATAAGTGATAAAATATAAATGAAATATAAAATATTGATCTAATCAATAAAACGCGTATTGTATGAAATTTTACTTTATAGGTACACAAATCATTTTACAATTGATCAATATTTTAAAGATGATTTTATTTTTGTTTACAAAAGAAAATAAAATCGACATATGTGATATACACTCATAGACAAAACTTAAGGAAATGTAAAGTCTTTTATATCAACATTTATCTGTTATTTTATTTTAAGGAGACAGAGGCAATTTTGTTCACACTTGGTTAACTCGTGTGTCTTCAATGTGCATCAAATATCTTTCAGAGTTATTATCTGAATCCCGATATACATGCTAAAAGTACAACTTCCTTAAGTTTTGTCCATGAGTGTATATAAGATTAAATATTGTTTTGATGATATTCGCAATCTCTTAACCCTTTTTCTGACTACTTTTGCATGTATAATAAGTCGTTCCTCAGGAACCAATAGCACGTTTTCGCGTGTTTGAAAATCCAACATATATTCTTTTGATTCAATATTCATTACATTTTTCTCTGTATTTAAGAATATCAAGGAAAGAGAAAATGTTTTCACCTAGTTTAAAATGACCGCGTTTTGACCGTATTTAAATATATATTGGTCCAAAGCCTTTCGTTCTTCTTTCCCTCTATTTGATACAATCTAAAAAACATTGCAGATTGTTGTTACTACTACTGTCTTCCTATTTCTTATCTCCACTCAATCATATCAAAGTATCCAGCTTGTAAAGCTTGAGACTTTTGATGGTGTCTGTTGGGGATGAGCAGAGCTCATCAATGGATGTGTCAATACAGTCAATAATGTGTTTTGGGGTTGCAGGTTGAGAATTGCACTTAGTACATAGTTGACAACCATCATGATCGGGTGAAGTAAAATGCGTCTGCCTTTGTCATTAAGCCTGGGAGCACTACTCAGTGGCAGGCCGACTTAGCTCCAAAAGAAATGTCCGCCTCTGACATGAGGAACAGACGCCATGTACAGCCACTCCTAACATGGAGTACAAACACTGCTTATCCTGTATCCCTGGATTAGGAGCTCTTACAGGGTACTATCAGCCGGGTCAGCTGAGCCCAGGTTTTTTAGTGAGCTTGTTACTGCTCCCCCTCCTTCTTTTTCATCCGGGCTTGGGACCGGCAAAGGCGGAGTTACTATTACTGCTATTCCTGTATATACCCTCTTCTACCAGGAGAATCTGTATAAGATCAAAAGGTCTTAAAAAGCTTTTTATTGTTGATTATACTGTAGTCCAGAAATCAAGTCTTTGTATATCTTGGGATGTGAAAGTATTTATTGATGACGTCAGTACGACCAGTCGACAAATATTAACCAATCAACCAAAACTATCTACAGCTAGATAATATCGAACAAGCAAGCTAGGCAACTAAATGATGATTTTACAAATATAAAATAATAAATCTGTTTCAAATATTTTCATTGAATAATTAAATTAAATAATTAAAATATTAATTATCTTTTCGCCATAATATATAGATTTTTTTATTAAGGATAAACTGTGTTGAAACCCGATGTTAAATCCTGGGTAATATCTTCCAAGAAACCGACATTGGTTAACCACATGCTTTAACGCGTCTGTCAGCTAAAATATTTTATAAAAATTTGAAATAATTGAACAATATAAAACATGTTTTTGGATTACGAGATAATTGGTGTTTAAATCTCTGACATATAGCCATAGAAAAATAAGGAAACCATGAAAAAAACACGATACACCAATAACTCGCTTTGCGTCGTTTCGTTTTGCGTTTTTTTCGAAGTTGCGTCGCTGCTTAATTTCTACTGATTTTCACTGTGCGTCGTTAGATTTTCGAAGTTGCGGTGTTTTGGATTCGAGTCTTTAATTTTTTTTTATTATTTCTCCTAAAATATGGAAACACCTTTGTTTTTGATTGCGCCTTCACATATTTTCACTTTGCGTCGTTTCAATTTGCGTCGTGTTTTTTTGGAACGTAACCCCGACGCAAAGCGAGGTATGGGTGTATTTATTAAAAGAAAACAAAACCTTACTGTTCTTAATGCGATATGATAGAATAAACTGGTGAAACCTTTGGAAGGATTCATCACTGATGAGACAGGCCTTCTCAATTATTATTATCATAGCACTAAGGACAGTACTAAGTTTGTTTCATTTGATAATGAAAAAGTTGAAAATAATTTTAAAAAAATAAAACATGTTTTTGGATTACGAGATAATTGGTGCTTAAATCTCTGACATATAGCCATTGAAAAATAAGGAAACCATGAAAAAAACACGATATTTTTTTAAAATAAAAAACAAACCCCTACTATTCTTACTACGATATGATAGATTAAACTAGCAAAACCTCTGGAAGGATTCACTACTGATGAGCCAAGCCCTCTCAATATTTTTTTTTTTATTGTACTAAGGACAGTAGGAAGTTTATTTTTATTTGATAATGAAAATATTTTCTCAATAATTTCATTTTTTCGTTTATATAGATGACGTGTTATTGACTTATGTTTAATACGTCTATGTAATGTTTGATATTTTCAGGAAAATTCAATTTGAACATATGGACATATGTGATCTCCATATTAATAAAGTAAAAGAGAAATGGTTCTCGTTTCCAAGATGATTAACGTGGCAACGGGACCCATTTTCCAATGAAAAGCAAAGATAGAGGACATTGCTGCTGCTGTGATAGAGATGTATGGAGACATCTGAGGCTCTTTATTGGACACGACAACAACAACAACAACAGATAATTGAAATGGACCCAGAGCAGCAGCTTTACACACCCAAGATGGTGGACATTGCTGCTGCTGTGATAGAGATGCATGGAGACATCTGAGACTCTTCATTGGACACAACAACAACAAAAGAAACATGAATGTATACAGCAATTTTATTAAAATTAGAAGTCTTTTTAAGAGTAATCACTTCATTTACTCTCTAGGTATGATTGTTCGGTTCGGTTCCAAAATCACTATATTAGGTACCGCTCAAAAATAACAACCTAGTTTATGATATTTGCAACAGTGAATAATATATGAAGGTTATTTACATATTAAACAAAATGTTAACGCGGGATTCAATCCGGGTTCATGGCTGTCGGGAATCGAGGATGTTACCTACTTGTCCACCGACGATTATGGCATTATTATAGTAAAGGGATGGGATATATAAACTCTATTTTGATTTGATGAATTTTTTAAAGAAAATGATGTCTTTACATTGGGGATACCCAAATTATATATTTCAAAATCCACAAGCGATGAATATTAATCACCTAATAATGCTTAATATATACATTTTTTTTTATTTAAAAAGGCATATATTGGTTCAAAATATCATTTATTTTACCAATATTTCAGTTGGCTGAACGCCAACCTTTATCAAGGTATTATAACATATTAATGTGTCAACAACAACATCAGAGCCACATAACGACAACAAAATTAGATTTTTAAAAAATATATATATTTAATAAAAATCTCGATTCTGTTGACGCTATGTGGCTCTGAGTTTGTTGTTGACACACATTAATATGTTATAATACCTTGATAAAGGTTGGCGTTCAGCCAACTGGAATATTGGTAAAATAAATAATATTTCGATCCAATATATACCTTTTTAAATAAAGATTTATTTTGATTTTCTCTATTTTCAATACAAATATATATATTATATATACATAGAAATAAGGATCGATGTAGAAAAGCCACTTTTATATTGAGAATAACAACGCGCTGTGAATTTTTTTTTTATAGAAAAATTACAATTAAAAGAAGGTTACCCTCTTAATTATGTAAACTCTTGAAAATTCTAATTGAAAAAATATTCAGAAATATCTGTAGGTTATGTTTACAGATGCATTCCAAAAAAATCCATGTTGTTTTAGTAAATTAGATTTAAATTGCAGATATGTTTAAAGTAACCTATAATTTGTATCGTGATCGTATAAATAAAAGTTACTGATGGCTTGCGACATCTATCGGTAAAAATATATACTAACCGTTGATATTTATTTATTCCCTAATTGGTCAATAGAACAATTGGTTTATATTTATTTCTACAAATGGCACAAGCCATCAACAAATATTATTTGTAAGGCATCAGGGGATATCTTTCTCTTGAAATGTATCAACCTGATCAAATACAAATTTCAGACTATCGTAATTATTTTTCTCAATTACTATAAGTTTTAGTTTACTTTACTTAAGTTTACCTTTCTTATTGTTAACATCAAATGACTATTCTATGCATGACCTAAAGGTAGTGTATATATATGTATAGACAAATGTAAAAGCATACATGTATGACGGCGCAAGTGTCTCTAGGGGGACATAGCGCTTTAAATTGATATAAATAAATAAAAATTTCGATATAACTGAACGATTTTTCATGCCAAATTACTTTTTCAAAGGTCATAATGCGATAATCATTTTTTAATGTTTGAAGAAATGAGTATTTCTCTCACCGAAATATTCACAGAATCTAGGTAGAGTGTTAACGTTTAACGTTGTTTGATTATTTTCACTCACTGGTGTAGTTGACTTTTGCAAAAACCGGTGACCAAAGAAGCAAATATTTTATTCAGAAAAAGTGCCCAATCCGGGATTAAATCCCGAGTCATCGCTGTTGAAATTCGATGGTTTAAATCACTCCTCCACCACCCTTCTATGCATTCTTATTCTAAGAAAGAATTAAGGCTCGAAAGATGATCGAATATTCAATAAAGATGCACAGTTCAAATCGTCTTTAAACTTTCATTACTAAGCACTCTGTCAAAGACACATTTCTAAAAAGAGAAGCTAGGAATCAGAAATCTAAATAAGAAATTCATATCAAGTCAAAAGTTCAAAATTGATCCAACTTTCAATGCGGTTAGGTTTTATCTCGATGTGATTGGAACAGTCAAAATACGTATTTTTTCTAATTAAAAATATAACAGTGACATGAAACTGGTTTATGCAGATTGAAATTATGACAAGGGAATCGTAATCTATGGAAGAAAAGACATAATTACCGTCAGAATAGACCCTAAATTCAGGTGCCAGCAAGGGCTATCCCTAGAATGAAGAGAGTCATTAGCAAGGAAACATGGTGTTCATGCCTGCCTTTTGAGTTTGCTGAAGCTATTAATGTATATTTGTCACCAACCTGGGTCTGCTAGTTTGCGGAAACGGTCAATAGAGTTGGCACTTAGTCTTAGCGTCCATTGTGACGGTATGAGTGACCATTCTTTTTAATATAAACCTAGGTTAGTTATGAGGAGAGAGAAAATTCAATTCTGGCTTCTCCTTCGATAATAAAACACCATATTTTATATTGAAGGAAAAATAGTGTGGCTTCATCAAAATAAGGAGAGATAATCGACTCATACATTTGGTTTTTAAATTCAATTTTTGAAGGAGACACGCATTAGTGTAATTTGTATCATAGCATTTTGACACATAACTACTAGGACTACACTGTCTTGTACAACCACAATACTTCTATATACCAAGATAAGGTCTACACTTCCATCTGTATTGTACAACCAGCACCACAAGACTTCCTATGTACCCAGGAAGGTCTACACTTCCATCAGTCTTGTACAACTAGCACCACAAGAGTTCCTATGTACCCAGGAAGGTCTACTACAACCAGCTCCACAAGACTTCCTATGTACCCAGGAAGGTCTACACTTCCATCAGTCTTGTACAACCAGCACCACAAGACTTCCTATGTACCCAGGAAGGTCTACACTTACATCAGTCTTGTACAACCAGCACCACAAGACTTCCTTATGTACTCAGGAAGGTCTACACTTCCATCAGTCTTGTACAACCAGCACCACAATACTTCCTATGTACCCAGGAAGGTCTAAACTTCCATCAGTCTTGTACAACCAGCACCACAAGACTTCCTATGTACCCAGGAAGGTCTACACTTCCATCAGTCTTGTACAACCACCACAAGACTTCCTATGTACCCAGGAAGGTCTACACTTACATCAGTCTTGTACAACCAGCACCACAAGACTTCCTATGTACCCAGGAAGGTCTACACTTCCATCAGTCTTGTACAACCACCACAAGACTTCCTATGTACCCAAGAAGGTCTACACTTCCATCTGTCTTGTACAACCAGCACCACAAGGCTTCCTATGTACCCAAGAAGGTCTACACTTCCATCAGTCTTGTACAACAAGCACCACAAGACTTCCTATGTACCCAGGAAGGTCTACACTTCCATGAATATTCTACAACCAGCTCACAAGACTTCCTATGTAACCAGGAAGGTCTACACTTCCATCTGTCTTGTACAACCAGCACCACAAGACTTCCAATGTACCCAGGAAGGTCTACACTTCCATCAGTCTTGTACAACCAGCACCACAAGACTTCCTATGTACCCAGGAAGGTCTACACTTCCAGGATGCCATCAGTCTTGTTGAACCAGCGCAGGGTGTTTGTCTTGGGTGCCACCGCCAGACAGATCGATCCCGGGGGGCCAATGGCTGGATGGGGCGGAGCGGACACGCCTCCAGGCTGAGGGATGCTTCTTCAATAAAAAAAATACCCAAGCTCCGCTAATGCTATGGAAATGTGTAATTGGAAAACGTTCCGCTACTCATCTCCTTTGTCTCTCTCTGCTAGCCCTGCTCCATCACTCACCACATGTTTCTTTCGCCACTGCTCTGCTTCCCTTCACACTCGAGAGCCTTCTATACTTCCAGATTGAATAAAACTGACTCTTGAAACTTCACTTTGATAAATGGGGATCAGTGGAAGGCTGGTTTAAACCGTTAGTTTTCGACCGCTACGACCCGGGTTCGTATCCCGCATTGGGAAATTTCTATATAATTAAAAAGAATGCAACAATGACCCCGAATCTTGCAAAAGTCCAACCTCAAAAGCGAGTGCGAGTAATCAAACGGAGTTCTGGTACACCTATAAGTGCAAAAGTCGAACTGCACTATCTATATATGTAGATATTAGGTGTGTTTACAGTAAAAGCATTCGCCAACTTCTATCGAAATGTCTACATTTCAAAATCTTCATTATTTTTTCTTTCTCCTATTCTGTAATTCTAACTCTAACGAGAAAAAAAATTAGCTAATATAATATAAAATGCCACAAAGCAATAACGCGCCATCTATACATATAAAATGAAATGATTTAAAAGCACGAATGTTTCTTTTATACATAATAAAAACATACGCTTATATATATATATATATATATTTTTCAAATGAAAAGGCATATATTGGATCCAAATATCATTTATTTTACCAATATCTCAGTTGGCTGAACGCCAACCTTCATCAAGGTATTATATTGCTCTATTTTCAAAATATATATATGTGTGGGAAAAAAAGATAAAATGTTAAGGTTTTGATATTAAAAACAAAGAAGGCATATCCTGACCACGAGGTCATGTGCTTTTTAGATGGCAGAGCTCCATCTAGTGGAACAGAAATCAACTAAACGTTGAATTAGCCTGTTCCCTGATATTTGGCCAACCCATTTTCTTGATAAATCAAGAAAAGGCTTTTCTAGGCGTTTTGCCATCTAAAAGCACATGTGCTCGTGGTCAGGATATGCCTTATTTGTTTAATACATATATGTTATGTAAAAATATTATTTTTCTTTCAAATATATTTATATATTATATAAAAATTATATTTTATTTCAAATTATATTTCATATATAAATACTCTGTAAAGTCGACCTCTAGAGGTCGCGACCATCCCTATATATATAAACTATTGTTGTTGTTTCCCGCATCCCGATTATATTCCTGCTCTTGACATGAATCCTCCCAAGAAGAAAAAGAAGGCCTACAAGCCCATCGTGAACGTCGCCGACCTGGAGAGGGAAGATGAGATGGTGATCTCACGCAACTGCAGCATCCTGAGCTCCATTGGCCATCCTGCCCTGAAATCCCTGCATGAGGACCTGATCCGCTACATCGCCTCGCGGACTGAAATGATCAAAGCCCTCGCTACCAATGTAGAGAACCTCACTGACACCCTCGAGTCCTTCGCAGAGTTGGACGAAATTGAGGAGGCCAACAAGCCCAAGACTGCTTGCCGCGGCACTCAAACCTGCCCTGCTCCTTCCTGCAAGGAAACCAGCTCACAGACTGACCCAATCAAGCCCGCCACTCCTGCTCCTGCTGCTCTCCCTGCCAAGAAGCCTGCCTCCACCTTGCCTGCTCCTGCTCCAACCAAAAGGAAGCAGTCTGAGGCTCCCAACCCGCCTGCAAAGAGGACAAACCTGAATGGTCCTTCAAAACCTGCGCCTTCCCGCGTATCCAAGCCTGCGGCCGCCCAAGTGATCCTCCACGGAGAAAAATCGGCGGCCCACACAGTGGTCATCTCTGATGACCCACAGGCTGACCCAAGGGAGATGCTAAAAGCTGTCCGCGCTGCCCACACTCTTCCCCAAGGCGTTTGGGCCTCCCTACACACCAAGGGGAAGCTGGTCCTCCACTCCAGTAATCCTGACACCATCCCTGAGGTGACAACCTCCCTGGCCAGCAAGTTGAATGGAATGAAGGTCCGCCAGCAGAAGGAGATCCTGCCACGGATCTGCCTCTTCAAAGTGGATGAGGAGACATCCAACTCCACAATTGAGGAGACCTTCCTGGAAACCGCTGCTGTTAGAAAGCTTCCTGGGGACAAGGTGGTGCGCGTGGCGCACCGTTCTGCACCCAGAAGCGGGACCTGCACCGCCTTCATCGAGGTGGACCTCAAGACCTTTAGAGCCCTGGGCGTTCGCGGGAGAATCGTGGTTGATGGAGTAATCCTCAACTTCGAGGAGTCCATCCGCGCCCGCGTCTGCTTCCGCTGTTGTGGCTTCGGCCACAACTCTGCCCAATGCTCCAGAGCTCCTAAGTGCTTCCACTGCGGTCAAGACGGCCATGAAGGCCGCGCCTGCCCATCCATTGCTGACCAGCGCACCTCCAAATGTGCCAACTGCTGCTCCAAGGGCCTTCCTGACAAGCACGAGGCGAGAGCCTCAAGCTGCCCCATCCTGAAGTCTAGGGCCCTCAAGTTCTAGGCTTAAAGGACCTTCTGCCTCCAATTCCATCTGCTACTTCTACTGGATCCTGGCCAATTCAATGCTCCTGCCTCACTGCACCTTGGCGCTGTTCCCCTGCGTGCCCAACGTTTCCACCACCCCTGCGACACATCTCCTGCAGCCAGATCCTAGGGTCCCTTGCCACCTGACATCGCGCTTGGGCTCAAAAATCATAACCTTTGGTTAGTAGCCCTTAAAACCATATTTTCTCTCTTTCCCGATGGCCGGCTCAAACCGTTTGTAAATTATGTAAATATATTTTTCATTTTTTTATTCTAAAGCTCTAAATAGGGCAGTACTTTTATCAAATTATGTTTTTTTAATATTCCTTAAACTCAATTAAAGCTATTTTTGATAACTATTTTGATTAATATTATTTTGTTACAACGACTGCAAAACAACGTAATATACTCATGGATAAATAGGTTTTTTTTCTCTAATACTCGCTTTTCACACATAAAAATATATTTATTGGTATTTATATAACTATACGTTTATGCAAAACCATTAACAATTGACCTAATCAAATTTTCTATAATAAGAAAAACTCTATCGGCTACACATATGCGACTTCACATTGTCCACTGCTTAAAGGTGATACTCAATGGATTAGGAAATTTACTAATGAATAAATTTAAGGTGGTGGTATAATACTATGTAAACTCATGGACAAAACTTAAGGAAGTGGAAAGTATTTGATGTCGCCGTCATCTATTTTTTGAAGGAGACAGAGGTTGTTCACCTTTGGTTTATCTAGTGTGTCTTCAATGAAGGTCATTGTAATATCTTTCAGAGTTATTATCTGAATTCCGATATATGTGCTAAAAGGTACAACTTCCTTAAGTATTGTCTATGAGTGTATATATGTGTGTTTTCAATAAAGGTCACTGTAATATCTTTCAGAGTTATTGGCTGAATCACGATATACATGCTAAAAGGTAGAACTTCCTTAAGTATTGTCCATGAGTGTATATATGTGTGTCTTCAATAATGGTCACTGTAATATCTTTTAGAGTTATTATCTGAATTCCGATATATATGCTAAAAGATACAACTTCCTTAAGATTTGTTCATGAGTGTAGAATGGAATCTATATGAAGTGAATCAAGAAAACCTGAGTCAAAACGCTATGGAAATAAGAGAATGAGTAAATGAAAGGGAACTTGGTAGACACCATACAGAAGTTAACAGATTAAAAATGATGCTACAATGAAGGCAATATGTTATTGAGGGAAGTTTATATTTTTTTTTTTTGAAATAAATACGAACGTTCGACATGAGGATCTTCAACAAGCTATAGAGATACAAGCCATATAGTTATCGATATAATTAGTAGAAGAGCGTCATATTCGAAAGCTCTTATATCTCTTCTAACAATTAAGATACGACAGCAATTGAATCTCTTCAGCTCTAAAGATATTATACTATTCTATATATATGTTATATATTAGATAGTAAAAATACATATATTGGATTGAATAAAAGATTTATTTGCCAATATTTCGGTTGGCTGAACGCCAACCTTTATCGAGGCATTACATTTTTGTATACACAAATCCAGCGCCGTATAGTTTTATGTTTTGTTATACATAACACTATGCGGCGCTGAGTTTGTGTATACAAAAATGTAATGCCTCGATAATGGTTGGCGTTCAGCGAACCGGAATTTCGGTAAATAAATCTTTTATTCAATCTAATATATGCCTTTTTAATATTTCCATTAATTTTTCTATTGCAGTAAAGGCAGTAGAAATTGTTTAATTTCAAAAAAAAAAAAATCTTACGCCTTTAAAATAGTTTCGAATTTTGATAATAGATGGCGCGCTAGTGCATCATATGCCTTTTTACTATCTAATGATTTAAGTATGGATTGCTCTATTTTCAGAATTGATATGTATAGAATGAAGGTACAAGACAACGGTATCTAGGGGTTCAGTCCCCAGGGTCCAGGAACTGCCCCAGGCTGGCACGCGGACAATCTACATCTCGGCTATCTTGTTTCTTACTCTAGCATTCAATTATGGAAAGTGACTTCCAATAATTGTCACGACAAAGATATGGTTTGTCATTCTCCGTGACAAGGTTGTTAGCGCTGTTGTCATACCACTTTGATACCATCGTATTGTGTACCTCCTTATATAACCCTATCTATTTCATTCTCTAAGTTAACACTCGTAAGTCTAATCTACAAATGAATGCTAGCTCACTGTGAAGCTTACAGCGGAGGGTGTGTAATTTCCACACAAAAGAATGCAAGAAACACCTAAAATAGGATACTAAAGCATATCTCTCTCTTTTATAAGAAAAAGAATTCAAGAATGCAAAGAATGCAAGAATGCAAAAAATGCAAAGAATGCAAAAAATGCAAAGAATGCAAGAATAGGATACTATAGCATCTCTCTCTCTCTTTTATAAGAAAAAAAAATCAAGAATACAAAGAATACGAGAATGCAAGAATTTAAAAAAATGCAAAGAATACAAGAAAAGGATACTATAGCATCTCTATCTCTCTTTTATAAGAAAAAGAATTCAAGAATGCAAAGAATACGAGAATGCAAGAATTTAAAAAAATGCAAAGAATACAAGAATAGGATACTATAGCATCTCTATCTCTCTCTTAAAAGCAAAAAAGTGCAAAGAACGCAAAAATGGAAAGAATTCAGGAATGCAAAGAATGCAAAGAACGCAAGAATGGAAAGAATTCAGGAACACAAAGAATGCAAGAAACACCTAGAATAGGATACTATAGCATCTCTCTCTCTCTCTCTCTCTCTTTTATAAGAAAATGAATTCAAGAATGCAAAGAATACGAGAATGCAAGAATTCAAGAATGCAAAGAATACGAGAATGCAAGAATGAAAAAAAATCAAAGAATGCAAGAATAGGATACTATAGCATCTCTCTCTTAAAAACAAAATAATACAATAATGGAAAGGATGAAATAAATACACGAATGCAAATAAATCAGGAAGGCTAAAGAATACAAAGAATGCAAGAATGGGATACAACAGCATCTCTATCTCTCTCTTAAAAAAAAAGTGCAAAGAACGCAAAAATGAAAATAATTCAGGAATGCAAAAGAATGCAAAGAATGCACATCAATAGGATACTATAGCATCTCTCTCTTTTAAAAGCAAAGGTCGAACTGCTTTCTACCTGTGTTCATTCATGTCCAAAGCTTAAGTAAGTGGAAAGTATATAATGTCGCCAGCTATTTTGTTAACACTTGGTTATCTCGTGTGTCTTCAATAAAGGCCACTATGTATCAAATATCTTTCAGAGTTATTATCTGAATCCCGATATACATGCTAAAAGGTACAACTTCCTTAAGTTTTGTCCATGAGTGTAGATATGTGGTGCATCTAGAGTAAATGTAAGTCGCTAACTACCGACCATGATTATATTGGCCTGTATTACGTATACTAGGAATAAGTTTTATAAAGGCCTCCAGCATGGTATGATCAGTTTAGTGTTTATACATCGTTTTTACTATTGCAATCTTGATTGTATGATTTTTTATTGGAGTATAGAAAATCCAAGTGCTCTTGAAAAAACGGCAATTTTAATAAAATTAGGAAATGAAAGCATTAAAGAACGAGAATATTTCTTTTACATATTAAACAAACTTCTACTATCCTTTCCGCGTTGAAAAAATATTGGGAGGGCTTGGCAGTTTCGCTAATTGGCGATTTTTTTCCATCGCAGTAGGGAGAGTAAACGTTTTTTTAAATGTGTAAAATAATATTGAATTGATATTGAAATATTTGAGCCTATTATAATGGAAATAAACAAAACGACAAACAAATTGAAACCTACAATTAAAAATATTTATATATTTATATGTGAAAAACAATAGAAAAAAATAAAAGATAAGTGGGTCAGGTGTTGAAATAAAAAATAAAGAAGGCATCTCCTGACCATGAGCACATCGAGGCAGAGTTCATAAAATTGATATGACAAAGTGGCTGATGTAAGAGAGATAAATCATTTAGATCAGGGAACAATCGATGTCTAATCTCTGTAAAGTTCAGACAGTCATAGATAAGGTGAAGAGTAATTTGTTCAATTTCTCCGTAGGAACAATTCATTGGGCAATTTTCATAGGAAAATAATCTAGTGGTTCCCACCTTTGCCTTCCAAATTCAAATTCTCTAGACATAATAGCATGATCATCCGTCCTCAGAAAGCTTATTTCCAACTTCAAAGACAAGTGTGTGTCTTCCACCATATTTTAAGATGAAGTTGGAAATTTACACTAATGGACAAACTTAAGTAAGTTGTAACTTTTATCATATATATCGGGATTCAGGCTATAACTTTGAAAGATATTACAGTGACCTTTATTGAAGACATAAGAGATAACCAAGTGTGAACAAAATTAACTCTGTCGCCTCCAAAGAAAAAAAAAAAGCAGATAACGTTTAATTTGTTTGTGTTTTTAGTGTATCTTATTCTGGATCTCTCTTTTTCCCTTAAACAATGCCGCGAAAGACACTTTTCTCGAAAACTCATATTCTTCTTCTGATATCTGTATTTAGTAGAATGATAACAATGGCATCAGAAAATTTACAGATATACACGTGTATACCAAAGCAGGTGATTTGACATATTCAATGAAGATATTACAGTGACCTTTATTTAAGACATACGAGATAACCAAGTTTAAACAAAATTGACTCTGTCGCCTTTAAAGAAAAAAAAAAACAAAAAACAGATGACGTTTAATTTGTTTGTGTTTTCAGTGTATATTAATCTGGGTCTTTCTCTTTTTTTTTTCCTCTCTATACAATGTCATTAAAGACAATTTTCCTCGAAATCTCACATTATTAATCCGATGATATCTGTATTTAGTAAAATGATAGCAATGAAACAGAAAAAATTTACCGATTTTTACCAAAGTAGCTGATGTGCCTTTTCAATAATCTGATTATATTATAAATAAAAGACAATTTTCGCTGAGGAAAGAGTTTATTTATATAAATATAACGGCAATACAAACTTTCGGGCTCAACAGCCCTTCGGACAAATATAAGTATTAAAAATAAAAAAGGCATATCCTGACCAGGAGCCCATGTGCTTTTTAGATGGCAGATCGCCATCTGGTGATACAGAAATCAACTAAACATTGATTTAGGCCTGTTCCCTAATATTTTGGCAACCCAATTTCTTGATAAATCAAAAATTTGTGGATGGCTTTTTTTGATTTTTCACACACACAAAAGCCTTTATTAGGGACTTGCCCCATACAGATTCTCCATTTGGGAAAGGTAATAATCATCTTGTGTTATTTACATAGGTAGTAAATAGAAATTGAACTGGCTTTACTCTTCATCTCAAAGTCATTCACTTGTTGACTGCTCCTTACATGATGATGATATAAAAAAAATTATAGTAAGCTATTGCCTTAGATTTGTTTGCTGATATTTTTCTTGATTTATCAAGAATTTGAGTTGGCCAAATATCAGGGAACAGGCTAAATCAATGTTTAGTTGATTTCTGTTCTATTAGATAGCGCTCATGCCTTCTAAAAAGCACATATTCTCTTCGTCAGGATATGCTTTCTTTATTTTTAATATCAACACCTGACCTTTTCATTATTTATTTTTTCTATTGTTTTTTTTTTCAGGTATAAGTAACGTAGTTAAACCTGTCGAAGAGATGTTGAGCTTGGAAGCTTGTATTTGTCGTTATATAGACAATTGAAAATTAAAATAATTTTATTGACATCCTGTCAATACATACAAAGTACACAGTCTGCACTATTAAAAAAAAAAGATAATATGGATTATTATACACTATGTATAATGAATATGGCGCCTCTGCCAGTGCTGCAGAGTTTGGTGCAGAATCGCCAGTGGGTCTCCAGCGACACCACGTATTTCGCTGTCAAATTATATTGACAAATATTTGCACTCTTATCATATCTCAGGTTTTAGTGGAAAGAATTTTGTTGTTTATTTGTTGAGTGAACTGATCTCCCACGCCTTCTCATTGGAGGAATGTGGCCATGTTTGTACATAAAAGAGGGTTGAAACGGAATCGAGGAGTCGTGGAGTGGTGTTCGAGTGAGACGCTTAAAGCGTTCTCTGTGAGCTTTTCTGGTTACCTCCTCACATACCTGTGTAAACCCGGTCCGATCCCTACCAACGCAACAATAAAGATAAGTACTGTGTGTGTGTGTTTTTGTATTTTATTTATAATAACAAATTGTGAGCTATTATTTACTTTTTTTGTGTGTTGTAATCCTGAGTGTACGTTTTTTGTGCGTTTAGTTAATCTTACTGTAGGCCTTAGATTATTGCAACTTTGTGTGTCAACCCGAAATAGTAACTTTTGTCATCGCGATCTACGAAGAATACGTAGATCGCGTACAATTACCATTATATTGCCACGTGGAAAATTAGGGAAGACAAAAAACTTCAGGAGGAAACAAAATTTATTTCAGGGAAGGACCAAACTAAGCATTTTTTCTTTGGGTTCATTCTTGCTCCTACCTATGCATTTGTAGGCTTTGGCGAAGTCGTGAGAGTTGGATAGTGGGCCCCAGGACCCTGATAGGTCCAGGACTGTGGACTGAAGTCCTGATCTTGTTTAGAGCGTCCTCTGGACGCATGGATCCGCACCAGATCTGTGCGTAGTTGAGGAAGAAGAGCTGGTCGTGGCTGAGTTCGAGACCAGGAAGAGATAATTCTTGTCCGTATCTGGAGACCCATTTCTTATAAGCTATGTTACAATATATAAAAGGAAACACTTCCCTCAGTGAATTATCTTTTTTTTTAAATAATTTTATACCGAAGGGATTATATTAATAACAAAATATGATTCTATGTTCCCAGTGGACAAAAAGAAGATCATCACCATATTCTTCTTAATAAATGTGTCTTTACACAATTTGAATCCTTAATAGATGTCCAAGATATTAAAATCCTCCAATTTGATCAGAATATTGATTATAATGAATCTTTTTGAAATTTATATTACAAAATTCTTGTCTGTCCGGTAAGCGGAACATGGTAGGTTCGATTCCCATCCCTGGACACTTTTATTTTTCCTTTATCATTACTCTTCACAATTTATCCTTTTATATTTCATCCCTAAGGTTAGAAATAATCGTTATTTCTCCTTAAAATAAATTTCGATTTTCGTTTAAAAGAAACAAATGAGGGATAATTTTCAAATGTCGTTCTACAAAAAATTCTTGTTGAATTTTTAGTAAGTTCGGTAAAATTTGAGTTTATATAGAAATCACCATTATCTAATAAATTTTATTGTGAAATCTGGTACAAATCGAATCTATATACAGTAGATTCCTTCCAGTGTCCAGAGATTTCAACGCTAAGTTTAAACAAAATATAATATTCTATTTAGTTTTTTTTAAATACAAAATATATCGAACTTTAATGAAATGGTTCAGAACAATTAAATAAGAATATTTAATAATATTATTCAAACACAAATCACTGTTAAAAGCAGAAGATACCGAGCGGAATTACCATACGAAAATTATTGATATTTAAGACTCTCTTTTTGTCAGTTCGCAGCGCCATCTAGAAACGTATATATAACTATTTTAGAATATTGTAATTTTGTATTTTATATATTAAATATATTTTTATTTAAATTAAACTCTACATATCTTATATTAATTTATAGAATAAATACCTTCAAATATATATATTTTTAGAATAAATAATTCTTATTTATATTTAAAATTTCTTTACACTTTTTTTTTTATCATTCTAAATTTTTTTTTTTTTTTTTAGAGAATAAATTTAATTATAACTCTACAACAGGATCAAAAAAAAGTTTTGATTAGTGGAAATTATTTTTAAAAATGAGAGCGCTATCAAATAAAACTATACATATACATCTATACATAGAGTTGAAATCTCTTCTCAGACTTTTGACTATGATCAATGCGTATAGAGAATTGAAACGTCATATGATAGATTAAGAGTTAAATAATAGGACATAAATAATATAGACACTCTTTGAAAAATTAAAGGAAGTGTAAATTCTTTTGATATCGCCGGTAATCTTTTTTTTTTTTTTTTTAAGAAGAAGACCGAGGTAAATCTGTTCACACTTGGTTATCTCCATGTCCTTTTATAAAGGTCACTGTAATATCTTTCAGAGTTATTGTCTCAATCCCGATATGTATGCTAAAAGTTAAACTTCCTTAAGTTTTGTCCTTGAGTGTTCACACTTGGTTATCTCATGGTCCTTTTATAAAGGTCACTGTAATATCTTTCAGAGTTATTGTCTGAATCCCCGATATACATGCTAAGAGGTACAACTTCCTTAAGTTTTGTCCAGAGTGTTTCACACTTGGTTATCTCGTGTGTCTTCAATAAAGGTCACTGTAATATCTTTCAGAGTTATTTGCTGAATCCCGATATACATGCTAAAAGGCCACAACTTACTTAAGTTTTGTCCATGAGTGTTCACACTTGGTTATCCCTCGTGTGTCTTCAATAAAGGTCACTGTAAATATCTTTCAGAGTTATTGTCTGAATCCCCGAAATACATGCTAAAAGGCACAACTTACTTAAGTTTTGTCCATGAGTTTTCACACTTGGTTTATCTCGTTTGTCTTCAATAAAGGTCACTGTAATATCTTTCAGAGTTATTGTCTCAATCCCGATATACTTCTAAAAGGCAAAAATTCCTTAAGTTTTTGTCATGAGTGTTCACACTTGGTTATCTCGTGTGTCTTCAATAAAGGTCACTGTAATATCTTTCAGAGTTATTGTCCTGAATCCCGATATAACATGCTAAGAGGTACAACTTCCTTAAGTTTTGTCCATGAGTGTTCACACTTGGTTATCCTCGTGTGTCTTCAATAAAGGTCACTGTAATATTCTTCAGAGTTATTGTCTCAATCCCCGATATACATTCTAAAAGGCAAAAAAATCCCTTAAGTTTTGTCCATGAGTGTTCACACTTGGTTATCTCGTTTGTCTTCAATAAGTCCACTGTAATATCTTTCAGAGTTATTGTCTCAATCCCCGATATACAATGCTGAGAGGTACAACTTCCTTAGGTTTTGTCAATAAGTGTATCTTCCAGAGTTATTGTCTAAATCTCGATATGCATGATAAAAGGCCACAACTTCTTTAAGTTTTGTCCATGAGTGTATATCACATGCCCATTAAACGATTCAGTATTAATCACCTTTTAAACAAATTAATTTTTCAAAAACAAAAACAAATCAAATATAAAGGACTTCAATATAATATTCAATTACAATATATTATATTAGATATAAAATTTTAGCCATAAAGGTATTTTGAAAATATCTCCATTCCTTCAAAGAGATCGTTAGGCTAAAAAAAAAAAAAAGATTTCAACCACACCCAATTATTATCGGAAATTGGTTATCCTCCAATCGGTTAAAACAAGGTTTAATCACAATTACGACCTGTCAACAGGCACGATAAAAACACAAGATATAAAAACTTGAGAAGCTGTCTTAATTCTTGATTGGCTCTATTTTTATATAAACCTCAGACTTCTCTCAAACGTTGAAAGAAATTGCCGTTTCATTATAGATATTTGTACCAATGGAATTTGTATTCGCTGATTTTGATTTCTTTAATTAATTAATCATTTCCGCCGTTGAGATTTGAAACTGATTTATTACAATGTTCAATATAAGATTATATGATGCACTAGCGCGCCATCTGTTATCATATTTATATATATTTATAATTATATGTAATTCTACTGTCTTCAAAGCTTATGTCCATAGTTCTTCTTAAATACCTATTCCATGAGTCTAACAACCGTATCACTATAAAAGGAAGTTCCAAAAAATGCAATATAACTGCGGTATGGTAGTTTAAACTGTCGAAACCCCCTGGTAGGGTTCACCACTGATGAGCCAGGATCTCCCTTTAATTTTTCCATTGCAGTAAGGGCTGTAGAAATTGTTTTATTTCAAAAGGAATCTTACGCGTTTGAAAATAGTTTCGAATTTTGATATAAAATTATATATGGTTAATTACAAAATATTGAATAAATACGAATAAATATGATTGTATAATGATAAATATAGGAATAAATAAATATAAATATATATAACAATTGATAATATAATACATACTATATAACAAGGTCTTCATTGGTGGCGCCAACCGCGGAAAGACTCCCGGCTACCGATGGACTAGCGAGAGTTCTTTCCCACAGAGTGGGCAGGTCGAGGGCAGGTTGAGAGAGAGAGAGAGAGATTGAAACTTCTTAATTCCATCGTTCATATAAGATTATATACAACAACAACAAAGCCTTTATTTAGGGCCTCTCGCCCTATACAGGATTCGCCAGTTCCCAAGGATGGGGAGAACACTGTGTGGCCTTTTTCGGGATATAATCCTGTGGAATCAAATATCGCCCCGCTATATACCTATTCTTTGATATTTCATTAATTAGTGCCGGAAATGAAGGACAAAGTTGCCCCGTTTTATCATTTAGTTTTCGTAATATAAGATTATATAAGGTTTAATAGAAGTTAATTGAATAAATATAAAATATATAAGATTTAAAAATAATATATATAGATGAAAATATATTAAATTGATAAATATACATATAATATATACAAGAGAGAAAAAAAATACTCTTTCGATTTTTGAAAGATATTTAATTTAAATACACCTTGTTTTCCAGTTCAAAAATAACTTTATATTAAGTTTTTCAGGTGTCATTAAAAATAACTATAGTAAAGGTTTCTTTTAATGTGTAAAAGAAACAAACGTGTTTTAATGCTTTCATTTGGCAAATTATAGATCAACCGTCAAAATTTCCATCTATATATTGGCCTTACATATGGCCTAGTCACTCTACCAGCTAAGCACCTCTTTGGAAAATTCTGAATATTCAATTTGATTCCTTGTGAATCTCATGATATCAGAACCTCACCTGTACTGACGAGGATTAACCTAACCTAACCTTACCTAACCTAACTTCGTTAATACTTGAAACTATCTAACGCTAAGATTGGGGTTAGTAAACATTGAAGAAAATCCCGAGAAAAAATAGATACTTCGGCCATTTAAAGTTTTATTTTTTAACGTTTCAACAAAAATCTTTTGACTTCGTCAGGAGAAATAAATAAAATATTTGGCAAGGCGTTAACAATTTATAGCCTTTCCAAATACTTTTTTTTTTAATTTCTCCTGACGAAGACAAAATATTTTTGTTGAAAGGTTTAGAAAATGAAACTTTAACTGGCCGAAGTATCTATTATTACAGAAATATGAATGCCGGCCAGGCAACCTCTCTCTTCAAAAAATGTATTGAAAAAAAGGAGAGACGATTAGCACTCCCCTTGACAAAGATGGAATGGTCTTCGGACCCAACACATATACGGTTAAAGCACATTCACCCTACTTTGGTGGAACTTAACCATATTTGAAAAAGAAAAAACCTCTCTCTTCAAGATCTATCGTTGAATTTGTTTTGGGGAAGTAAGTAGAAACGCGTGAATCAATGTGCATGCTCGAGACAAGCTCTTCTCGCGATCGGAGCAGTTCCAGATAGCTACAAATGGAGAACCTGACCAATCAAATGATCCTCAACAATTTAGGCGACATTGTCAAGCAGAAGCAAGCACTTATACATCTCATTGACAGCATTATAGAGAAAGTAAGCATCAAGATTGTCAAAACATGGGAAATACGTGCAAGTATCAGTCTCCAACCTTCTTTCTTTACAACCATCATCACCATCTTAGAAAGATTGGTGGAAGATTTGAAACATTGTGGTGAAGGATCATCCGTTTCAAGTTGTTTACTTGATCTTCAAGTTGCTCCTTTTCCAATTCTTCAAATGATAAACGTTCCAATTGGAAAAGAACAATCTGTTATTTTAGTTTCTTATAATTCCATTAACGAATTTTGGGTTGAAACACAGAATTTCAATTTTAATACTTTAAAAGAACTTCTTGATCAATATAACCAGAATTCTTTTGGTACAATTAAAAAACTGGCAAACCAATCTTATGAGATTGATGAATTCTGTATGGCAACTTCAAATTACGATGAATTAACCTGGCAAAGAGCGATTGTCAGAAAGAAATTTGTTGACAAAACGGATGAATACGCAGAGATATTCTTCATTGATTACGGCAGATGTGAAACACGTCCAGTTTCTTCTTTAAGACCGATGCCTCGAAAATTTATCAATTTTCCACCACAAGTGGTGTGTTGTCATCTCATAGGATCCCCAAGTTATTCCTGCAGTTCACCTTTAGATAAATATTTTAAAAAGATATTTAGGAACGCCATTTTTAAATGTCACTTTCTATCCTTTAGAACATAATTCTTATCCTGTGGAAGCAGCAATTAAGATCAAAATGGAAAGAGAATCCTTCAGACTTGAACTATCGTGTCCTGGTATTGATGATGATAAAAGGACAATTTGGCCAAGTCAACCGTCAAAACCAACCAACCAGGAACATCCAGCGAGACAGAAATTTCCAAAGGAGGATACTAGATTGGAACAAGGGAGTCAAAACCATGTCGATCATGGCCAAAAGCAGATAGTGGAAACCAAAGAGAAACGAGAAATTCTTGAAGAATTACGCTCTACCGGATTCTACAAAGAGGATGAAGATGGATCCTCTGAGACAACTGACAGTGACATATCCATGGTAGATCTACTGTCCTGCACCAATTTCCATGGCGACTACATCAATTAACACATCCACAAGGTCTAACAATAAACCTATAAAACCTATGGTTGACTATGATTTTTTTCATCATACTGGCCTATTGGGTAAAACTTAAAAATATATACTAATTTTCATTGTGAGTCCCTCAATATCTTTAATGATTTTAGCATCAATTTTGGATATAAAATTTTAAAAAGGCATGTCCTGATCACGCTCACAAGTGCTTTTTAGATTGCAGAGCGCCATCTAGTGTAACGGAAATCAACTAAACGTTGATTTAGTCTGTTCCCTTATATATGGCCAACCCATTTAACAAATAAAGAAAAGTCGACCACAAACGCATTTCGGGCTGTTGCTCCTCGTCGGCATGGTGTAAACTGTACCTCTATGACCAAAAAACATAATTAAAGGAAAAGTTATCGTAATATTTTTTTCGAATATTCATTTTTAGGTCTTAAAAATTCTCAATAAATCAATTGAAATGAAAACCTTTGCACTGCTTATTTTAAATTAATTTTCTACCATTTTTATACTGCGATGGAAAATATACAGTAAGAGCCTGACCCATTAGTTAGATTCATCCATATACCACTCAGTAGAGCGTATTGAACTGGCGAAACCGCTGAGAGGGTTCACCACTGATGAGCCAGGCCCTCCCATTAATTTATCATTGCAGTAAGGTCAGTTGAACATTGTTTTAATTCAAAAAGAATCATACGCGTCAAAAAATAGTTCAATTTTTCGAACGTATTGTGTGTATATTGAGGTGTTCGCCTAATATATTAAGTAATTCAGTAGAATTTATGATAACGGTATTTAGAGAAATGTGTGTTCTATATATTTATTATAATAACAGACACTTCATATTAAACATACAACTCATTAAAATAGAAATAAAATATATCAAATATTATTCGAGTAATAGCCAAAGAGGCATTCAGAATGCTCCTAGTATAATAGAATTTGAAAGAAAAAAAAAATCCATCCACACATTGAAAAGTTTCTTACCAAAAAATAATTATAATGATAATTTATTTAACTCGAGATTTCGAGACTACTTCGGGAGCCCCTTTACAGTGACAAAGTTTACTTTGTACGGTTTAAACAAAAAGAAAAACTCAGAAATACAACAAAATAAAACCACTCGATTAGTTTTAACAAAACCAATACTTTGAAATGAACCAGGCGATAAGGAAGATGGGTGGCTTTTTTATGTCTTTTTGTAGCGCTGATAAGGAACGGACACACAGGTATGCGAAGAGATCACCATACAAGCACAAAGAGAACGTTTTAAACGTCTCCACACGATCACCACTCATCGACTCCTCGCATTCCGTTTCAACCCTCTTTTATTTACAAACATGGCCATATTAGTTCAATGAGAAGACGTGGGAGATCAGTTCACTTAACAAATAAACAACATTCTTCCCGCATAACTGAGGAGATTAAAACTGCTTCTGTTTGTAAAATAATTTGACAACAGGAATAAGTTTATCGCAAAGATAGGGCCTGCCTGGCCGGCATTCATAGTTTTTCAATTTGAAAATATGTACTTCGGCCAGTAAATCTTTTTTATATCTCGACGTTTCGACAAAAATATTTTGCCCTCGTCAGGATCGAACAAAAATTAAAACATTTGTCAAAGCTTTAAGAATATTCTCGAAACGTAGAGACAATAAAAAGGATTTACTGGCCGAAGTATCTTTAATATGAAGGAATAAGTTTCAAAATTACAAAATATTTTCTCACAATGAGTTTCTTTTTATTACAAAACGCTAGCTTCAAACGATAATCGCTCTTCAACAGGCTTAATAAAACATCGACTATATCTTAAAAGAAATATTTACAAAACATACGCGCGCAGCGTGGATATTTACAACTGAAATTTGTTCTGGATGCCCTAAAAATGTAAATAGACATATTCCATAAAATGTTTAAATTACATACCATTTTTAAAAATTTCAGTTGTAAATATCCACGCTGTGCGCGTATGTTTTGTAAATATTTCTTTTAAGATATAGTCGATGTTTTATTAAGCCCGTTGAAGAGCGATTATCACTTGAAAGCAAGCGTTTTTAAATAAAAAAGATACTCATTGTGAGAAAATATTTTGTAATTTTAAAACTTTTTTTAAATAATTTTATCATGAATGGAAAGGAATAAGTTTATTTATAACTTAGAATCTTTATCCAATATTCTCCTGTATAAGAGCTCCAATGTCCAAAAGCTCGATTTAATTGAATTATATTTTTTTGCCAGAAAATTTTCCCTAGATGGAAATGTTTTCTTTCAAAATGAAGCTTTATGAGAATTCTCTGATGAAGTGTAGCGATGCTTCTGAGGATACAAAAGAGTACTAATGAGGTCAGGAGGGATAGAATGTAGGTTTGGTGAAGCTCAGATTTCAGTCAGGGGAGTTGGAGACGGATAGTCCCAAAGGACTAAAGCTCCTGTTACGTTGGTCCCTCGATCTATCAAGGGTAATTGGGACCCCGATAAAAACGAAGGTGGTGATTTGCCGCGAGCAAAACTGTAAAGTTTAAAATTGCCAGTTTGGCTTCTCAATCGATCACGCCGTCTTGGTCAAAACTCGAGAAGACGCAAAAAAACTTTAAACTTTAGCTTAGCTTTATTCTTTTTCTAGTCATTTGTTTTCTTTCTTCTCTATCTGGTACTCCTCCAGCAATTTTTACTCTTCTCCACTTTTCTTCTATATTTTTGTGAAAATTTTTGTTACTTTCTTTTTTTTCTCTCTCTCTCTCTTGCATGGGTTGCCTTGGTGTCATCTGATCTTCTGCCTAACATAATGCCCAAGATAATGGCATCATTTTTCTTCATAAATTTCTTCTTGAGGTGTCAGGTGAACTCATATTTTTAAAATAGCGAGGCGCAACGTAATTTGATTGTGTTAGTGAGATCTTTGATGGGTTTTGGAAAGTATTTTAGAGCTTTTCATTGATTCAATATTTATATGGTTATTATATTATAGATTTTATAGTAGTTGAAATGGTATTTTTGTTGTTTGTCAAATTTTGTCACCTCAAATTGATTTCGTTCATATTTTTAAAACTACATAATAGAGTTTTCAATGCCTTTAGTATGATATCTAATTCAGATTTGAAGAGAGACCAACGTTTTTTTAAATTTAAAGCTTTTATTTTTAACATTCTAATCTGTCTGTGTCGTTCATGTAACTAATTTTTAATATGAGAATAATGTTATAGACGCGTATGATTCTTTCAAAATAATATTACACGTATATAATAATTTCGAATTCTCATAACATATGGCGCGCTAATGTATCATAATTTTTAATATGTTGAAAAAAAGGACTCTCATTTTCTGTTTGCGGAAAAGCAATGCTTAGAGTACATTATATATTTATAAATATATGTATTTCTACTGTCTTCAAAGTCTATGTGAATAGTTCATTTGAAATACCTATTTCAAGATTTCAGTATAAAAAATAAAACAGCCCAATGCAATATTACAGGGGTATGATGAACTAAACTGACAAATTGTTGGGAAAGGTCGCCGCATGATTTTATGATTGCAGGAAGGGCAGTAGAAAATTGTTTTATTTGAAAAATAAATTAATATAAATCAAAATTATTTTCAATTTCTTATAACAGATAACTTGCAAATGCATCATAATAATTGTTAATATATTTAGAGAACACCTAGAAATCTGAAATTTGGAACATTTGTACACAACTGATAACAACAATACAAGTTGACATAGTTTCGGTCTTCTGTGTAGTAGGAAATTTCTATTATTCCATTTTAATGTAACGATCGAATTTTAAAATACCTTATGAGCAACTAGGAGCCTAAAATTTAGTACATTTGTTCATACCTGAATGACATTTGGAGTTGACATATTTTCAGACTTCTGGGTACTCGGAGTGGTCGGCAATGGATTATATATCTATCTATAATCAATTTAAAATTTTGTGTTCAATTTAATATACTTACAGATAGCATTGAAGTCTGAAAAATTATAGACTCGCACAATATAGTCACTAAACACATCACTGCAGCCATAGAACCACACAGTCATTAAAACGTCACTGCAGCCATACAACCACACAGTCATTAAAACGTCACTGCAGCCATACAACCACAGAGTCAGTAAAACGTCACTGCAGCCATACAACCACACAGTCATTAAAACGTCACTGCAGCCATACAACCACACACTCACTAAAACCTCACTCCAGCCATACAACCACACACTCACTAACACCTCACTGCAGCCATACAACCACCCACTCACTAACACCTCACTGCAGCCATACAACCACACAATCACTAGAAACTCACTGTTGCTATACAATCACACAGTCATTAAAGCCTCACTGTAGCCATACAACCACACACTCACTAAAACTTCACTGCAGCCATACAACCACACACTCACTAACACCTCACTCCAGCCATACAACCACACACTCACTAAAACCTCACTGCAGCCATACAACCACACACTCACTAAAACCTCACTGCAGCCATACAACCACACACTCACTAACACCTCACTCCAGCCATACAACCACACAGTCACTAACACCTCACTGCAGCCATACAACCACACACTCACTAACACCTCACTGCAGCCATACAACCACCCACTCACTAACACCTCACTGCAGCCATACAACCACCCACTCACTAACACCTCACTGCAGCCATACAACCACACACTCACTAAAACGTCACTGCAGCCATACAACCACACACTCACTAAAACCTCACTGCAGCCATACAACCACACACTCACTAAAACTTCACTGCAGCCATACAACCACACACTCACTAACACCTCACTGCAGCCATACAACCACACACTCACTAAAACCTCACTGCAGCCATACAACCACAGAGAAAGTAAACACGTCACTGCTGCTATACAATCACACAGTCATTAAAGCCTCACTGTAGCCATACAACCACACAATCACTAAACCTCACTGCAGTCATACAACCACACAGTCATTAAAACCTCACTGCAGCCATACAACCACACACTCTCTAAAACCTCACTGCAGCCATACAAACAGACTCACTAACACCTCACTGCAGCCATACAACCACAGAGGAACTAAACACGTCACTGCAGCCATTAAACCACACACTCACTAAAACCTCACTGAGGCCATACAACCACATAGTTATTAAAACGTAACTGCAGCCATACAATCACACACTCACTAAGACCTCACTCTAGTCATACAACCACAGAGGAACTAAACACGTTACTTCAGCCATACAACCACAGATGAACTAAACACGTCACTTCAACTATACAACGACAAAGGAACTAAACACGTCACTGCAGCCATACAACCACACACTCACTAAAACCTTACTGCAGCTTTACAACCACACGATCACTGAAATCTCAATGCAGCCGTACAACCACACATTCACTAAAGTCTCACTGCAGCCATACAACCACAGAGGAACTAAACACGACCCTGCAGCCATACAACCACACAGTCACTAAAACGTCACTGTAGCCATACAACTACAGAGGAATTAAACACGGCGCTGCAGCCATACAACCACACACAGTCACAAAACACTTCGCTGCATCCATACAACCACACACAGTCCACACAGTCACAAAACACGTCGCTGCAACTATACAACCACATACAGTAAAAAAATACGTCGCCTACTCCATACAACGAAACACAGTCACAAAACACGTCGGTGGAGCCATACAACCACACACTCACTAAACATGTCACTGCATCCATACAACCACACACAGTAACAGGACACGTCGCTGCAGCCATACAACCACACACCCACTAAAGTCTCACTGCAGCCATACAACCACACACGCACTAAAACCTTACTGAAGCTATACAACCACACAATCACTGAAATCTCACTGCAGCCATACAACCACACATTCACTAAAGTCTCACTGCAGCCATACAACCACACACGCACTAAAACCTTACTGAAGCTATACAACCACACAATCACTGAAATCTCACTGCAGCCATACAACCACACATTCACTAAAGTCTCACTGCAGCCATACAACCACACACTCACTAAACATGTCACTGCATCTATACAACCACACACAGTTACAGAACATGTCGCTGCAGCCATACAACCACACACTTACTAAAAGGTCACTGCAGCCATACAACCACACACTCACCCAACATGTCACTGCATCCATACAACCACACACAGTCACAGGACACGTCGCTGCAGCCATACAACCACACACCTACTAAGAGGTCACTGCAACAATACAACCAAAAAGTCACAAAACACGTCACTGCAGCCATACAACCACACACAGTCACGTCGCTGTAGCCATACAACCACACAGCCACGTCACTTCAGCCATACAACCACACAGTCACGTCGCTGCAGCCATACAACCACACACAGTCACGTCGCTGCAGCCTCACAACCACATACAGTCACGTCGCTGCAGCCATACAACCACCCAGTCACGTCGCTGCAACCCAACGACGTACAATCGTTACAGCCTCACAACCACAATTTCCTACACGTCTCTGACCACAACACACAGTCACTACAGCTATAAATCACACAATCGCTACAACCACACAGCAGTGAATCACAGGACTTTGTGAGTCACAAAACAACAACATGGACGATTATGCAAATGGCGGCCGTGGACGAAGTCGGATGTAAATGGCAGCGGCGCGGGGTCGGATTACGTTGACAACCCGTTGTTAGACCCAATTAAAGGTCTGATTAGCCCGTCTTGTTAGATCTTCAGGCTTCTCTAATTAGGATTTCATTTAAAACTTCCACGGGCGCCCCATTACGATAATTACACCCAGCGCCTGATTGGAAGGCACCCTTCAAAAAATGCTTCACTCGGGTCATCTGCCAGGGATTTATAGTTTCGTCACCTCCTGATAATCCTATTGGTTCTACCCAAGATAGAAGATCGATCATTTGTTTCTTCAAATGTTTTTTTTTTTTTCAAGTGTCTTTTCATAGACCTTCACAATGTATTCTCAAAAATCATTTTTAAATTCCAGAAATCATCCCCTTGTATATAAGAATTATATAATTTTTTCATATATTTTGTGTTTCTCCTCTCTTTTTTATTCTGAAATTTTTAGTCAGTGAATCTTCTGCATTCATTCTACAAAAAAAAAAAAAAACAATTGTCATATTTTGATATAAATTCCAAATAACATTTTTTTAAATACTAAACTAAATAAAAGCCAAATATATTTTATAATGACGCTAGTGTTTGGCACCTTACAGTTGCAATATAATAACAATATTTTATTTAACGTTATTTTTGTCGAATGAAAATATTGTTATTATTTTGCATTAGGCGAAATTTAGTCCAAAATTGAAATTGTACTATAGGATCAAAGTGATAAATTAAGAGCAAAATCATCTTCTGTTTTTTCAACTAAAAGCTTTTTAAAATATATTTTATTAGATTTTTCCATATGAAACTAAACTGATTTCTTTTTATCTGATATAGTTCAATCAAAATTAGAATTTCTTTGTAAATTTAATTCAATATCATTCAAAATTTCTAATAATTATTAATAAATTTGATTTGAATTTAGAATCATCAAGAAAATGGGTATCAATAGAATTGATTTTCTCAACAAATAAATTGAAAATAGGAAATCTTTATAATGAATAACTGAATTTAGAATGTATTGAAGCTCTTTCTGAAAATGATACAGTTTTCTCTTAACCTAGATTACAATATACATATAAATAGATACTACTAACTAATTATATATAGTTGATCTACACTAATGATAGTAATACTAGTGATGCTCATCAAAAAGATAATACTATACCATTATTACAAACTTTTATATCGAACTTAAAAGAGATATTCATTAAATGTATTAACCTCCAAAAATTCTAATCCGATTTTCTCTCAGATACGAATGATTTTATAAAAGAAAAATTTGAATAAACAATACTCACACATTCATTTTTTTACAATTGGAACTTGTAATTTAACAGCAAGAAAAAAACTTCCGTTCCATATTCATCGATAAATTTGCATATCAATTGATGATGGTCACTGACAGCTCTTTTTAAAATCAATAAGGGACTGAGGAACATGGGTTCTAAAGTCTTCTCTCCAGCTATTACATGGGAAAAGATTCCTGATAGAATTATGATCCATAACCTATATGTTTGTCTGAATCGTTCCACAACCATATAGATATTGTAGTTTATTTGAATAACGATTTTTTTTCAGGAAAAAAAGTGATAACCGCAAAATCTTTCCTTCGTAGAAACTCAACAAACTGATCTTCACCTTATCTATAACTGTCAGAACTTTACAGAAGTGAGAAATCGATTATTCTCTGATCTAAATGATTTAACTCTCTTACATCAGCCACTTTGTCTATATAAATTTTATGAACTCTGTCGATTGATACATATAATAAGTATATAAATATCTTTAATTCTAAGTTTCAATTTGTTTGTTGTTTTGTTCGTTTCTTCTGTAATAGGCGCAAATATTTCAATATCGGGTTTGGTTGATCAATTCCTTATTCCTTGACTAATGAGATGACTAGAAGTGCTTTATGGTACCGTGAGATGCTCAAAAGGTTTGATAATGGATCACCTTGTTATATCAAAAGCATCATAACAGGTGAGGAAACTTTGCTTTTTCATCTTGATGTGCCTACTTAAACCCATAACAAATTAGGATCTTTAAAGGTGAAAGCACGCCTGTGTCTGTACGAAAATCCAGATCCACTAAGAAGAAAATATTAGCTGTCTTTTTTTACTGCCAGAGAAGTTGTAAGACGCGCGGTACTGGAAAATCAGAAGGCAGTCACTGCCAAATGGTACACTGAGGAATGCATTCCTAAATTTGTTCAAGCTATAAAAAGGTTACGTCCAAATTCAAGGACTGGCCCATGGCTTTTCCACTATGACAATGCTCCAGCTCACCGTTCAAAGGCCTGTGTCGATTATTTGGCACGTACTGGACTAAATTTATTTGAGCATCCTCCCTAAAGTTCAAACCTTGCACCTTGTGACTTTGACCTCTTACCTTAAGTGAAGAACAGACTGAAATGTAAACGAATTTTCTGCGATGGAGGCTCTTTGAATGCATGAGATAACGAGTGTGCCCAGCTCCCTGAGGAAAGATGGAAGTTGTGATGGAAGAAGGTTAGTTTGATGACTGGTTACAAAGGATGGCGAAATGTATTGATTGTGGTGTAAAAGGTTTTGGAAGATTGTAAATCATATAGTCATATTGCAGAACATTCCAAGTGCTCATGTATATTGCTTAAAAATAAATAGTGATCAACTTTTTTGTTTGAAATCTCCCAAAACCGCGATGTATTTTTCATAAAGCAGTAGGACCTTGTAATAAAACACGAAGGAGCTATATCTGCTATGAAGAAGTAAGACACTGTAAATAAATCTTAAGTACGATGTAACTGCCATGGATCAGTAGGAATCTGTAAATAAACCTTGTATACGATATATATACTATGGAGAGAAGTAGAACTCTGTAAATAAACCTTAAATACGATGTATATACTATGGAGCAGTAGAACTCTGTAAATACACCTTTAGTACGATGTATATACTATGGAGCAGTAGAACTCTGTAAATACACCTTAAGTACGATATTATACTATGGAGCAGGAAGATTCTGTAAATAAATCTTAAGTACGATGTAACTGCCATGGATCAGTAGGAATCTGTAAATAAACCTTGTATACGATATATATACTATGGAGAGAAGTAGAACTCTGTAAATAAACCTTAAATACGATGTATATACTATGGAGCAGTAGAACTCTGTAAATACACCTTTAGTACGATGTATATACTATGGAGCAGTAGAACTCTGTAAATACACCTTAAGTACGATATTATACTATGGAGCAGGAAGATTCTGTAAATACACCTTAAGTACGATGTATATACTATGGAGCAGTAGAACTCTGTAAATACACCTTAAATACGATGTATATACTATGGAGCAGTAGAACTCTGTAAATACACCTTAAATACGATGTATATACTATGGAGCAGTAGAACTCTGTAAATACACCTTAAGTACGATGTATATACTATGGAGCAGTAAGATTCTGTAAATACACTTTAAGTACGATGTATATACTATGGAGGAATAAGATTCTGTAAATAAACATTAGAATACAAAGCTGCCATGGAGGCAGCAGTAGAATGGCCCAGTCCGTCGCCCTGGTGACATTGATTGGAGCTGGGTGTTCCATTAGGCGCCGTGACAAATCATCGACCTCCGAGTGACAAGCTTGGAGGATGGACAACTCCGATTCTTCCTCGGTGCTCTGATTTTTAAATAAACATTTCGACTTTACATTACATATCAGCAGTTCTAGAAGGGAAGCAAATAAACACTTTCAAATTTCAAACAAATACACTTATCTCTTAAAAAAAGGAAAAAATATTATATTTTATGAATGTCTTATATACATGGTCTCTCCATATCTTCCTCCTTCGGTACCTTCCTCTACTGAGGGTGGGCCACATGGTCTCTCCATATCTCCCTCCTTCAGTGGCTTCCTCTACTGAGGGTGGGCCACATGGTCTCTCCTTATTTTCCTCCATCAATGCCTTCCTCTACTGAGGGTGGGCCACATGGTCTCTCCTTATTTTCCTCCATCAATGCCTTCCTCTACTGAGGGTGAGCTACATGGTCTCTCCATATCTCCCTCCTTCAGTGCCTTCCTCTACTGAGGGTGGGCCACATGGTCTCTCCATATCTCCCTCCTTCAGTGCCTTCCTCTACTGAGGGTGAGCCACATGGTCTCTCCTTATTTTCCTCCATCAATGCCTTCCTCTACTGAGGTTGGGCCACATGGTCTCTCCATATCTTCCTCCTTCAGTATCTTCCTTTACTGAGGGTGGGCCCCATGGTCTCTCCAAATCTCCCTCCTTCAGTGCCTTCCTTCACTGAGGGTGGGCCACATGGTCTCTCCATATCTCCCTCCTTCAGTGCCTTCCTCTACTGAGGGTGGGCCACATGGTCTCTCCTTATTTTCCTCCATCAATGCCTTCCTCTACTGAGGGTGGGCCACATGGTCTCTCCATATCTTCCTCCTTCAGTATCTTCCTCTACTGAGGGTGGGCCATATGGTCTCTCCATATTTCCCTCCTTCAGTGTCTTCCTCTATTGAGGGTGGGCCACATGGTCTCTCCATATCTCCCTCCTTTAGTGCCTTCCTTTACTGAGAGTGGGCCACATAATCTCTCCATATCTCCCTTCTTCAGTACCTTCCTTTACTGAGGGTGGGCCACATAGTCTCTCCAAATCTCCCTCCTTCAGTGCCTTCCTTTACTGAGGGTGGGCCACATGGTCTCTCCATATCTCCCTCCTTCAGTGCCTTCCTTTACTGAGGGTGGGACACATGGTGTCTCCATATCTCCCTTCTTCAGTGCCTACCTGTTATTTATTCAAATAAATTACGAAATAATAAATTGTATCAAAAAATATTAATAAATATAAATGATTAATTATCCGCAACACACAGCCTTTCAATATCTTTATTTCTTACGTGTCAGTGACTCGCTGTAACCCATTCATGGAAATTTAAAAAAAAAATCATAGAATAAAAAGCTTTAACTACATTCTAATGTATAAATTACCTTCATATAAAACGCTCGTAAATTTATTTATTTTTTTAAATCTTTGACGATCTGGTATTTCGATTTTGCAATGAAGTTTTATTGATTAATTCATAAGTTACAACGTTTTTTATAAAATAATTTCTGTGAAACTTGTTAAAATAGAATTCAACAATTAATATTTAAAACTAATATATATGGGGGTCGGTGAAAGGCTGGTTAAACCGTTTGGTTTTCGACCACTAGGAACCCGCGTTCGATTCTCGCATTGGACACTTTTTTCTGTTTGAAAAAGAATGCTCCAATGGCCCCCGATTCTTGCAGAAGTCCATTCCCACCAGCGAGTGCAAGTAACCAAACGGGGCTCTGGCACATTTGTAAGTGCAAAGTCGAACTGCTTTTCACATGTATAGACACTTGGTGCGCTTACAGTAAAAGCAGTCGCTAACTACCCTCTTTGATTATCATGGCCTGTACCACGTGTACTCGGGATAAGCAAAAAAAAAACTAATATATATATTTTACCAACATATAAATATCTTTCATGATTAAGCCGACGTTTAGTTTAGCATACGATGAAAAGTGTTTTAACACCCAATCTTACATCTACACTGTCAAAAACCTAACACAATTTTCAAATTTAAAACAGAAGAATCTAAGAATAAGAGTTATGAGACAAGACGAACTTTATAAAAGCGTTACCAAAATTATTCATTCAAATAATAGCCCAAAATAATTAAGAGAAATTGAGAAAGAGAAACGAATTTCCCCATTATGCTCATATTCTAACAAAAAGGTATAGCGATTTCTTGCACCTAAAAACATGCTGGAAATGTTCGAATAAGAATCTGATTAGAGGGTAAAGGTCATAACTGTGGTTAAGATGTAGCTATATGGGTATGCTCCCGAAATGAAGTGCCAAATGATGAAATAGAAAAAAAAATGAGCCAAGAAAGAAGAAGTCTCGATTTTGATATTCAAAAATAAATTCTTAAGAATATTGTCTCAATATCCCCCAATTAATGACAAAGTTCAATGAGAGCAAGTAACCAACAGTAAGTGCTAGTGTATATATATAACCAAACGAGAACCCTTTACCGTGTAATAGAAAACGACAAACTGCTTTCTAGATGTGTAGACATGTAGTACTTACAGTAAAAGGCAATCGATAATTATTCACCATGATTATTATGGCCAGTACAACGTATAATAAAGATAGGTAAAACATATTCACTCAATATCAATAATAATTGAATTCTTATTATGATTGTGAGCTGCTATTTTTATAAGTTTCTCAATTTTCTAATAATCCTATTTTATCCATTGATTTATTTTTAAAAATATTATCATTTAAAATCTTAAATTTTAGAACTGAGAAATTTCGATTCCTAAAACAATCGAAAATATAAGGTTTTATAAATGTTCTCATTCTGTTATTAAGATCACAATTCATACAATCACGTCACAGCTATCATGAAAAAAAAAAAAAGGTCTGATACGTGATTCATGTTTATCGATGAAGGGAGCGGAAAAACAACCATGATAATTGCATTTGCATAAGAGAGCTGTTGTGTTTCGTTATTCTAACATCTGTTTGAGAACTAATGAAGTTGTATATAATATCTTATTGGCTACATGTTACTACTGGGAAATACATTCTCTTCAGTATGGATACAATATTAGAACATTGAAATAGCTGAGTCATACTACCAAGTCGTGATGTTGCATTTTTTTGCAGACAAATCCTTTTATGTGTTCCATAAATTTATCTAATATTGGGTTGGGGTGCATAATTGTTATACTTTGTTTTCAACAAAACATTTTGAATTGATTATTTATCATCCTATTCAATATCAAATTTAATTACTGATTCTGATTTTTTTTTATATGAACAAAGGTTGAATGTCCCATAGTAAAGTCTTTGTCTAACATTTATATCAACAAATTTTCGTCTTCTTCCACGAATACGAAACGTACCTAGTCTTTCTTGAATATTAAACTTCTCGAATCATCTTCCAATTTGGATTTTGCTGATTTCTTCAGCCAAAAAGGTTTGTTAATATTGCGAAATGACTCTTTATAGAATTTCAACTCTTTTCTGAATGGTAAAGCATAATATGGTAAATATGGAAATGATTTTATTACTCATTTTCAGAAAATATCTGATTAATATGATTTGATAAAAATCACGAAATTGAGGTGAAAGGTTTTAATCATCTCTGCCTTTTGACAAGAGAAACAATTGAAAACTTATAAGAAGATAAATTGTTTATAAATACACATATTTTAGAAGATTTGCATAAAAAAAACATAATATAATTTTAAAAGTAAGCAAAAGCTTTTAATTTCTCTAAAGAATGAAAATATCATGTAATAAAATCACAATTATTTTACACGTTCAGATATAGGAATATAGGAATATAGAATGCTAAGTAGACTAGGGAAAACAAACTGAAGATCACCGAGCAGATCATGGATGCTGCGGGCTTAATTTTTCTACAAATGACTCCAGGAATCCACCGTTAAGGACAAGATTTTCCTTCAAATGTACGTTACATAGTTTGTGATTCATCAACCTTTTCTATTGTCCCTCTATTCTTTAATGGGAATATGGTTTATTTGTTCGATAAAAATAGATGAAATATCTTATTAACATGAAAGGACTGCGAGGCAAATATTCAAAATTCTTTAATAATATAATAAGAGAAACAATAGGTTTGTTGAACAAAAATATTCGATAAAAGGAAAGGCCACCTCTCCCGTGAAAATAGAAACTAAAATCATGCGTCATCTATTAACTGTCTCAGTAGAATAGTTGAATCTGGTTGGTGACAAAGCCGTAACACCGACAAATTTCGAACGCCCGTCTGGAACCATGTTTACGGGATAATAGCTCTCGTCAGTCTAGGGTGGACTTCAATTTCACGATATTCACAAGATATTAATGAAAATTTTGAAATTTGCTGAAAATAGGTTTAGTTGGAAATGCGGATGTATACTTTAATGTAAAGAAGGATTTGAAAAAATTATAAGAGAAGCGTCCAACCCCACCAGCGAGTGCAAGTAATCAAACGGGGCTCTGGCATATTTGTAAGTGCAAAGTCGAACTGCTTTCACATGTGTAGACATGTGGTGCGCTTACAGTAAAAAAGCAGTCGCCAACTACCCACCATGATTATCATGGCCTGTACCACGTGTACTAGGGATAAGCAAAAAAAAAAAAAGAGAAGCAATGGATAGAACCAATCAGAAAACCAATCTTTTCTTAATATATGTCCAATAATGAACAGATACTTCTTCTATGCCTTTCTTTTCCCATCCATTTTGCCATCAAGAATTTCATAAAGATTAATCCTTTTATTTTTATATTTATCCATTAATGAATCCACTTCGTCTAACAGTTCTTATTCCATTCATTTCACCATTCAGAACTTTAGAAATCAGTCCATTTTTTTTAATGATCAAGAAGGTTTGTTGGTTTGGAAGATATAAAAGGGTAATAAAGGTGATGTAACAATTTGATTATAGAGTCATTATTTACTCTTCAGATGAAAATTTTGCCGGTAAGAAATTGATTTATAAAATTAAAGATAGTCTCTCTCGTTAGAAACGCTAAACCTGAGCGCTATCTATCGACCATCTCTGCAAATTAGCGTACTCAGGTCGATGACGAAGCCACAACACAAGCTTTGGAAAACTGAGAAGCGACTAAGTAAAGACCAATCTAAGGCAAATTTTATTCCACGAGACCCACAAAGGATTAAATGTAATCATCACAATCTGCCAAATAGGTATTTAGCGGGTAGATTGGCTAGGCCAAATCTATGGTCAACATATATACGCCATTGCAACTTCAGAACAATTTTAATGCCTTGCCAAATGCTTTATCTTTATTTATTTCTCCTGACGAAGACAAAGAATTTCTGTAGATACGTTGAGTAATAAAACTTTAAATGGCCGAAGTGTCTATTGTTTAAAGAAAAATATATATGGCCAAAAAATATAGAAATTGATTCATAAAATAAAGGTCGCCTCTCCTGTCAAAATAAACGCAAAAACTAAGCCCAATCTATTGAACGTATCTAAAACCTACCGGACTCAGATCGGGGACAAAGCTACATCAGCTTTATCGATAGATAGCGCTCAGTGTTATAGCGTTTAGCGTTATTTTGACGGTAGAAGCAACCATTGTTTTATAGACATTTTCTCTCTGCTAATCTATTGCCTTCTACAAAATGTGCTATAACTGTCTCCTATTCATTCTTCAGATACGTAGTGCTAAGTGGCATCGACACAACACCTGTTCTGTGATAAGAATTGTTCGATATTTGAATTATTGACCACCAACTTCAGCCAAACTTTGGCGACAACTTTTTATGTCAAGTCTATTTAGTCATGTTGGTGAGATCCGATTGTGAGGTGATAAAACATTTGCCTATATTGACGTAATCGGTACGATTCTGTTTAGAGGACAAACTCGATAATTGTGAGTGTACACGATACAGTCCTTATCTTATTTGATAGTTTTAGCAGTATTTCTGGAGGGGCTGGTGGGGTAGTGGTGTAAACTGTTGATTTCCAACAGTCATGACCCAGGATCGAATCCCGCATTGGGTATTTTATTTTTAATTTTTCAAAAAAATGCTTGAATTGCCCCCGATTCTTACAAAAGTCCAATCTCATCAGTGAATGCAAGTAATCAAACGGGGCTTTAGAAAACTTGTAAGTTGAAAAGTCGAACTGTGTTTTCTACATGTGTACATTTCTACATGTGTAGATATGTGGTGCATTTACAGTAAAAGCCGTCGCTAACTACCCACTATGACTATCATAGCCTGTGTACTAGGGGTAATAAAAACAAATTCGTCCTTTAGACGAAAAAACATGGCGAAGGAAGACGAGTTTTTTTTATTGATGCAGTGTCGTTCTATCTCGCCTGTTGAAGGGCTTTTGCCCGAAAGCTTGAATCTATGAATCAATAAAATAAACTCGTCTTCCTTTGCCATGTTTTTTCGTCTAATTTCAATCCAGGAAGAATTCTTTATCTATATTTGTAAATTCGTCCTTTACTTGTCTAAGCCAGAAAATAATCCACGTTTGAATAGCACACAAGAATTTCGTTTAATCGTGATATTAACTATTCCTATTTGAAAAGACAAATAAAAAATGGTAGAAATTGAAAATGTTTTAAAGAATTGTTCCCTCTTTGGTATTTGACTAATGTTTTAACTCAAGTATAAAACTATAAGAAAATCAAATTGAAAAATTGAGAAAACTTTCTCGAAATATTTTAAGAATGGCTCATCCAATATTTTTCCATTGCGAAGTAAGAACAATAGTAAGTTGAGTTTATATCAAAAGAAATAGTCGCAATTAAAATAGTTTCACAATTATAAAATTGAAATAATATCAAAGAATTCAAAAAACAAAGATCTTCCTATTAGATAAATAATGAACGAAATTGATGAAGTGTGACGTTCTTTGGTTTATTTGACCTGTGGTAGGGTCGGTGTCCAATTGTCGCATCAAACTTGTCCTGACAACAGGAAACGTTTATAGGAAATGTCACGCAGGTGGATGACGAGTTCCTGGGAAATGTCACCGTTTCGAGGAACACAGAATGGCTGTCCTCAAATGAGACCATACCTTGCAATACCTTCATTATAATAAATAATGGGGAATTTTTCTACCGTATTATAATTGTTCATGATGAACTTATAGAAATTAATTCTATACGAGGGGGTCGATGGAAGGATTGTCTAAACCGTTGGTTTTCTACCTCTACGAACCGGGTTCGATTCCCGCATTGGTCTCTTTTTTCTGATATAAAATAAAAAAATGCTCCAATGATCCCCGATTCTTATAAAAGTCCAACCCCACCAGCGAGTGCAAGTAACCAAACGGGGGCTCTGGCACATTTATAAGTACAAAGTCGAACTGATTTTTACATGTGTAGACATGTGGTGCACTTACAGTAAAAGCAGTCGCCTACTTCTACCCACCATGATTACCATGGTCTGTACCTCGTGTACTAGGGATAAGCAAAAAAAAATCTATATGATTGAAACAAAGGATGTAATATGATTTCGATCTCAAACTCCACAAAGTGAGCTCTTTGTTCTAAATAAAAGACAAATAAACTGTTCCCTCAGCTAATTGTATTTTATTTATAATATCTTACCGATTATATTTTTTACATGTTTCTCGTTCTGTTTACTTATTTTGCTTTAGGATAGGTTCTTACATGGGTTGTCTTCTCATATAGACTTAAGAGCTATGTTCGAAACAAGTCAATTTGTGAGAGAGATTTTTTACAGTTTTTTTTTGTATTGAACATCAAAATCAAGTTCTTTAAATTAAACATACTTCGGCCAGTAATTTTTTTTATTTTTATTGTCTCGATGTTTGGACAAGAATATTTTGTCCTTGTCAGGAGCGAACAAAAATTAAAACATTCGGCAAAGCGTTAAAAATTATTATATATATATATCTATATAAGGGAATAATTTTTAACGCTTTGCCAAATGTTTTATTTTTTGTTCGCTCCTGACGAGGACAAAATATTCTTGTCGAAACGTCGAGATAATAAAAAAGATTTACTGGCCGGAAGTAACTTTATACTAAAGAACTATGAATGCCGGCCAGGCAGCCTCTAGCTTTACGATCAAAATCAAGAATGATCTTTCCACTGAAGGCTATATTAGGATAAAAAAGATAATAAGACCAAATCGAAATAAATAGTGTGTGTTGTTTTATTAATAACTTTTGTTACCCCATCATCAGACAAAAGTACTGAATCTGATTATGATTGTAACAACTTTATTGACTAAAGGTTTCACATTATTTATTTGGATTTGGTCTTAATACCTTGTGTTTGTATATAATTTACACTCGTGGACAAAACTTAAGGAATTGGAAAGTGTTTAATGTCGCTGATCCAAAACCATTACACCTCTTTGGCAAATTCTGAGCGCCCATCTGGAAAGAATTGTTTGGAGTGAATGGTTTTTTTTTCAATAGATCAATATCCTCTCTGCGTCAAATATTTATATCTCAATAGATCATAGGTTGAATCATTATGTATGACTTTGTCTATCTATTGTTATTAATGTAATTTTACCAATTTTAGAATTCTAATTTATCTTTTCTCTCTCACATACAAAGGACAAGATAAAAACGACTTTCTTAGGCTGCTTCGTTTGATATATTTTAATCGAATGCCTCAGCACACGCTTTGCTCAGTATTCCTACTTAGGTGAGTTCATTGTCGACTATCTCACTCAACTGATCTCCGTGGAATTCGACAAGAGAAACCAACTCGTTCTTACTAACTTCCCTGGTCACCAAAAAAGAATGCCACAACCGTTGCTTTGCCAATAGTCGTACGCCAGAATGGAATAAGCTCTCTTTTCCAAATGTTGCTAAGGATTTTGAACATTTCTTTGACGAAGTTATTTAGCAAGAAGTCTACTGTTAAATTTGTGTGGCAATACTATCTTTTTTGAAGATCTTTGTTGTTTGGAAGTTGGTATAGAAGAAATATCGCTATGTCAACCACTTATTTATTCCAATTCCGATGTTTTATTAACTCACTGTCACTCCTCTCCACAGGAAAATGTTTATGATGATCAAAATAACCATTCCCCGTAAAAGAGTAAGAGCGAGTCACTGAAAGAATAGAGTTTAAATAAATACTTGGTTTACGTAGTTATATATCTCCCAAAACAGTACTATCTGCTCTTCAAAATGTAACAAAAACATTAACTGGGTCTCTATATGTACTTCGGCTAGTTATCTTCATAACAACATCACTAAAGAATCTTCACCGGTGACTTTCAGCGTCGTCTGTTGCCAGAGATAATGATCGAGTTTGAAGATCTCCTCATTCCTAGACGACTCTTCTCCTGGAACATCGTCTAAATATTTGACGAAATTGCTTCAGCGATGATGCTGTTTGATCTTTTGATGGCGATAAACATTCTGAACAGAATCTACCTGATTATTATGTTTGGAAAACCTTTGCCTTCTACATGCTCTTCTTGGAATGATCATTACGTGAAGGTAGTCGCCTGCAATCAAGAAACGTTTGCCTACTGTATGATTCTTTTCATCAGGATGGACGCTTTGAGCTCCTTCACCGGTGAATAGTGGGCTTTCAGCGTCGTCTGTTGCCAGAGATAATGCTCGAGTTTTCAACGTTCCTCATTCCTAGTCGAATCTTCCCCTGGAACATCGTCTAAATGTCTGACGAAGCTGCATCAGCGATGAGACTGTTTTCTCTTTTGAACTAAAGTTGGCGATGGACATTCTGAACATAATCTACCTGATTATTATGTTGAAAACCTTTGATTTCTACATGCTCTTCTTGGAATGATCTCTACGTTGAAGTAGTCGCCTGAAATCAAGCAACCTTTGCCCACTGTATGATTCTTTTCATCAGATGAACGCTCGGTTTGGGCTCGTGCATTTAATTTTATATGATTCGCACAAACTCGCGGGTAACTGTAAACTTCACCGAGGCCTTTAGTGTGATTCCAAGAAGACCTGGATGGCCATTTTATTTATAAATATCTTTTCTACTATGTTTCAGACTCCTGTGTTATATGTTCATTACCAGGAATGCTAACCAGTCCAATTTATGCACCTGATAGGACTTCTGGAGCAAGGCAATTGAGCTAACAGCCTCTTCTTTCAGCCGGTCGCTGATGGATTGGACATCCGCAGAAAACAGCCTGGATTCCCTCAATAGCACTCTCCATTGTTAGCTTCTACCTAAGACTCTACCATTATCAGTCTACAAACAAGGCTTGTTTGTTGTGTAAAGCAAACAAGCGGTGTCTCGAAACATTCCAGGGGAATTCTGTTGCAGTCTGTCACCGATGGTGATATCGGTTGGCTTTGCATCGAATCATTGATCGTCTGTTTGAAGGATTTCAATTTTTTTTTTTTTGCCGTGTCATCAACAGCTGTTTGGACAACGAAGTGTGATCGACGCCGTTAGTTCCTGTTATCTGGAAGAATTAGGCCACCGAGCATTTCGGAAGGATCTTCCATCGTTGTTGTTGTTGCCTATTCCTCAAGTCGTTTAAACGATCGCCATCAGATTCCATCGTCTCAGCTTTTTTATTATAGTACTGAGATTTTCCCAGAGGTCTTTGAGACAGATGTAGACATCATGGAGAAAGAAAGAGGGGTGCACCTGTTGTTGGTCTGAAGACCTGGAAGTACCACTCAGTGTGACTTTGCTTCTTTTGGTTTTCCGATCATGACATAGAGTGCCCTTTGTAGCCGCTCCTATGGGGAACAGACGCTACCAATTGATACCTTCCTACATTAGCCGGGTGTGTAGCACAGGCTGGCCCTACCAGGAGTTAAACTCCGGACCATCTTTCTTCGTTCAGTATGTCAACAGGGTTCTGGGGCTTCCAGACCTGCTTACCCTAGAGCGCTGAATCAGGTATACTTTTTCATTACCAACGCACATTCTTTATTAAACAAACGGTTCATTGGAGCCTACTATCTGCTATTACTACTGAAAAACTCTATTTCAAGTTCATTATGTAAAATTTTGTTAAGAGTTATATAAATATTAATTTAAAATTTTAACAATTAACGTTTTTTTTTTAATTGGAAAAGCGAGTTTCCAAGCAACAAGACTCTTCTACTGGCTTAATAATGTCAAGTGGAGAAATGCAAACTGTTTGTAAAACAAATGATTTCTTGTATAAAGAAACTTGAATTATTTATTGATTTTATTAAATTATAAGTCAAGGGAAGAACGTTTATTAAGAATAGTCATTCGATATAAGGAATTATAAATAAAAATGGCATATCCTGACCAGGAGCACATGTGCTTTACAGAAGGCAGAGCGCCATCTGGTGAAACAGAAATCAACTAAACATTGCTATAGTCTGTTCCCTGATATTTGGCAAACCCAATTCCTTGATAAATCAAGAAAAGCCATCCACGAATAATAATGAATTATGAATTCGGAATGCACAGTATGGTAGCATTTTGTGTGCCTGCCGTGACATTGAAGCCACTAGGTGGATCCACCAGAAAGAGGACCATTGTTGCGACGACAGCTCCAGAAGATGAATGGGTAGAATCCATCACCTCCATGCTCGCTCGCTCGTCATTTTTCACCGCCACGCGTTTTCACACTTTAATCCCATTAGCTGCCCCTCGTCACCCCCAGCCCACCCTGCAGTTTTCCACGCTAGATTCAACTTGACTTGATAAATGAAGAAGTTTAAATGTGAATCAGGATAGCGCTTCCGTTTTGATTTTTTCATCTCTAGTACACATGGTACAGACAGTGATAATCATGATGAGTAGTAGTTGGCAACTACTTTTACTTTAAATGCACCACATGTCTACACATGTGAAAAACTATTTGAATTTGTCATTTACAATTCTTCCAGATCCCTGTTTATTTACTTGCATTTGCATGTGGAGTTAAACTTCGAAAAACATTGGAGAATTATTTTTCTTCTTTCTTTCTTATTTCCACTCAATTATATTAGGGTATCAAGTTATGACCCTTGATGGTGTCTGTTTGATAACAATCATGACTGGGTGAAGTAGAATGAGTCTGTCTTTGTCAGTAAGACTGAAATCACTACTCAGTGGCAGGCCGACTGGCTCCAAAAGAAATAACCGCTTAAGACGCCATGTGCAGCCGCTCCTAACATGGAGTACAAACGCTGCTCATCCTGTATCCCTGGATCAGGAGCCCTTACAAGGTACTATCAGCCGAGCCAGCAGAACCCAGGTTTTTTAGCGAGCTTGTTACTGCTCCCCCTCCTCCTTTTTCATCCTGGCTTGGGACCGGAAAAGTACCCAATGCGCGGGGTTTGATCCCAGGTCGTAGAGATCGAAAAACCAAAGGTTTAGAACACTTGTCCAGCGACCCCTGTTTTGATTAAAAAGGAAATAAAATAATTACTTATTGAGTTTTATCAAAATACCTTTACCAATAAATAATATATGTTTAGAAATATGGTACCGAAACGACAGTATTATTCAAGAAGGTGAAGTTTTAATGCGATATCTTTTGCAATATTATTATTGAATCGAATCTTCTGGATATATATTTAAAAATGCGAAAAGTTTTCTGGAAAGAGGTTTCTTTTCATTTTATTATCCTTTTCCAGCCCACGTGCGCCTCTGTTTACGTAAGTGAAGTAGTTGCCTTCTACTGCAGTAGATGAAACCCATCTCCAGAGACCTGTTGAATTATTTAATGAATATCTTGCAATAATTAAGATTTTAAAATACTTTTTGGCTATAAAAAATATAAAATATTGATAAAGAGAGAGAGCAATCTCTCGAAATATTTTGAGAATTTTATTTTCTTCACAGATCCAGGTACACCCTTTTATAAACACTCAATTGATGGATCGCCTTTTGACTCAAAATATAAAATATCTGTTCCTTGATATATCAGGAAATATTTTGAACAAGTCTTTTTGATCGATGAGATACAGTCTGTATCACGCTGAAACGTGTATGTGCATGGCTTTCCTTGATATATTAAGAAAGTCTTTTGCCAATAATATAGAAAAACAATAACGGTCAGTTGTTATTTTTACGTTAAATTTTTACACATTCGAATTGTTTTTTACATGTGTTGACACGTGGTGCAAACTACTACCCACCAGCAAAATCATGGTCTGTACTATGTTTAATAAGGATTTAAAAAAAAAATTAAAAAGATTGATAGATGGCAAAGCCATCATCAAATTTTAGTTTAGAAATCTCAGAAAATGCTTTTTTTCACTTAATTTCATCGTTTGATCTGTTACATTACATTCTTTAAAATTTGTAACAAATAAATTTATTGGAAATGTGTTTCTTTTCAATAATACCATCAAATATTATCTCTACAGACCTTACTGCAATGATATAAATTATTGAATGAGATGGTATCGCATTCAATAACTTATATCATTGCAGTAAGGTCTGTAAAGATAAAATTTGATGATATTATTTAAAATAAACATATTGCCAGTAAATTTATTTGTTAGAAATTTTATCGATAGATGGCAATTGAATTTTAAAAATTACATTCTTTGTTCTCATATCCTATGTTACATAAAATAGCATTGCATATGTATAAGGTCCTCTTGTAATTTAAAAAAAGGCATAAAAGTCGGTGGACGAGTGGATAATACTCTCGATTCCCGTCAGTCATGAACCGGGATTGTATCCCGCGTTAACCTTTCGTTTAATATGTGAATAACTCGCATTCATTTTTTCAATTATCATAAACTAGGTTGCTCTTGTTGAGCGGTACCTAATAAAGCGATTTTGGAACTTGTAATTTACTAAGCGATGAATAAAATGGAAGAGTATGATAACAAGATGTGTAATTCTGATCAAATTTCCACCACCACAGGACAACGTCACGGTGTCAATATCTCTCACAGTCTCTCTGAGGTTAACCCGAACAGATGCATCCTGAATCACCACAGGGACAAAGGCCCGTGGTTGAGTCAGACTTCCAATTGGGTGTTCCGGTCAAGGGGCCATCCCTGCGGAAATCCATTTACACCCATTTATCCCCTTCTTGAGCGTGCGATTGATTCGAATCTTTCCAGCCGGTTGCTCGTCTATCTCATAGAGGGAACATCTTTAGCAAATATTGAATTGATTTATCTTATAGATTGAACATCTTCGGCAAATATTGAATTGATTTATCTCATAGATTTAACATCTTCGGCAAATATTGAATATATTTTTCTCATTGATTGTACATCTTCGGCGAATATTGAATTGATTTATCTCATTGATTGAACATCTTCGGCGAATATTGATTTGATTTATCTCATAGATTGAACATCTTCGGCAAATATTTAATTTATTTATCTCATAGATTGAACATCTTCGGCAAATATTGAATTGATTTATCTTATAGATTGAACAACTTCGGCAAATATTGAATTGATTTATCTCATAGATTGAACATCTTCGGCAAATATTGAGTTGATTTTTCTTGTAGATTGAACATCTTCGGCAAATATTGAATTGATTTATCTCATAGATAGAACATCATCGGCAAATATTGAATTAATTTATCTCATAGATTGAACATCTTCGGCAAATATTGAATTAATTTATCTCATAGATTGAACAACTTCGGCAAATATTGAGTTGATTTATCTCATAGATTGAACATCTTCGGCAAATATTGAGTTGATTTTTCTTGTAGATTGAACATCTTCAGCAAATATTGAATTGATTTATCTCATAGATTGAACATCTTCGGCAAATATTGAATTGATTTATCTCATAGATTGAACATCTTCGGCAAATATTGAATTGATTTATCTCATAGATTGAACATCTTCGGCAAATATTGAATTGATTTATCTCATAGATTGAACATCTTCGGCAAATATTGAATTGATTTATCTCATAGATTGAACATCTTCGGCAAATATTGAATTGATTTATCTCATAGATAGAACATCATCGGCAAATATTGAATTAATTTATCTCATAGATTGAATATTATCGGCAAATATTGAATTGATATGTCTCTACAACTGTTCCAAGTATACTCTTGATTCCTCTTTACGTGTGTTTAGCTGAATATGATTTTAGAATATGAAAAGACACATTTATTCTTTAGACTAATGTTTCTCTATATCTCCAAGATTGAGCATCTTCAGCAAATATTGAATTGATATGTCTACAATTGTTCCTAGTATACTCTTGATTTCTCTTGGAGCGTGTATAGCTGAATATGATTTTTGAAGATGAACAGACACATTTATTCTTTGAACATCTTGGGCAAATATTGAATTGATATGTCTACAATTGTTCCAAGTATACTCTTGATTTCTCTTGACGTGTGTATAGCTGAATATGTTTTTTGAAGATGAACAGACGCATTTATTCTTTAGACTAATCTTTCTCTATCTCCTAGATTGAACATCTTCAGCAAATATTGAATTGATATGTCTCCATAACGACTGTTCCAAGTATACTCTTGATTTCTCTTGGCGTGTGTTTAGCTAGTTATGATTTTTGAAGATGAACAGACACATTTATTATTCAGACTAATGTTTATCTATCTCTTAGATTGAATTTTTTCAGCAAATATTGAATTGATATGTATAAAACAAAAGTATTACAAGAAAATAATACCTTACATCAATATTGAGTAAAATTAATCAGGCCTCCAGGGAAAAGTGTCTTTTCAAAACATTTTTATTATTCTCTTAAATGTTTTTAAAAGACACTTTTTTCTGGAGACCTGACTAATTTTACTCAATGGGAGAGACGACAATTATTCTTATAGATCATTATTTTCCCGGTAAATATCTATGAATATTCCAATTACAATGATTCAATTCAAAGAAATTTGATGGATTTCATTCCTTCAGTTCCTTCCTCTACTGAGGGTGGGCCACATGGTCTCTCCATATCTCCCTCCTTCAGTACCTTCCTCTACAGAGGGTAGGCCACATGGTGTCTCCATATCTCCCTCCTTCAGTGCCTTCCTCCACTCAGGATGGGCCACATGGTCTCTCCATATCTCCCTCCTTCTTCAGTGCTTTCCTCTACTGAGGGTGAGCCACATGGTCTCTCCATATTTCCTCCGCCATCTCCTCGTAGGTGTGTCATACAGTCCATTGGTTTAGATCAAGCATGTCAAACTCGCGGCCCGCGGGCCTCATGCGGCCCACAACGAATAAATTTGCGGCCCACCAGACAATATATTTTAATTTAAAAAAAATTATAAATTAAAAAAAAATCATAAAAATTTGTAGGCTAATTTTTAAAAATTGTAATAATTTATAATTTATTTATTAATAACGAACCACTGGTCGCCATACATAAGTCGTAAGTTTTTATAATATTATACCTACATACATAACGTATGTACATCGCCATAAGTATTGTGTGCCTTAAAGTTTAAAGAAAATATTCTTTCGGAGTACTAGAAAAAAAAAAAATTTTAAAGTTACGTTTAATAATTTGTGCAGTTATTCTGTGTCTGGTAAGTTAAAAAATATTAATTTAAAAAAATATATTATTTAAAACGTTTTATTATTTTGTGTTAGCGATTACTAATTTTTTTCAGATCTTTGTATTCAATATGTCTTCATCAAAACCAAGTGGCAGTAAAACTAAACGAAAAATTGCTGACAAACATAGGAATTTTCAAGAAAAGTGGGAATTAGAGTATTTTTGCTCTGAAGTAAAAGATAAAATCATCTACTTGATATGTAATAATGCTATTAGTGTACCAAAATTATATAACATTAAACGTCATTATGAACAACATAAATCAAAATATGATACCTACGAAGGTGTAATGAGACAAGAAAAGTTAAAAGAGTTCAGGTTGGGAATGAAAAAACAACAGTTTATGTTTACTAAAGTATCACAAGAGAGTGAAGCGGCGGTGCATGCAGGCTACGTTTTATCGGAGATTATAGCTAAACACTCAAAACCTTTTACTGAAGGTGATTTCATCAAGGAATGTTTAATTAAAGCTGCAAAAATTGTTTGTCCTGGAAGTGTGAAGACGTTTCAAGCAATATCTTTGTCTCGAAATACCGTTGTGGAAAGAGTTACTGATATGGCTAGAAATTTAAATGATCAGATTAAAGAAAAATCATCTTGTTTCGAAGCATTTTCCATTCCCTGTGATGAGAGTACGTACATTGGGGGCGTAGCTCGGTTAGCTGTTTTTTTTTCGAGCTTGCGACACGGATTTCAACATTTTTGAGGAATTAGTGGAACTAGTACCGATGCATGGCACTACTACAGGATAAGATATATTTAATTGCGTTTATGATCTTCTGCGAAAATACAATTTACCTCAATCAAAATTGACTTCTGTAGCAACAGATGGAGCTCCTTCAATGACCGGAAATACCAACGATTTCGTAGCATTACTGCGAAAAAAACTAAGTGAAATTTCTGATGGTTCCAATATTAATCATACGCATTGCATTATACATCAGGAAGTATTATGTACGAAGGTAATAAAAATGGAAAATGTGTTGACACCTATCAAAAAATTCATCACTTTCATAAGATCTCGAGGTTTAAATCAGCGACAGTTCTCTCTGTTCTTAACTGAATTAGAAAGCGAATATTCAGGTTTTTATCATACTATACCGAGGTACGTTGGCTATCATGCTCCAAGGTTCTCAAACAATTTTGGGACTTGAAAGAAGAAATATGTCAGTTTTTAATAACCAAGAATCAAGACATCACTTTGTTTACTGATCAAGTATGGTTGCAAGATTTTTCCTTCATGGTTGACATAACAAGACACTTGTCGGATTTAAATTTGACTTGCAAGGAAAGGATCAGATCATTACCAACATGTGTGACCAAGTTAATGCATTAAAATGTAAGCTAGTTCTTTGGGAAAAGCAGTTGAAAAACGAAGATTTAATGCACTTTCCGACATGCAACATGTACAAATCAAGTTTAGGTGAAACTGCATCGTATCAAAAATATGCGGAAAAAATTTTGAGTTTTAGAAATGAATTTGAAACAAGGTTTTCTGATTTCAAATCTTTGGAAGGCAAGTTTACTTTGTTTTCTTCGATTTTCTCGATAAATATAGAATCAGTACCTAATCATATGCAAATGGGAGTAATAGATATCCAGTGCGATTCAGATTCAAAGGCAAAATTCATTGAAGTTGGCGTTTCTGAATTTTACAAATATTTGCCAGCCAGATTTGAAAACACTCGAAAATTAGCATATGAAATTATGTCCATGTTTGGAAGTACTTATCGGTGCGAGCAGTTATTTCACTTATGAAAGGAAATAAGTCTCCAATCAGATCGAGAATTACTGACGTTCACCTTGGGTCAGTTTTAAAATTAATCACTGCGAACAAGATTTCCCCCGAAGTAGGAAAGATGGTAGCAGAAAAGAGATGTCAAATATCAGGGAGAAAATATTAACTTTACTTTCTTTTTTCTTATTAGTATTTTTTAAATAAACCTACATAAATGTAACTATAAAATGTAATTACTTGTTTTCTTTTTTTTTGCGGCCCACATAATCTTATTACTTTTTTATTTGGACGTGTTAGGATTTGAGTTTGACATGCTTGCTTTAGATCGTCTGTGTATCCCCTTCATCTCCTTCTCCTCGATCTCTTCCCCTGGAGCTTTCCCTCCAACACTGTCAGCAATGTCTCTCCTGCTGATCCGCACTTTATATGCACAGCAAATGTCAGGTTAAATTGTTTTATGAACTTTATCAGCTGGCGTTTCGTGCCCATTCGATCGAATGATCGAATATAATTAAAATAGACTTACAATAATTCGTAATTTATATAACTATGCTTTGTTAATCTTGATGTCACCTCATATCTACCTCAAAAACTAAAATTTCTGTCGTTTCAGGTCCAAAAATGTCGGGGTGCAGTTAATAAGAGAGATAAACGTGTTCTGGACAATTTCATCTTAGTGGCTTCATTCCCTGCTTCCTCTTTTTTTCCAAAATTTTACTTCAGGGGCCGCGCTTTTACTTAATGGTGAGTAATTGATACTAAATTTTGAGATTTTTTATTTATTCTGGTTGAAATATAGCTTGGTTCTGTCAATGGCACTCTTGATAATATGCCATAGCATTGGCGAAGATTAGTCCTAAAATGTGATTGATTTGAAAATTTCTATCAAATTTGTAATAAGGGGCAATAACTTATAATCTACATTGAATAACTGAATCTATTGATGCACTTTTTTTTTTCTTTTTGTGGAAGAGCGCGCATTGCGAATGCAAAAATTAATATGTATTTATACTTTCCTATATGAATATAGTTTCTCACACACAAATACCTTAACCATAAAATTCTACCCTATAATGTCGCACATAAAGGTATAATCATCCAATGCAATAATAAGGCTTTAGGAAAGCGGTATGGTAGATTAAACTGACGAATTCCTTGTAAGGGGGTTTACCACTGATAAGCAAAGGCTTCCCAATATTTTTTCAACACAGTTAAGGTAATTAGGAGTTGTCTTTTATTTGATAAAATATTAATATTAATATTTGGAAATTTTTTTCAACATGGAAATATAAAAAAATGAAAGAAAAAATAAAAGATAAAAAGGTCAGGTGTTGATATTAAAAATAAAAATGGCATATCCTGACCAAGAGCACATGTGCTTTACAGAAGGCAGAGCGCCATCTGGTGGAACAGAAATCACATGAACATTGATTTAGGATCACCTAAAACAAAATATTAAATATTAGTAAACAGGCTAAATCAATGTTTAGTTGATTTCTGTTCCACCAGGTGGTGCTCAGCCTTCTGTAAAGCACATGTGCTCCTGGTCAGGATATGCCCTTTTTATTTTCAACATGAACATATCTACCTCAGATATAAATGTTTAAATATTGGAAAGGTGTTAAGATTAGTATTTCATATTCAAACACTTTATATACATATTTCTCAAGATACTATCCCTTAATTATATCTATATAAATGTTAAAATATTTTCTCATTTTTGTTTACATTTCCATTAAAATCACCTTCAATCTTTTATAAATGAGTTTTATCTCTCTGTACAACAATCCTTTTGTTAATTAAAAAAACGACATATACACTATGATTTTGTTCCGCGATCTTTTATCAATACTGATAAATTCTGTGAGATTTTAAAAAATAATTTTGAAGAAATATTTAAAGGTTTCATAGAATCAAGTAAAAATAATCAAGAATGAGAAACCTCACCGAAAAAAAACCAATGACATTATGATATATAAGGAATGAAACCATAAAGACAGGAATGTTAAGCACATTACTGTCCTAACTGCGATGAAAATTTATATTTTGGAAGAGTAGAAGTTTGTTTTATATGTAAAATAAACATTTATGCCTCCCACCAGCAAGTGCAAGTAGCCAAACGGGGCTAGAAAATTTCTACTAATTTCAAGTAGAAATTGTCTTATTCAAAAGAAACATACGCTCTGCTATGAAAATATCACTATATAAATAGCATAAAGGTATATATTGTTATGCCGTTATGTTTTCACTGTAGTAAATTCAGCTACAAAACTTCCTTTCTAAATTGGATCAACAAAGGTACATTGGCATTCCGTTATGTATTCACTCTAGGAATCTTGGCTTGAATATTTAATTCCTAAAATGGAACAACAATGAAATATATTATCAAAATTCGAAACTATTTTAAACGCGTAAGATTATTTTTGAAATTGAACATAGTTTCTCTTCTTCTTCTTCTCTTTTATCTCCACTCAATCATATTAAGTATCAAGCTTGTAAAGCTTGATATTTTTGATGGTGTCTGATTTGACAACCATCATGATTGGGTAAAGTAAAATGCGTCTGCCTTTCTCATTAAGACTGGGAGCACTACTCATTGGCAGGCCGACTTAGCTCTAAAAGAAATGGCCGCCTCTGACATGAGGAACAGACGCCATGGGCAGCCGCTCCTAACATGGAGTACAAACGCTGCTTATCCTGTATCCCTGGATCAGGAGCCCTTACAGGGTACTATCAGCCGGGCCAGCTGAGCCCAGGTTTTTTAGAGAGCTTGTTACTGCTCCCCCTCCTCCTTTTTCATCCGGGCTTGGGACCGGCAGAGGCATAGTTTCGAATTTTGATAACAGATACGCGCTAGTGCATCATATTATAAATGATGATATATATTGTTATTCCATTATTTTTTCACTGTAGGAATAATAGCTTTAATATTTACTTCCTGAATTGGAACAATGGATCATTGGTATGTCATTATTCTTTCACTGTAGGAACTTTGGCTTGAATATTTACTTCCTGAAATGGAACAACAATGATATATATTGTTATTCCATTATGTTTTCACTGTAGGAATAATAGCGTTAATATTTACTTCCTGAATTGGAACAATGGATCATTGTTATGTCATTATTATTTCACTGTAGGAACCTTGGCTTGAATATTTACTTCCTGAAATGGAATAACAATGGTATATAATGTTATTCCATTATGTTTTCACTGTAGGAACACTAGCGTGAATATTTACTTCCTGAATTGGAACAATGGATCATTGTTATGTCATTATTATTTCACTGTAGGAACCTTGGCTTGAATATTTACTTCCTGAAATGGAATAACAATGGTATATAATGTTATTCCATTATGTTTTCACTGTAGGAACACTAGCGTGAATATTTACTTCCTGAATCGGAACAATGAATTATTGTTATGTCATTATATGAATCGAATTAGGAAATATTTTTATATAAAACATTTTCCACTAGGCTGATAGTTCACTAAACATTTCTATCATTTTTTTTTATTTTAAAAGTAAAATTGCTTTACTGCCGAAGACTCCAGGGTTATAGCACCTTTTACAAAGTTAAAATAAAATCAATTCTTTAGTAAAGAAGAACTTTAAAAACACTCCAATAAATCTATTTTCACACTATGGTGTTTTGGAGAATGTTAAAACCTATTTTTGTGACGATTATAAAGTAGGCTAGGAATTATTTTTAAACTAGGGTGTCTTTTGTATTAAATTCTTTAAAAGTTTACGTTATTTTAAATTTACTATCATGGTAGTCTGTACCACGTGTATTTTCTACACCTTAAACATGCTCCATGTGGTTTGTGCTATAGGCCTAAATTTGGGCGGTTTTTAGTTCCAAAAAATATTATGTAAATTAACTTACCGTTTACTTAGACCTTTCCCTCATCTTCCTCCTTTTGCGCTTCAGCCTACGCATGCGCTTCTTTCTCCATTTAGCCCTCATCGTGATAAATGTCATTATTCTTTCACTGTTGGAACCTTGGCTTGAATATTTACTTCCTGAAATGGAACAACAATGATACATATTGTTATGCCATTATGTTTCCACTGTAGGAACACTAGCGTGAATATTTACATCCTTTTTTTTTTTTTTTGCTTATCCCTAGTACACGTGGTACAGGCCATGATAATCATGGTGGGTAGTTAGCGACTGCTTTTTTTTTTATTGTAAGCGCACCACATGTCTACACATGTGAAAAGCAGTTCGACTTTGCACTTACAAATGCCAGAGCCCCGTTTGGTTACTTGCACTCGCTGGTGGGGTTGGACTTTTGCAAGAATCGGGGGCCATTGGAGCATTTTTTTTTAAAACAGAAAAAGTGTCCAATGCGAGAATCGAACCCGGGTCCTAGTGGTCGAAAACCAAATGGTTTAACCAGCCTTCCACCGACCCCCCATATTTACATCCTGAATAGGAATAATGGATCATTGTTATGTCATTATTATTTCACTGTTGGAACCTTGGCTTGAATATTTACTTCCTGAAATGGAACAACAATGATACATATTGTTATGCTATTATGTTTTCACTGTAGGAACACTAGCGTGAATATTTACTTCCTGAATCGGAACAATGGATCATTGTTATGTCATTATTCTTTCACTGTTGAAACCTTGGCTTGAATATTTACTTCCTGAAATGGAACAACAATGATACATATTGTTATTCCATTATGTTTCCACTGTAGGAACACTAGCGTGAATATTCACTTCCTGAATTGGAACAATGGTACATTTTCATGTCATTATGTTTTCACTGTAGGAACCTCGGCTTGAATATTCACTTCCTGAAATGGAACAACAATGATATATATTGTTATTCCATTATGCTTTCATTGTAGGAACACTAGCGTTAATATTTACTTCCTGAATCGGAACAATGGATCATTGTTATGTCATTATTCTTTCACTGTTGAAACCTTGGCTTGAATATTTACTTCCTGAAATGGAACAACAATGATACATATTGTTATGCCATTATGTTTCCACTGTAGGAACACTAGCGTGAATATTCACTTCCTGAATTGGAACAATGGTACATTTTCATGTCATTATGTTTTCACTGTAGGAACCTCGGCTTGAATATTCACTTCCTGAAATGGAACAACAATGATATATATTGTTATTCCATTATGCTTTCATTGTAGGAACACTAGCGTTAATATTTACTTCCTGAATCGGAACAATGGATCATTGTTATGTCATTATTCTTTCACTGTTGAAACCTTGGCTTGAATATTTACTTCCTGAAATGGAACAACAATGATACATATTGTTATGCCATTATGTTTCCACTGTAGGAACACTAGCGTGAATATTCACTTCCTGAATTGGAACAATGGTACATTTTCATGTCATTATGTTTTCACTGTAGGAACCTCGGCTTGAATATTCACTTCCTGAAATGGAACAACAATGATATATATTGTTATTCCATTATGTTTTCACTGTAGGAACACTAGCGTGAGTATTTGCTTCCTCAATTGGAACAATGGATCATTGTTATGTCATTATTATTTCACTGTAGGATCACTAGCGAGAATATTTACTTCCTGAATTGGAACAATGATTATATATTTTTATTCCATTATGCTTTCATTGTAGGAACACTAGCGTTAATATTTACTTCCTGAAATGGAAAAAGAGAGGTATACATTATGATGCCATTATGTTTTTACTATAGAAACCCTAGCTTGGATATTTATTTCCTGAATTGGAGCAACTATAGTACAATCTGAAAAAATAGTACAAATATGATATTGTACTGGGATAAGGTGCATACATTATGAAAAAGGAAAAGGCATTTCCTTATTTTCAGTTGCACGATAAGGAGATACCTTTTTCATAAACTATAGTATACATATATTTAAATGCAATAAGGTTTTCACTGTAGGAACACCAGTGTCAATATTTATTTTCTGAATTGGAACAACAATGGTACATTGTTATGTAATTATGTTTTAACTCTAGAGAATTTAGCGTGAATATTTACTTCCTGAATTTAAACACAATGGTATATATTATTATGCATTATGTTTTCACTGTAAGAAAATTTAGCTACAATACTCACCTCCTGAATTGAAGCAACAAAGGTATATTGGTATGCCGTTATGTTTTCACTGTAGGACCCTTAGCTTTAATTTTTACTTCCCAATTTGAAACAACTATGGTAAATATATTTTTATATGCCATTATGCTTTAAATTTAGGGACACATAGCTGAAATATTTACTTACTGAATTGACACAGTAAATTATTTTGAATATAAGAACCTCAGCTTAAATATTAACGTACTTATTTGAAGCATCAAATGCAAATTGCTATGCCATTATGTTTTAACTGTAGAAACACTCTAGCCACGGATTTGTTACTTTTCTGCAGTCTACTATTCATTATTTTGAATATAATCCTTTGCTAGCAATTTTGATAATAAGGTAATTGTCTAAGAATGAGTATCTTTTAATGAAACTTCATTATGCTATGGCAAGTTATTTGTAAATTTTATTATTTATAATTTATAAAATTATCGGTTCAAAATCACTTTATTAGGTACCGCTCAACAAGAGCAACCTAGTTTATGATAATTGAAACAGTGAATAATATGTGCAGGTTATTCACATATTAAGCAAAATTTTAACGCGGGATTCAATCCCGGTTCATGACTGTCGGGAATCGAGGGTGTTACTCACTCGTCCACCAACTTTTATTTTTATAAAATTATCTTTAAAAAAAACATTAACTTTTTTTTAATGCGGGAGGATTGTGTTTATGTTCAAAAACGGCTCTTCTTCTCGCTAAAAACTAATCTTATTAAATGCAAAAAACAATGCATTCATTTGAGAATATATGCGCAAAATGTGAAAAATTCATATTGTTATACACTGATTGGTTCCTTAGAAAAGACCTTAGTTGAAGACAATCACGTGGTTCGCAGTATAGGGTCGTATTTAACATTTAAAAGCAAAGATTTATCCTAAAAAATAGAAGAATTGCCACTAAATTTCTATGCGTTATAATGCAACGAAAACACACCAAACGAAAAACATTTATTTGCAAGCGATGCGGCAGAAGGCGGGAAGTCGTAACACAAAGAATTGTCCTGAAGGAAATCATTAATTATGCTAACTATATCATTTCACCCTCTCTAAGACAATTTATCCCCCTAAACTTCATTTTTCTTCGACTCGCTCCCTTTTTGCGGCTCCAGCGGTATAATTAGAAGCGGCGTTTCACGAAACAAAAGCTGAGGGTTGAATATTGATAAATGCATTTTTGGTAAGCGAGCCACTTCCATTAACCCAGCGATAAATAAAGATTTGAAGCTATTTATCTGCTTGTAATTATGGCCTGGCACCCATAAATACCCAACCACCATTTGTTAAGCCGCTACTTGCAGAAATGGCTGCGCTTCTATGAACAAAAAATATATATTTAAATGCATTGATCCATCTTACCCAAATTGACTTTGTTTCCTTATATATGGTATAAATATATATATTATTTTAAAATTTTAAATATAGAATTTATGATGTTGAAGATTATTTCAAAGTATAATTGAGGGTATAGGGCTTAAATTAAAATGATAATGTTGAGTTTTGACTTAATAATTGGCATAATAAAGGGTATATTGAATCCCTTTACTAACGAGGCATTAATTTCCTTGTAAAAAGCGAATATAAGGTGATAATTCGTATAAAAATATATAATATATATTCAACACACACAAATACACGTGCAGCTTTATTAAGGCCATCAGTCTTATATAGATTTACCACAGGAAGAAAGCATACATTTTTTAATAACTGAATTTTTTAACGTTGAGATATATAATTAATTATCAAAAAACAATTGAAAAAATAAAAGATAAGTGAGTCAGGTGTTGATATTAAAAATAAATAAGGCATCTCCTGACCACGAGCACATGTGCTTTTTAGATGGCGCTCTGCCATCTAGTGGAGCAAAAATAAATTAAACGTTTATTTAGCTTGCTCCGAGATATTGGCCTTAAATACCCATTTCTTGATTTTTCGGGAAGCCATTAGGACCAAAAATTTTTTTGGTCGCAGTGGTTACAGCCTTCTCCACGCTGACGAGCGCCAACAGCGCGAAACGCGTTCGTGGATGGCTTTTCTTGATTTATCAAGAAATTGGGTTGGCCAAATATCTCCGAGCAAGCATCATAATGGTTTAGTTTATTTTTGCTCCCCTAGATGGCGCTCTGCCATCTAAAAAGCACATGTGCTCGTGGTCAGGAGATGCCTTATTTATTTTTAATAATTAATTATAGATGGAAAATTTCCTCCCGGCAAATTTTTTATCTATATTCTAGTCATAGATTTTGCCCAGCCACCTTGCCAGCTAAACACCTCTTTGGTAGATTGTGAAGATTCCATTATATCACGTGTGGATCTCATGGAATAAAGTCCGCCCTAGACTGACGAGGGCCATTAGCCCGAAACCATGGTCTCTAGGTGGACGTTTCTCAGTTTTCCAAAGCTGGTGTTGTGGCTTTGTCACCGACCCGAGGCCGCTATTTGCGGCGACGGTTAATAGATGGCGTCAGGTTTTGACGTTTATTTTGACGGGAGAGGCGCCCTATGCTTCTATGGATAATTAATTATATACTATCTACTATATTATAAATTCAAGAACAAATTACTCTGCTTAAGTTTACCACCAGATGTCACCGCTTTCCCTATATAAATTTATTGTTTTTTTCCCGTTGGCCGGCTCAAACCTTTTGTACATATGTAAATAAGTATTCAATTTTCTTTATTATTACGCCTTAAATCAGGCAATACATCTTAAATGATGTATTTTATATTTTATTATCTTAAAATACAAAAATATTTTCTCACAATGAGTTTCTTTTTATTTTAAAATTCTAGCTTTCAAGCGATAATCGCTCTTCAACGGGCTTAATAAAAACATCGACTTTATCTTTTATATAAAAGATATAAGCCCGTTGAAGAGCGATTATCACTTGAAAGATAGCATTTTAAAATATAAAGAAATTCATTGTGGAAAAATATGTTTGTATTTTTGAACGTTTTTCACAATTTCATCATGAAAAGGAATTTTATAAGCTTAATTAAAACAAATGTTTTTTTTATATCCTTAAACAACCAGGGTATATTATATTTCAAAGAAATTTATTATATAATATATACAGTCAAACCTGTCTATAGCGCCCCCTCTAAATAACGCTTTTCTCTCTATAGCGCCCGATTTTAAATACGTATTACGATACTATATTTACATTAAAAGTGACCTGTCTATAGCCCTCTCTATAGCACCCTATTTTGGTGAGTCCCAAGAGGGGGGCGCTAAATTTAACTGTATATGAATTATATATACTTTAAAACCAATCAAAAGAATCTCACAAAAAATGATATATCTTAATTGTCGTCTATGATAACTCAGGCAAAAAGTGGATTCGAATCTTTAGAAGATTTAAATAAACAAAATACAATTGGAAATTTGACTGAAGTATGACAGCGCAAGTATCCCTAGGGGGACATAGCGCTTTAAATTGAAATAATCTTTTTTAAAAAGTATATATATATTATAAATAAAAATGAGATTTTCTGCTGTTTTTCAATTTTCTTGAGGATTATGCTATGGTAATGAGGTCGTGGTTAAAATCTTGAAAGTTAAATAAAAATAAAAAAGATTAGAAATTGCTTTAATTGAGCTTATGGAATATAGAAAACATAATTTGAGAAAGGTATGCCTGACTTAAGGCGTAAGAATTAAAAAAATGAAAAACTTATTTACATAATGTACAAAAGGTTTGAGCCGGCCATCGGGAAACAACAACAATGAATTTTTATTGGGGAAGCGTAACCTCTGGCGATCGATTTAACAGAGTATTTGAATCTATGAAATATAATTTTAAATATAATAATATTTTAATATAACATATACTTTATATTCCCAACACATATATAAAGCAAAAAGGTAATAGCTAAAAATAAGCTTTGATGAAACACAAGTTACAATTTTTTCAGTTGGGGGGGGAATTAAGAATAAATTTACCGTTTCGACAGAAATTCACACAATTATATTTTTTCATATAGGATCGAAATAAGTTTAATTAACTTCAAATTCGAGCTTTCGGACTCTCACTCTTTAACAGGCAATATGCGATAAGTATATGAACGTGTTGAATAAGATTATATATTTGTTATTAATATAATCCTTTTAATAAAATTACAAATAAACGAAATTTCTCTGAGGGAAGTGTTTCATTTATATATATAACGGCAATACAATCTTTCAGGCTTAACAGATCTTCGACAGCTATAACTACGCTACTGAGGTTTTTCCGAATCTAATCCATATAAACATGCATTTATAATATGAAAAAAAAACAGGTTATAACGTTTGAAGCCAAATTATTAATATGTACACTGTGTGACAAAGGAAATTACTGAAGAACTCCCCCCATTACCTGCTTAATTGTACAGCCCTTGATGCAGAGAGGAAGGCCCTATATCAACAAATTAAATGTACCAACACTTCACCCTACGTATTGCTTTCAAAAATATCAGTAAACAAATCTAAAGCAATAGCTTACTATAAATATTTTAGATCATCATTATGTAAGGACCAGTCAACAAGTGAATGACTTTGAGATGAAGAGTAAAGCCAGTTCAATTTCTATTTGACTACCTATGTAAATAACACAAGATTATTATTACCTTTCCCAAATGGGAAAATCTGTATAGGGCAAGACCCTAATAAAGGCTTTTGTGTGTGTGCATTTATAATAAGATTATATATAAAATTGAATGATATTAAAGATCGTGAATTCTAGGTTAAAGTAAACAAAAGAAGCTATTGTGTTGTGTGCAAAAGGAATTATATATAAATACTAGCGGATGTACCCGGCTTCGCCCAGGTTTTTCTCGAGGGAATGTTTGTAGTCTAGTAATAAGAAAATATACTACACCTAAAAACTATCAGAGAAAAGAGAAACCACGGAAGGTGAACAGAAAAATGCTTACAATAGATGTTATGTTTACGATATCAAGTTGAATAAAAACAAAGATAAAATTTGCATATGTTGGTCACTATAAATTTGTATATTTGTTAGGCGAAATTAGAAACATGATAAAACAATTGGGTATTTAAAAACAAATGTAGAAATAAAAGTTGAAGTATAATAAACAATGTTAAAGATTAGTTTTAATTATTAATCAAGATTGTGTGTGAATATGTGAGAAAGATGTAATATCGTTGTTGTTTTCTTGGCCGACTGTTTTACATATGGTGTTATCTTAAAATTGCTTGTTTTGAATATTTTTTAGATTGAGATTATTAGCTAGTATGTAAAAAAATTAACTCTGTTGAAATTTAATTTTGTATTTATATATAAATAAAATTAATTCTGTTGATTTTTTTTGTATTTAATCGATAACAGCGAAGTTACGCATGTTAATGTTAGGAAATATATTTTGATGTTAAGCAAAACCTGCTCCATCTCGTTTTACATAAAATTTGAAAATTTGGTTGAAATTGATGCATTGTAACGAAAGTTTTTAGTGATGTCCACTTATGAAATTTCCATTTTATTAATATAGATTATATATTTATCAGATTTTCTTTATTTTTAAATTTTATATGAATATTATTATTGTAGAGGTTGGATTTATATAAACTTAAAAAAAAAAAAGACTTAACAAAGATATTTTTATCGATATTTAGAGTCTTACTGTCATTGTATTGAATGTAAAAGATTCATTCTGCAACTAACTTGTCGATTTTTCAAAATATTCTTCAAAAAAAATAGTATTAACGTGAAATTATACTGGAAAAACAGGTGGATGAGTTTCAAAAAAGTATCTACTGATTATACAATAAAAGTTGATGATAGTTTGCGCCATTTTTCGGAATAAATATCAACGAATTATTGAATTTATATAAAATGTAAGGATTTAAAAGAACGATTTTTTCTTTTATACATATAATACAAACTTCTACTGTCCTTACTGCGATAAAAATATATTGGGAAGGCTTGGCTCATCAGTTGTGAACCCTCCCAGCGGTTTCACCAATTTAATCCACCAGACCGCTTCTCATAGCTCTAATACTGTATTGGACGATTCTGCTTATATACGCAGCACTGAAGGATGGAATCTCAGAAATGTTTTTTAAGAATACTATGAACATAAGATTTTAGGACAGTAGAATTACATATAAATATTTGCATCGAGCAATGCTCTTCCGCAATCAATAAAGACAACACCAGTTAGGCATAAATTAACACAAAGCAATAACGCGCCATCTATTATGATTTTCCTAAATTCTGGGTTCAGAGAGAGGGGAATAGAAGATGTTTTTTCCTTATTCTTCTTTTACTTTTTTAAATTTGAAGATGCATAACTGATCAAAGGAGTATACTATGAAAATCCAAATTCCTAACTCTTTTCTAATATAAAATCGAGTTAATTGATGTATTCCAGTTTAAGTATAATATTACATATATATGTATATATTGTATAGGTACATTCATGGATACACAAAACATAAGGAAGTGGTAAGTCTTTGATATCGCTGGTCTTTTTTTTTTTCTTAAGAAGAAGAAAACAGAGGCAATTTTGTTCACATTTGGTTATCTCTTGTGTCTTCAATAAAGGTCACAGTAATATCTTTCAGAGTTATTGTCTAAATTACGGTATACATGCTAAAAGGTACAAATTCTTCAAGTTTTATCAATGAGTTTACTTATGTATTAAGGGAAAAATATTAGAAAATGTTTCAATTAAATATATATTAGTTATTCTCGCTGCTCATAGATGGCAGCACATGTCATTAACCTTTCATAAAGAAGTACCGATGAAAATATAGAAGCAATTTAAATCTGTTTATCTCAAGCTTTCGGGACCTGATGCCCTCTTTCAAGGGCATGTTAGAGTTATAGTTATTCAACAATCCTATGTTGTAGAGATTCAAATCCCGGAAGGCTTAGATTTTAAAAGATTTATACAAGAAACCTATCCATGAATGATATGATGCATGGCATTATATTTTCAAAGTAATTTATCTTTCTATTATCTTCCCTAGTACACGTGGTATAGATAATGATAATCATG
>CP092869.1:79690795-79752692 GCA_030710605.1 Cordylochernes scorpioides | reverse complement strand
GGCACTTTTGTTCTTTTCTTTTACTGCCGCCATATTTGGCGCCATCTTTCTGGGAAGCATAAATATCATTCTTCCTTGCCCATCCTCTTGTTCCTCTTTGTCGGATCCTCTACGGAGTCTTTCAGCTCTATATTTATGGGAATATTTCTTTATTTAAGAAAATAAAGCATCTTCTTATCGTGCAACTGAAAGTTGCTGATGGCTTGTGCCATCTGAATAAATATCAACTATTCGTTAATTTTTTATTATTCCAGAACTGGCCAAATACTTATTCTTGAATAATTAAGAATGGGTATTTGACCAAAACTGTAATAATTGAATATAGTTAAGAATAGTTGATATTTATTCTGATAGATAACGCAAGCCATCAGCATCTCTCAGTTTCACGATAAGGAGATCCTTTTTTTCACAATTTATGCAACTTATCCCAGTACTATATCATATTGGTACTATTTTTTCACATAGTTCTTAATTGAATTATGTTTATATAGCTTTAAGGTCAAGAACTCTTCAACGGTTGCCGTGTAATAGCGAACGAATATAATTGAAATTTATTTTAATAATAGTATAGATCCAATACCATTTAAAGTGTATCGAAAAGATAGAGGCTGCCTGGCCGGCATTCATAGTTCTTCAAATTAAAGATACTTCGGCCAGTAAATCTTTTTATTATCTCGATGTTTCAAGAAAATATTTTGTCCTCGTCAGGAGTGAACAAAAATTAAAACATTTAGAAAAGCGTTAAAAAATGATTATTTCAGAATTTTTGCTCATTCCTGACAAGAACGAAAGATTTTTGTCGAAACGTCGAGATAATAAAAAGATTTACTGGCTGAAGTATCTTTAATTTTAAAAATTGAAAGAATATCGTTGCACTTTTTTTCTACCTTGATCTTAGTATCATTTAGTGCATTATCACCATTATAAACTTCCTTCCATGCCGATGTTAATGTATAGTCGACCACCTCCGATACTGTAGAAATAATGGACGAACATCTGGTATACCTCAATTAGACGTATGGTGTCCATATGACAGGAAATGGGATTTAAACGACTAAACTTCCTCACCATTTTTTCTCCTTCTCATTCTTCTAAAAGGAACATTTTATAGAGGAAGCTGCTTAAATATGTGTACAATTTCTACAATTAGAGAAGAATCATTCCATAGCTTTGTGTTAAACACTATCTTCATTAAGAATAAACCTTCAATTGCACAATATATAAGCAGAATCAATATACAATAATCGCTACAATAATTGTAAGCAATCTGGTGATTGAATTGTTAAACTTTTTGGGAAGGTTCACTACTGATATGAGCAAATCTTTCCTAAATGTTTTTCATATTCATTTCAATAATTATAGAAATTATTCTGCTATTAAAAAAAGTAAAATCATTGATCAGTTCCATTCTTTACATACAGAGAGCGTTATTTTGAAAATAGAGAAATCCATAAATCCATTTTAAAGTGTGTCCGATGTTATAACACCTTGATAAAGGTTGGCGTTCAGCCAACTGAAATATTGGTAAAATAAATGATATTTTGATCCAATATATGCCTTTTTAATTAAAGCTTCCTATATGTACAGACATGTGGTCCACTTATAGTAAAAGCAGTCACCAACTACTGCATACCATGATAAAACACAATTTGGATTATAGATTATAGATACAAGAAAATAAGACCTAATCCAAATAAATTAATAGTGTGTGACGTTTCGATAGCAACGCTTTTACCGAAACGTCACACACTATTAATTTATTTGTATTAGGTCTTATTTTATTGTATCTACTACCTACCATGAATTAATGAGTTATACCACGTGTACTAGGGATAATAGAAAGATACATTACTTTGAAAATATAATGCCATGCATCATATCATTCATGGATAGGTTTCTTGTATAAATCTTTTAAAATCTAAACCTTCCGGGATTTGAAGCTCTTCAACATAGGATTGTTGAATAACTATAACTCTAACATGCCCCTAAAGGAGAGCATCAAATCCCGAAAGCTTGAGATAAACAGATTTAAATTGCTTATATATTTTCATTCGGTACTTCTTTATGAAAGGTTAATGACATGTGCTGCCATCTACGAGCAGTGAGAATAACTAATATATATTTAATTGAAACATTTTCTACTATTTTTTCCTTAATACATAAGTAAACTCATGGATAAAACTTAAAGAATTTGTACTTTTTAGCATGTATATCGGTATTCAGACAATAACTCTGAAATATCTTTGGTACACAGTGACTTTATTTAAGACACACGAGATAACCAAATGTGAACAAAATTGCCTCTGTTTCCTTAAAAAAAAAAGACGACCAGCGATATCAAAGACTTACCACTTCCTTAAGTTTTGTGTGCCCATGAATGTACCTATACAATATATACATATATATGTAATATTATACTTAAACTGTAATACATCAATTAACTCGATTTTATAATAGAAAAGATTTAGGAATTTAGCTTTTCATAGTACACTGCTTTGATCAGTCATGCATCTTCAAATTTGAAAAGGTAAAAGAAGAATAAGAAGAAAACATCTCCTATCCCCCTCTTTCTGAACCCAGAATTTTGGAAAATCATAATAGATAGCGCGTTATTGTTTTGTGTTAAATTATGCCTAACTGGTCTTGTCTTTATTGATTACGGAAGAGCATTACTCGATGCAAATATTTGAATGTAATTCTACTGTCCTATAAGCTTATGTTCATAGTTTTCTTTAAAAATATTTCTGAGATTCCATCCTTCAGTGCTGCGTATATAAGCAGAATCGTCCAATACAGTATTAGAGCTCTGAGAAGAGGTCTGGTGGATTAAATTGGCAAAACCGCTTGAAAGGTTCACCACTGATGAGCCAAGCTCTCCCAATATATATATTTTTATCACAGTAAGGACAGCGGAAGTTTGTATTGTGTATTAAAGAATAATTCGCGCTTTTAAATCCTTACAATTCATATAAATTCAATAATTCGTTGATATTTATTCCGAAAAATGGCGCAAACCATCATCAACCTTTATTGTATAATCAGTAGATACATTTTTTAAAACTCATCCAACTGTTTTTCCAGTATTATTTCACGTTGATACTATTTTATAAGAGGGGAATTCTTGGGTGAATCATCCTTGTCTCAATCAGATAATCCACAAATTTATAATTGGATGAATGCAATGACGTTTGATCAAGGTCTTCTTTTTGGTTTATATAAATTCTACAAGGCCGCAGTCACCTTTCGGAGGAAATTAATAGAATCTCTGAATGCCGTGGTCCATTTGGATGAAGAAAGCGAAGACTAGAACGCGGCTGATTCCACACTCGCCTGTTCAGTGATACGCTAACCATGACGTATGCACGAAGGAACGTATGGCCATTGGACTTGCGTCGGACCTGGAGGCTGTTGTTGGGTGCTGCGCTGCCTGAAGTATAGGAGCTCCATCTATGATTCCTTCCTTCCTGTGGTGAATCTGTATAAGACCGGTGGTCTTAATAAAGCTGTATGTGTATGATACTATTTTATTAAAGAAGATTGCTTGAAAATTCGACAAGTTATTTGCACAATGAATCTTTTACCTTCAATACGGTGACAGTAAGACTCTAAATGTCGATAAAAAGATTTTTGTTGAGTCTTTTTTTAAGTTTATATAATTCCAACCCCTACAATAATGATATTCATATAAAATATAAAAATAAAGAAAATCTAATAAATATAATATTTATATAGAAATTCTTTTGCACACAACACAATAGCTTCTTTTGTTTACTTTAACCTAGAGCTCACGATCTTTAATATCATTCAATTTTATATATAATATTATTATAAATGCACACACAAAAGCCTTTATTAGGGACTTGCCCCATACAGAGATTCTCCCAATTTAAGTAAGGTAATAATCATCTTTTGTTATTTACATAGGTAGTGAACTGGCTTTACTCTTCGTCTCAAAGTCATTCACTTGTTGACTGGTCCTTACATAATGATGATCTAAAAAATTTATACTAAGCTATTACCTTAGATTTGTTTGCTGATATTTTTGAAAGCAAAACGTAGGGTGAAGTTTTGGTACATTTAATTTGTTGATATAGGGCCTTCCTCTCTGTATCAAAGGCTGTACAATTAAGCAGGTAATGGGGGAGTTCTTCAGTAATTTCCTTGTCACACAGTGTACATATTAATTTTTTGGCCTCAAACGTTATAACGTGTTTTTTTTTTTCATATTATAAATAAATGTAAAATGAAAGGATTTAAATGCACGAATGTTTCTTTTTATATATAATACAAACTTCTACTCCCCTTACTGCGATTGTAAAATATATTGGGAGGGCTTGGGTCATCAGTGGTGAACCTTCCCAGCGGTTTCGCCAATTTAATCTACCAGACCGCTTCTGTCCATACTTTTCTTGAAAACCATTTCTGATATTCCATCCTTCAGTGCTGCGTATATAAGCAGAATCGTCCAATACAGTATTAGAGCTCTGAGAAGCGGTCTGGTAGATTAAATTGGCGAAACCGCTGGGAGGGTTCACCACTGATGACCCAGGCCCTCCCAATATATTTTATCATCGCAGTAAGGGCAGTAGAAGTTTGTATTATGTATAAAAGAAACATTCGTGCTTTTAAATCCTTTCATTTTATATGTATAGATGGCGCGTTATTGCTTTGTGTTAATAAATGAATGTATATATGAATTAGATTCGGATAAACCTCAGTAACGTAGTTATACCTATCGAAGAGCTGTTAAGCCTGAAAGCTTGTATTGCCGTTATATATAAAAGAAACACTTCCCTCAGTGAATTGTCTTTTATTTATAATTTTATTGAAAGGATTATATTAATAACAAATGTATAATCTTATTCAACACGTTCATATTCTTATCGCATATTGCCTGTTAAAGAGTAAGAGCCTGAAAACTCACAGTTAATTGAACTTAATTCGCTCCTATATGAAATAATATAGTTGTGTGAATTAATGTCGAAATGGTAAATTCATTTTTGATTTCCCAACTGAAAAAATTGTAACTTGTATTTGACCAATAATGTTTATTTTTAGCTATTACTTTTTTGTTTTATATATGTGTTGTGAATATAAAGTATATGTTATATTAAAATATAATTTTATTTAAAATTATATTTCATAGATTCAAATACTTTGTTAAATCGATCGCCAGAGGTCACGCTTCCCCTATAAAAATTCATTGTTGTTATTTCCCGATGGCCGGCTCAAACCTTTTGTACATTATGTAAATAAGTTTTTCATTTTTGAGATTCTTACGCCTTAGGTCAGGCATACCTTACTCAAATTATGTTTTCTATATTCCATAAGCTCAATTAAAGCAATTTCTAATCTTCAGTATTTTTATTTAACTTTCAAGATTTTAACCACGACTGCATTACCATAGCATAATCCTCAAGAAAATCGAAAAACAGCAGAAAATCTCATTTTTATTTATAATATATATATACTTTTTAAAAAAGATTATTTCAATTTAAAGCGCTATGTCCCCCTAGGGATACTTGCGCTGTCAAACTTCAGTCAATTTTTCAATTTTATTTTGTTTATTTAAATCTTCTAAAGATTCGATTCCACTTTTTGCCTGATTTATCATAGACGACAATTAAGATATATCATTTTTTTGTGAGATTCTTTTGGTTGGTTTTAAATTATATATATTTATATACAGTTAAACCTGTCTATAGCGCCCCTTCTTAGGACTCACAAAAATAGGGTGCTATAGAGAGGGTGTTCTATAGACAGGTCACTTTTAATGTAAATCGCATCGTACTACGTATTTAAAATCGGGCGCTATAGAGAGGAAGGCGCTATAGACAGGTTTAACTGTATATATTATATAATAAAAATTTGTCTGAGATAGAATTTGCCCAGGTTTTTTAAGGATATATAAACATTTGTGAAATTGCAGTCGTTGTAGAAATATTGAAACTGTTTAAATCATTATTTGCTAGTTTGTTTTAATTAAGCTTATAAAATACCTTTTCATGATAAAAGTATGAAAAACGTTTAAAAATACAAACATATTTTTCCACAATGAATTTCTTTTTATTTTAAAATGCTATCTTTCAAGTGATAATCGCTCTTCAACGGGATTATATCTTCTATATAAAAGATATAGTCGATGTTTTTTATTAAGCCCGTTGAAGAGTGATTATCGATTGAAAGCTAGCATTTTGAAATAAAAAGAAACTCATTAGGGGAAAATATTTTTGTATTTTAAGATAATAAAATATAAAATACATCATTTAAGAAAGTATTATCTGATTTAAGGCGTAAGAATAAAGAAAATTAAAGACATATTTACATATGTACAAAAGATTTGAGCCGGCCAACGGGAAAAAAACAATAGAATTATATAAGGAAAGCGGCAACATCTGGCGGTAGACCTAAACATAGTAATTTGTTCTAGAATTTATAATTTGAATAAAATATTACTTCTATATAACATATAGAGTAGATAGTATATAATTAATTATCCATAGAAGCATAGGGCGCCTCTCCCGTCAAAATAAACGTCAAAACCTGACGCCATCTATTGACCGTCGCCGCAACTAGCGGCCTCGGGTCGGTGACAAAGCCACAACACCAGCTTTGGAAAACTGAGAAACGTCCACCTAGAGACCATGGTTTCGGACTAATGGCCCTCATCAGTCTAGGGCGGACTTTATTGCATTGAGATCCACACGGGATCTAATGGAATCTTCACAATCTACCAAAGAGGTGTTTAGCTGGCAAGGTGGCTGGGCCAAATCTATGGCTAGAATATAGATGGAAAATTTGCCGGGAGGAAATCTATATTTAATTATATATCTCAACGTTAAAAAATTCAGTTATTAAAAAATGTATGCCTCCTTCCTGTGGTGAATCTGTATAAGACCGATGGTCTCAATAAAGCTGTATGTGTATGTATGTGTGTTGAATATATATTATATATTTTTATACGAATTAACACCTTATATTCGCTTTTTACAATGACATTAATGCCTCGTTTAGTAAAGGGATTCAATATACTCTTTATTGTGCCAATTATTAAGTCAAAAACTCAAAATTATCATTTTAATTTAAGCCCTATACCCTCAATTATACTTTGAAATAATTTTCAACATCATAAATTCTATATTTAAAATTTTAAAATAATATATATATTTATACCATATATAAGGAAACAAAGTCAATTTGGGTAAGATGGATCAATGCATTTAAATATATATTTTTTGTTCATAGAAGCGCAGCCATTTCTGCAAGTAGCGGCTTAACAAATGGTGGTTGGGTATTTATGGGTGCCAGGCCATAATTACAAGCAGATAAATAGCTTCAAATCTTTATTTATCGCTGGGGTAATGGAAGTGGCTCGCTTACCAAAAATGCATTTATCAATATTCAACCCTCAGCTTTTGTTTCGCGAAACGCCGCTGCTAATTATACCGCTGGAGCCGCAAAAAGGGAGCGAGTCGAAGAAAAATGAAGTTTAGGGGGATAAATTGTCTTCGAGAGGGTGAAATGATATAGTTAGCATAATTAATGATTTCCTTCGGGACAATTCTTTGTGTTACGACTTCCCGCCTTCTGCCGCATCGCTTGCAAATAAATGTTTTTCGTTTGGTGTGTTTTCGTTGCATTATACAGTTAAACGCATAGAAATTTAGTAGAAATTCTTTCATTTTAAGGTTGAATCTTTGATCTTAAATATTAAATTTGACTCTATAGCTGCGAACCACGCGATGGTTTTACAGAATGAAATCCGTAATTTTAAGTATTCTTGAGAAAACATGTGTACGATTCGAAGATGTTGTATTATAAGCATGTATACAGTGTTTAAGAATTTATACTGAAGTGAATCCAGTTTGTTTTTAGATCTCGTGTTTTTATATGGGTACCAGATTTTTGAACCATAAGTTATTGTGCTTAAAAATAAGGTCTTGTATAATATTAATGATCGCCTACTATCCAATCCCCACGCGAACCTTGTCTTCAACTAAAGACTTTTCTAAGGAATCAATCATACGACAGTAATATGAATCGTATAACAATACGAATTTTTCATGTTTTTCGGAATTATGCTCGAATAAATGCATTGATTTGTGCGTTGTGTGTGTTGCATATAATAAAATTATTCTTTAGCGAGAAGAGGCTCCGTTATTAAACATTAATACAATCCTCCCGTAATTTAAAAAAGATAATTTTTTTTTTTAAAGATAATTTTGTTATCGAAACATATTTCGCTAAAACAGACCAAAGATAACTTTTTCATTTAATTATCATTAAATAATCCTCCCTTTTATACATTTTTATAATAGTAAACCGTTTTTTTTTACAGAATCAACAAGTAATTCAGTGCCAGGTTTCTCTAACCACTTTTTTATTTCTCTAGATTTCTGGTCAACATGCTTGTCAACAGGAGACCTAGAAGTATAACTTCCACTTAACTATACACACTATAGATATTTATATTCTACGTATATAGTTAGCTGGAAGTCAAACTTTTAGGATTCCAGTTGAAGGGCATGTTTACCCGAAAGCTAGAGAAAAATGATAGTAGTTAAAGAAACTTGGCCCCGAATTTATTGTTATACAGTAAACCATGGTCATAGTAAAACCATGGCTAGAGTTGATCAAAGGTTCAGTTGAATCGGGGATTCGCTACAGCGAGGTGTTACGGTCTAAACAGGAAAAACGATTAGTAGGTTTTCGAGATATAATGGCAATAGAGGGCAGTAGCTATTCAATAAATTTAATATAACAATACAATATATAATAATACAATTACATATATTTTATCCGTGGAACTAATTTAGAGAGCCTTTGCTTATTATTTTTCTTTTTTTTCTCTCCAAAATTTCGCGTTCTCTGGGGAAATCGTTATAATTGTTGCCTGTTAAATAAGTTCTTTGTCTCACTCTCCAATACATCTATATTATATAATCTAAAATGCAAATATATATATATATATTTTTTTTAAAACATATATTTTATTTTCATTCATTGTCTGTTCTACATTTTTCGACCATAGATTCAGAACATACCACTTTAATTATTGTTGTAAATATGTATATATATAGTTAGCCATACCTATTTTATCAATTCACGATTATAGAATTCATTTTATAAATTCTATATTGCTGTGATAAATATTTTTATGTGCAAATTACTACAAGTAATTCAAAATAAAAACTACTTGATGTATAAATAATTTGTTTCCTACTTTTCACGACTGCACCTCCAATTGTATCTTTTTAACAACAAAACAAAAATAATCATAACATCTATATACTCTTTTTCACATATTTTCAGAATAAAATATCATTATCTTCTCAAATCGCCAAGAAGAGATCGACTCCATTCCAATATGCATGAGATGAGGAAAGTGAATGGTAGAATTCAAAAAGGTAAAAATTCCGGAGATAAAGTGTTTCTACAGTTAAAAAATAATGGCATAAAAATTCGCATATTTTGTTTCAAATCAGTTTGCAAATATTAAAATTGATGTTCTGATATTTAAAACAAGATTCAGTAAGTATTTAGGCAAGTGATCCTACAGTGAAAGCATAATGGAATATAAAGATATATATACCATAGTTGTTTCAAGTTAGTAAATAATTATTCCCGATAGGGTTCCTGCAGTGAATACATAACAGCATACCAATATATCTTTGTTTCTTCAATTTAGGAGGTAAGTATTGTAGCTAAAATTCCTACAGTGAAAACATAATGGCATAACTATACCATTGTCTTTCAATTCAGGAAGTAAATATTCACGCTAAAATTTCTAGAGTTAAAACATAATTACATAACAATGTACCATTGTTGTTCCAATTCAGGAAATAAATATTCACTCTAGTGTTCCTATAGTGAAAACCTAAAAGCATTTAAATATATGTATACTATAGTTTATGAAAAAGGCATCTCCTGAAATGCCTTGTCCTTTTTAATAATTTATGCACCTTATCCCAGTACAATATCACATTTGTACTATAGTTGTTCCAATTCAGGAAATAAATATTCAAGCTAGGGTTTCTATAGTAAAAGCATAATGGCATCATAGTGCATACCTTTTTTTCCATGTCAAGAAGTAACAATGATCCATTGTTCCAATTCAGGAAGTAAATATTCTCACTGGTGTTCCTACAGTGGAAACATAATGGAATAACAACATATATTATCATTGTTCCATTTCAGGAAGTAAATATTCAAGCCAAGGTTCCTACAGTGAAAGAATAATCACATTACAATAATCCATTGTTCCTATTCAGGAAGTAAATATTCACGCGAGTGTTCCTACAGTGAAAACATTATGACATGAAAATGAACCATTGTTCCAATTCAGGAAGTAAATATTCAATTTATATCTGAGGTAAATATGTTAATGTTGAAAAGAATGTTTTAAAATATCAATATATGAATCCTAATAAACTCCTATTTACCTTAACTGTAATGAAAAAATATTGGGGAGGCTTTTACCAGTTGTAAACCCTTCCAAGGATTTCGTCAGTTTAATCTACCCTACCGCTTTCCTAAAGCCTTATTATTGCATTGGATTATTCTACTTTTATGTCCGACATTATAGAGTAAAATTATGGTTAAGGTATTTAAGAAATTATATGAATAGAGGAAAGTATAAATACATATAAATATATGCATTCGCAATGCGCGCTCTTCCGCAAAAAGAAAAAATAAAAGGTGTATCAATAGGTTCATTTCTTCAATGTAAATAGTAGGTTATTGCCCTTAATTACAAATTTGATGAAAAATTTCAAATCAATCACAATGCAAGACCTATTTACGCCAATACTTTAGGATAACGCCAAGAGTACCATTGACAGAACCAAACTATATTTCACAACCATAATAAACAACAAATATCAAAATGCAGTATCGTTTACTCACCATTAAGTAAAAGCGCGGCCCCTGAAGTAAAATTTTGGAAAAAAAGAGGAAGCAGGGAATGAAGCCACTAAGATGAAATTGTCCAGAACACGTTTATCTTATTAACTGCACCCCGACATTTTTGGACCTGAAACGACAGAAATTTTAGTTTTTGAGGTAGATATGAGGTGACATCAAGATTAACAAAGCATAATTATATAAATTACGAATTATTGTAAGTCTGTTTTAAGTATTCGATCATTCGATCGAATGGGTACGAAACATCAGCTGATAAAGTTCATAAAACAATTTAACCTGACATTTGCTGTGCATATAAAGTGCGGATCAGCAGAAGAGACATTGCTGACAGTGTTGGAGGGAAAGATCCAGGGGAAGAGATCGAGGAGAAGGAGATGACGGGGATACACAGACGATCTAAAGCAAGCATGTCAAACTCAAATCCTAACACGGGCCAAATAAAAAAGTAATAAAATTATGTGGGCCGCAAAAAAAGAAAACAAGTAATTAAATTTTTATAGTAACATTTATGTAGGTTTAGTTTAAAAAATACTAATAAGAAAAAGAAAGTAAAGTTAATATTTTCTCCCTGATATTTGGCATCTCTTTTCTGCTGCCATCTTTCCTACTTCGGGGGAAATCTTGTTCGCAGTGATTAATTTTAAAACTGACCCAAGGTGAACGTCGGTACTTCTCGATCTGATTGGAGACTTATTTCCTTTCATAAGTGAAAATAACTTCTCGCACCGATAAGTACTTCCAAACATGGACATAATTTCATATGCTAATTTTCGAGTGTTTTCAAATCTGGCTGGCAAATATTTGTAAAATTCAGAAACGCCAACTTCAATGAATTTTGCCTTTAAATCTGAATCGCACTGGATATCTATTACCCCCATTTGCATATGATTAGGTACTGATTCTATATTTTTCGAGAAAATCGAAGAAAACAAAGTAAACTTGCCTTCCAAAGATTTGAAATCAGAAAACCTTGTTTCAAATTCATTTCTAAGACTTAAAATTTTTTCCGCATATTTTTGATACGATGCAGTTTCACCTAAACTTGATTTATACATGTTGCATGTCGGAAAGTGCATTAAATCTTCGTTTTTCAACTGCTTTTCCCAAAGAACTAGCTTACATTTGAATGCATTAACTTGGTCACACATGTTGGTAATGATCTGATCCTTTCCTTGCAGTTTCAAATTTAAATCCGACAAGTGTTTTGTTATGTCAACCATGAAGGAAAAACCTTGCAACCATACTTGATCAGAAAACAAAGTGATGTCTTGATTCTTGGTTATTAAAAACTGACATATTTTTTCTTTCAAGTCCCAAAATTGTTTGAGAACCTTGGAGCATGATAGCCAACGTACCTCGGTATAGTATGATAAACCTGAATATTCGCTTTCTAATTCAGTTCAGAACAGAGAGAACTGTCGCTGATTTAAACCTCGAGATCTTATGAAATTGATGAATTTTTTTATAGGTGTCAACACATTTTCCATTTTTATTACCTTCGTACATAATACCTCCTGATGTATAATGCAATGCGTATGATGAATATTGCAACCATAAGAAATTTCACTTAGTTTTTTTCGCAGTAATGCTACGAAACCGTTGGTTTATCCAGTCATTGAAGGAGCTCCATCTGTTGCTACAGAAGTCAATTTTGATTGAGGTAAATTGTATTTTTGCAGAAGATCATAAACGCAATTAAATATATCTTCTCCTGTAGTAGTGCCATGCATCGGTACTAGTTCCAATAATTCCTCAAAAATGTTGAAATCCGTGTCGCAAGCTCGAAAAAAAAAAACAGCTAACTGAGCTACGCCCCCAATGTCCGTACTCTCATCACAGGCAATGGAAAATGCTTCAAAACAAGATGATTTTTCTTTTATCTGTTCATTTAAATTTCTGGCCATATCAGTAACCCTTTTGACAACGGTATTTCGAGACAAAGATATTGCTTGAAACGTCTTCACACTTCCAGGACAAACAATTTCTGCAGCTTTAATTAAACATTCCTTGATGAAATCACCTTCAGTAAAAGGTTTTGAGTGTTTAGCTATCATCTACTTATATAATTGCCTTATTCTGAAGCTCACGGATAGAATGCGCGCCCATTGGCTGCCGGCGAACACGTGTCCTCCCTGCCCCCCCCCCCCCCCCTAGACAACCCTGTTATCAGCTGTGTGATACATACACCTGTCTAAAGCGGCCATTCCAGACAACCGTGTTATCAGCAGTGTGATACATCCACCTGTCTATAGCGACCACTGACCACCCTGCCTATAGCGAGCATGTTAGACAACCCTGTTATCAGCTGTGTGATACATCCACCTGTCTATACAGACCACCCTGTATATAGCGGCCATTCCAGATAACCCTGTTATCAGCTGTGTGATACATACACCTGTCTATAGCGGCCACTCTAGACAACCCTGTTATCAGCTGTGTGATACATCCACCTGTCTATACAGACCACCCTGTCTATAGCGGTCACTTTAGGCAACCCTGTTATCAGCTGTGTGTTACATTCACCTGTCTATAGCGGCCACTCTAGACAACCCTGCTATCAGCTGTGTGATACATCCACCTGTCTATACAGACCACCCTGTCTATAGCGGCCACTCTAGACAACCCTGTTATCAGCTGTGTGATACATCCACCTGTCTATACAGACCACCCTGTATATAGCGGCCATTCCAGATAACCCTGTTATCAGCTGTGTGATACATACACCTGTCTATAGCGGCCACTCTAGACAACCCTGTTATCAGCTGTGTGTTACATTCACCTGTATATACAGACCACCCTGTCTATAGCGACCACCCAAGACAACGTTTTAAAAACATATCCGCACTCGGGTAAAACCCGGGCGTTGCCCGGACCATTCGTCTAGTCTCCGATAAAACGTAGCTTGCATGCACCGCCGCTTCACTCTCTTGTGATACTTTAATAAACATAAACTGTTGTTTTTTCATTCCCAACTTGAACTCTTTTAACTTTTCTTGTCTCATTAAACCTTCGTAGGTATCATATTTTGATTTATGTTGTTCATAATGACATTTAATGTTATATAATTTTGGTACACTAATAGCATTATTACATATCAAGCAGATGATTTTATCTTTTACTTCAGAGCAAAAATACTCTAATTCCCACTTTTCTTGAAAACTCCTATGTTCGTCAGCAATTTTTCGTTTAGTTTTACTGCCACTTGGTTTTGATGAAGACATATTGAATGGTCTCTCCATATCTCCCTCCTTCAGTACCTTCATCTACAGAGGGTAGGCCACATGGTGTCTCCATATCTCCCTCCTTCAATGCCTTCCTCCACTCAGGATGGGCCACATGGTCTCTCCGTATCTCCCTCCTTCTTCAGTGCTTTCCTCTACTGAGGGTGGGCCACATGGTCTCTCCATATTTCCTCCGCCATCTCCTCGTAGGTGTGTCCATTGCCTGTGATGAGAGTACAGACATTGGGGGCGTAGCTCAGTAAGCTGTTTTTTTTTTTTCGAGCTTGCGACACAGATTTCAACATTTTTGAGGAATTATTGGAACTAGTACCGATGCATGGCACTACTACAGGAGAAGATATATTTAATTGCGTTTATGATCTTCTGCAAAAATACAATTTACCTCAATCAAAATTGACTTCTGTAGCAACATAATAGGTTCGTTATTAATAAATAAATTATGTATAATTACAATTTTTAAAAATTAGGCTACAAATTTTTATTATTATTTTTTTTTAATTTATAATTTTTTTTTATTAAAATATATTGTCTGGTGGGCCGCATGAGGCCCGCGGGCCGCGAGTTTGACATGCTTGATCTAAAGCAATGGACTGTATGACACACCTACGAGTAGATGGCGGAGGAAATATGGAGAGACCATGTGGCCTACCCTCAGTAGAGAAAGGAACTGAAGGAGGGAGATATGGAGAGACCATGTGGCCCACCCTCAGTAGAGAAAGGAACTGAAGGAGGGAGATATGGAGAGACCATGTGGCCACCCTCAGTTGAGGAAGGCACTGAAGGAGGAGATATGGAGAGACCATGTGGCTCACTCTCAGTAAAGGAAAGCACTGAAGGAGGGAGATGTGGAGAGACCATGTGGCCCACCCTCAGTAGAGGAAAGCACTGAAGAAGGAGGGAGATATGGAAAGACCATGTGGCCAACCTTCAGTAGAGGAAGGCTCTGAAGGAATGAAATCCATGAATTTCTTTGAAATGAATCATTGTAATTCGAATATTCATTGATGTAAATTTTACCGTGAAAATAATGATCTATAAGAATAATTGTCGTCTCTCCCATTGAGTAAAATTAGTCAAGCTTCCAGGGAAAAGTGTCTTTCAAAAACATTTAAGATAATAAAAATGTTTTGAAAAGACACTTTTCCCTGGAGGCCTGATTAATTTCACTCAATATTGATATAAGGTATTATTTTACTGTAATACTTGGAACAGTTGTTATGTAGACATATCAATTCAATATTTGCCGAAGATGCTCAATCTAGGAATTTTTTAGAGAAACATTAGTCTAAAGAATAAATGTGTCTGTTCATCTTTAAAAATCATATTCAGCTATACACACGCCAAGAGAAATCAAGAGTATATTTATAACAGTTATAGACGTATCAATTCAATATTTGCCGAAGATGCTCAATCTAGGAGAAAGAGAAACATTAGTTTAACAATAAATGTGTCTGTTCATCTTCAAAAATCATATTCAGGTATACACTCGCCAAGATAAATAAAAAGTATACTTGGAACGGTTGTAGACATATCAATTCAATATTTGCCGAAGATATTCAATCTAGGAGATAGATAAACATTGGTCTAAAGAATAAATGAGTCTGTTCATCTTCAAATATTATATTCAGCTATACACACGCCAAGAGAAATCAAGTGTATACTTGGAACAGATGTTATGGAGGTCAATTCAATATTTTCCGAAGATGTTCAATCTAAGAGATAGAGAAAGATTAGTCTAAAGAATAAATGTGTCTGTTCATCTTCAAAATTTATATTCAGCTATACACGCTCCAAGAGAAATCAAGAGTATACTTGGAACAGTTGTAGACATATTAATTCAATATTTGCCCAAGATGTTCAAATAATAAATGTGTCTGTTCATCTTCAAAAATCATATTCAGCTATACACGCTCCAAGAGAAATCAAGAGTATACTTGGAACAGTTGTAGACATATCAATTCAATATTTGCAGAAGATGTTCAATCTATGAGAATATTCGATTCAATATTCGCCGAAGATGTTCAATCTATGAGATGAATCAATTCAATATTCGCCGAAGATGTACAATCAATGAGAAAAATCGATTCAATATTCGCCGAAGATGTACAATCAATGAGAAAAATCTATTCAATATTTGCCGAAGATGTTCAATCTATGAGATAAATCAATTCAATATTCGCCGAATATGTTCAATCTATGAGATAAATCAATTCAATATTTGCTGAAGATGTTGAATCTATGAGATAAATCAATTCAATATTTGCTGAAGATGTTCAATCTATGAGATAAATCAATTCAATATTTGCCGAAGATGTTCAATCTATGAGATAAATCAATTCAATATTTGCCGAAGATGTTCAATCTATGAGATAAATCAATTCAATATTTGCCGAAGATGTTCAATCTATGAGATAAACCAATTCAATATATATATATATTGCGTATGATATTGTTTTTTACAGCACAATACAACAATGTTGGCAAGTTTCTCTAGAGTGGAATGTCGAGGTGACGAATCCACTCCAGGGCCTCCTCTGTGCACCGGTGGATATCCCCAAGTGTTCCCTGGAAGAATCTTCGAGGACAGTCCCTTAGGATAACCAATTCAATATTTGCCGAAGATGTTCAATCTATGAGATAAATCAATTCAATATTTGCCGAAGATGTTCAATCTATGAGATAAATCAATTCAATATTTGCCGAAGATGTTCAATCTATGAGATAAATCAATTCAATATTTGCTGAAGATGTTCCATCTATGAGATAGGCGAGCAACCGGCTGGAAAGATTCGAATCAATCGCACGCTCAAGAAGGGGATAAATGGGTGTAAATGGATTTCCGCAGGGATGGCCCCTTGACCGGAACACCCAATTGGAAGTCTGACTCAACCACGGGCCTTTGTCCCTGTGGTGATTCAGGATGCATCTGTTCGGGTTAACCTCAAAGAGACTGTGAGAGATATTGACACCGTGACGTTGTCCTGTGGTGGTAGAAATTTGATTGTAATTACACATCTTGTTATCAAACTCTTCCATTGTATTCATCGCTTAGTAAATTACAATTTTTTAATCACTTTATTAGGTACCGCTCAACAAGAGCAACCTAGTTTATGATAATTGAAACAATGAATAATATGTGAAGGTTATTCACATATTAAACAAAATGTTAACGCGGGATTCAATCCCGGTTCATGACTGTCGGGAATCGAGAGTATTACCCACTCGTCCACCGACTTTTATGCCTTTTTTAAAATTACACACAAGAGGACCTTATACATATGCAATGGTATTTTGTGTATCATAGGAAACAACAAACAACAACAATAGCCTTTATTGGGCACACGTGCCATACAGGATTCTCCCGGTAGGACAAAATAAATAAATAACAAATTAGCATAATAGTTATATACAAATATTGGGTATTGACCTCGACCAATTATCGAGTTGGATCCGGTGTCTGTGCTAAATATTTTGATTGAGCTGATTTCCAGTATTTATAAAAAGCGAATGCAAAGGGTCTGGATTTTACGACTTTTCCCATTAAAACATAAGGCGAATTGCTATTATAGCCGGTCTCTTGACGAAGAATTTCTCTTTCTTCTTCCATTGCCGTACAGTAGAACATGTAGTGTGGAAAGTCGAGACTAAATTCACCGTTGCATAAGGTGCATTTTATGGTCTTAGTTTTCAAAAGTGAAACATGATTAATTCTAAAACTATTTAAGAGGCGTAATATTCTTTTTAAAATAAAACAATTTCTACTGTCCTTACTGCGATGGAAAAATTAAAGGGAGGGCCTGGCTCATCAGTGGTGAACCCTCCCAGCGGTTTCGCCAGTTTAATCTACCATACCGCTGTTATATTGCATTTTTGGAACTTCCTTTTATAGGTGACTGTTGTAAGACTCTTGGAATGGGTATTTTAGAAGAACTATGGACATAAGCTTTTAGGACAGCAGAATTAAATATAATTATAAATATATAATATGCTTCGAGCAATCGCTCTTCCGCAAATATCAAATTGTGTCTTTTATTAGAACAATAATGTTACGATGTACTAGAGCGCCATCTGTTATCAAATTATAAAACTATTTAAGAGGCGTAATATTCTTTTTAAAATAAAACAATTTCTACTGTCCTTACTGCGATGGAAAAATTAAAGGGAGGGCCTGGCTCATCAGTGGTGAACCCTCCCAGCGGTTTCGCCAGTTTAATCTACCATACCGCTGTTATATTGCATTTTTGGAACTTCCTTTTATAGGTGACTGTTGTAAGACTCTTGGAATGGGTATTTTTTTTTATATTTATAATTATATTTAATTCTGCTGTCCTAAAAGCTTATGTCCATAGTTCTTCTAAAATACCCATTCCAAGAGTCTTACAACAGTCACCTATAAAAGGAAGTTCCAAAAATGCAATATAACAGCGGTATGGTAGATTAAACTGGCGAAACCGCTGGGAGGGTTCACCACTGATGAGCCAGGCCCTCCCTTTAATTTTTCCATCGCAGTAAGGACAGTAGAAATTGTTTTATTTTAAAAAGAATATTACGCCTCTTAAATAGTTTTATAATTTGATAACAGATGGCGCTCTAGTACATCGTAACATGATTAATTCTCTGTACTGCAAAAAGGCTTCTTACTTGTGCAATGATTCTCTTTAAGGTTAGGGGGATATTGTCATTCAGATAGCATTCCATTGTAGGTGATGAATGAAAGTATTTATAGTGAGAATAGAGTACTGATTTTCTTATTCTTACATAATCCAGCTGCAAGGACTGATCTGTTGCCGTTCTAATAATTAGGGGGATGTATCTTTGTATGTATCATAGGAAATGAGAACAAAGAATGTAATTTCAAAAATTCAATTGCCATCTATCGATAATATTTATAACAAATAAATTTACTGGCAATGTGTTTCTTTTAAATATCATCAAATATGATCTCTACAGACTTTACTGCAATGATATAAGTTATTCAATAATTTATATCATTGCAGTAAGGTCTGTAGAAATAATATTTGATGGTATTATTGAAAAGAAACACATTGCCAGTAAATGTATTTGTTACGAATTTTAAAGAATGTAATGTAACAGATCAAACGATAAAATTAAGTGAAAAAAAGCATTATCTGAGATTTCTAAACTCTAATTTGATGATGGCTTCGTCATCTATCTATCCTTTTATTATTATTTTTAAAAATCCTTATTAAACATAGTACAGACCATGATTTTACTGGTGGGTAGTAGTTGGGAACTGATATTAATTGTAAGTGCACCACGTGTCAACTCATTTGAAAAACAATTAGAAAATGTGTAAAAATCTATCGTAAAAATAATAACTGACCGTTATTGGTTTGCTATATTATTGTTTAAACAAGTTTGTCTATTTCTGTCTATCTGAAGCGATTAATGTTAATCATAAAATCATTACTAAATGTTTGGTATATGTATACAAAAAGATGCATCTTTCACTTGAATTGTGCAACGCAACTATGACACTGTGCATCCCCTTAGCAAAAACTTTACTAGTAATAATAAAGAATGATTCTCTCTCTCTCTCTCTCTCACAGCACCAGTTTTGGCAACTTCAGCTAAAAGGCCAACCTGAATACAATGGTTTCGGGCTTTTGTCTTCATAAGTATAGTACTTTTTGTCTGAATTTGCCAAAACTTAGCGTTCTTAATATATCAAGGAAATTCATCCACGCACATGTTTCAGTGTGATACAGACTGTATCTCATCGTTCAAAAAGACTTGTTCAAAAGACTTCCTGATATATCAAGGAACAGATATTTTATAGCCAAAAAAGTATTATAAAATCTTAATCATTGCAAGATATTAATTAAATAATGCAACAGGTTTCTAGGTTTCTGAAGATGGGTTTATTTTCATCTACTGCATTAGAAGGCAACCACTTCATTTACGTAAACAGAGGCGCGCGCGGACTAAAAAAAGTTAATGAAATGAAAATAACTCATCCCAAGAAACCTTTTGCCCTATTTAATTTATATAACCAGAAGATTTAAATCAATAATAATATTGCAGAAGATATCGCATCAAAACTTCACCTTCTTGAATAATACTGTCGTTCCGGGGAATATCCATTAACCTTTTTTTTTTTTAACCCTTTCGCTACCAGATTTCTAAACATTTATTATTTATTGGTATAGATATTTTGATAAAACTCAATAGGTAATTATTTTATTTCCTTTTTAATCAAAACAGGGGTCGCTGGACAAGTGTTCTAAACCTTTGGTTTTTCGATCTCTATGACCTGGGATTGAATCCCGCACATTGGGTACTTTTCCGGTCCCAAGCCCGGATGAAAAAAGAGGAGGAGAAGCAGTAACAAGCTCATTAAAAAGCCTGGACTCAGCTGGCCCGGCTGATAGTACCTTGTAAAGGCTCCTGATCCAGGGATACAGGATGAGCAGTGTTTGTACTCCATGTTAGGATCGGCTGCACATGGCGTCTTAGGCGGTTATTTCTTTTGGAGCCAGTCCGCCTGCCACTGAGTAGTGATTTCAGTCTTACTGACAAAGGCAGACTCATTCTACTTCACCCAGTCATGATTGTTGTCAAGCAGACACCATCAAGGGTCACAACTTGATACCCTAATATGATTGAGTGGAGATAAGAAAGAAAGAAGAAAAATAATTCTCCAATGTTTTTCGAAGTTTAACTCCACATGCAAATGCAAGTAAATAAACAGGGATCTGGAAGAATTGTAAATGACAAATTCAAATAGTTTTTCACATGTGTAGACATGTGGTGCATTTAAGGTAAAAGTAGTCGCCAACTACTAGTCATAATGATTATCACTGTCTGTACCACGTGTACTAGGTATTAAAAAATCAAAACGGAAGCGCTATCCTGATTCACATTTCAACTTCTTCATTTATCAAGTCAAGTTGGATCTAGCGTGGAAAACTGCAGGGTGGGCTGGGGGTGACGAGGGGCAGCTAATGGGATTAAAGTGTGAAAACGCGTGGCGGTGAAAAATGACGAGCGAGCGAGCATGGAGGTGATGGATTCTACCCATTCATCTTCTGGAGCTGTCGTCGCAACAATGGCCCTCGTTCTGGTGGATCCACCTAGTGGCTTCAATGTCACGGCAGGCACACAAAATGCTACCATACTGTGCATTCCGAATTCATAATTTCTTATAATTCGTGGATGGCTTTTCTTGATTTATCAAGAAATTGGGTTGGCCAAATATCAGGGAACAGACTATATCAATGTTTAGTTGATTTCTGTTTCATCAGATGGCGCTCTGCCTTCTGTAAAGCACATGTGCTCCTGGTCAGGATATGCCATTTTTATTTATAATTCCTTATATCGAATGATTATTTGTAATAGTTTTTCTTGCTCCCTCTTTCTCTTTATTGTTTTTTTTTCTTTTTTTCTTTTTCTTCTGTCTATATCGTTGTTTCCTTTGTCTCACTGCTTTGTTCTTATGCCTACCTCTGGTGAATCCTGTAAGGATTTTAGGCTATTTGTTGTTATTGTTGATTATTTGTAATAAACCTTCTTCCCTTGACTTATATTTTAATAAAATCAATAAATCATCCTACGCTATGTTCCTTTATACAAGAAATCATTTGTTTTACAAACAGTTTGTATTTCTCCACTTGACATTATTAAGCCAGTAGAAGAGTCTCGTTGCTTGAAAGCTCACTTTTCCAATAAGAAAAAAAACACGTTAATTGTTAAAAATATTAAATTAATTTTTATATAACTTTTAACAAAATTTTACATAATAAACTAGAAATAGAGTTTTTCTCAGTAGTGATAGAAGGCAGTAGGCTCCAATGAACCGTGCGTTTAATAAAGAAGGCGCGTTGGTCATGAAAAAGCATACCTGATTCAGCGCTCTAGGGCAAGCAGGTCTGGAAGCCCCAGAAACCTGTTGACATACTGAAGCATCAGGGTGTTCAAGAACAAAGAAAGATGGTCCGGAGTTTAACTCCTGGTAGGGCCAGCCTGTGCTATACACCCGGATAATGTAGGAAGGTATAAATTGGTAGCGTCTGTTCTCCATAGGAGCGGCTACAAAGGGCGTCTGCACTCCATGTCATGATCGGCCAACCAAAAGAAACAAAGTCACACTGAGTGATACTTCCAGGTCTTCAGACCAACAACAGGTGCACCCCTCTTTCCTTCTCCATGATGTCTACATCTATCTCAAAGACCTCTGGGAAAACTCCAGGACTATAATAGAAAAGCTGAGACAATGGAATCTAATGGAGATCGTTTAAACGAATTGAGGAATAAGCAACAACAACAACAACGATGGAAGATCCTTCCGAAGTGCTCGGTGGTCTAATTCTTCCCGATAACAGGAACTGACGGCGTCGATCACACTTCGTTGTCCATAAAGCTGTTGATGACACGGCAAAAATAATTTTTGAAATTCTTCAAACAGACGATCAATGATTCCAGCGATGTCCAGCAAACCGATATCAACCTCGGAGACTGGCCGCGACAGAATTCCTATGAGATGTTTCGAGACATCGCTTGTTTGCCAAACACAACAAACAAGCCTTGTTTGTAGATTGATAATGGTAGATTCTTAGGTGGAAGCTAACAATGGAGAGTGTTATTGAGGGAGTCCAGGCTGTTTTCCGCGAAGGCCCAATCCATCAGCGACGGGCAGAAAGTAGAAGCTGTTAGCTCAATTTGCCTTGCTCCAGAAGTCCTATCAGGTGCATAAATTGGACTGGTAAGCATTCCTGGTAATGAACATATAACACAGGAGTCTGCAACATAGTAGAACAGATATTTATAAATAAAAAAAGATCATCCAGAACTTCTTGGAATCACACTAAAGGCCTCGGCGAAGTTGACAGTTACCCGTGAGTCTGTGCGAAGCATTAAAAAAATTAAATGCACGAGCACAAACCGAGCGTCCATTTAAATGAAAATAATCATACAGTAGGCAAACGTTTCTTGATTACAGGCGACTACTTCCACGAAGAGATCATTCCAAGAAGAGCATGTAGAAGGCATCACACTAAAGGCCTCGGTAAAGTTTACAGCTACCCGCTAGACTGCGAATAATTCAAAAATCAAATGCAGAAGCTCAAACCGAGCGTCCATCTTGATGAAAAGAATCATACAGTAGGCAAACGTTTCTTGATTGCAGGCGACTACCTTCACGTAAAGATCATTCCAAGAAGAGCATGTAGAAGGCAAAGGTTTTCCAAACATAATAATCAGGTAGATTCTTTTTTCAGAATGTCTATCGCCGTCAAAAGTGAAAACAGCATCATCGCTGAAGAAACTTCGTCAGATATGTAGTCGATGTTCCAGGGGAAGAGTCGTCTAGGAATGAGGAGATCTTCAAACTCGATCATTATCTCTGGCAACAGACGATGCTGAAAGTCCATGATAATATCGGTGAAGATTCTTTAGTGATGTTGTTGTCAAGATGACTAGCCGAAGTACATATAGACCCAGTTAATGTGTTTGTTACATTTTAAAGAGCAGATAGTACTGTTTTGAGAGATATATAGCTACCTAAACCAAGTATTTATTTAAACTCTGATCTTTCAGTGACTCGCTCTTACTCTCTTACGGGGAATAATTATTTTGATCATCATAAACATTCCCCTGTGGAGAGGAGTAACAGTGAGTTACTGAAACATCGAAATTGGAATAAATAATTGATTGACATAGCTATATTTCTTCTAAACCAACTTCCAAATAACAAAGATCTTCAAAAAATATAGTATTGCCACACAAGTTTAAGAGTAGACTTCTTGATAAATAACTTCGGCAAAGAAATGTTCAAAATCCTTAGCAACATTTGGAAAAGAGAGCTCATTCCATCCTGGCGTACGACTATTGGCAAAGAGACGGATGTGGCATTCCTTTTTTTGGTCACCAGGGAAGTTGGTAAGAACGAGTTGGTTCATCATGTCGAATTCCATGGATATCAGTTGAGTGAGATAGTCGACAATGAACTCACCTGAGTTGGAATTTTGAGCAAAGCGAGTTCTGAGGCATTCGATTAAAATATATCAAACGAAGCACCCAAAAAGAGCCGTTTTTATCTTGTTCTTTGTATGTGAGAGAGAAAAGATGAATTAGAACTCTAAACGCTTTGTTAGCAATGGTAAAATTACATTAATAACAATAGATAGACAAAGACATACATGAAGATTCAACTTATGATCTATTGAGATATAAATATTTGGCGCAGAGAGGATATTGATCTATTAAAAAAAAAACCATTCACTCCTAACAATTCTTTCCAGATGGGCGCTCAGAATTTGCCAAAGTTGGTGTAATGGTTTTGGATCAGCGACATTAAACATTTTCCAATTCCTTAAGTTTTGTCCACGAGTGTAAATTATATAGAAACACAAGGTATATTAAGACCAAATCCAAATAAATAATGTAAAACTATTAGACAATAAAGTTGCTACAATCATAATCAGATTCAGTACTTTTGTCTGATGATGGTAACAAAGTTATTAATGAAAAAACATACACTATTTATTTCGATTTGGTCTTATTACTTTTGTTTATCCTAATATAGCCTCCAAGGAAAGATCATTCTTGATTTTGATCGTAAAGCTAGAGGCTGCCTAGCCGGCATTCATAGTTCTTTAAATTAAAGTTACTTTCGGCCAGTAAATCTTTTTTATTATCTCGACGTTTCGACAAAAATCTTTTGTCCTCGTCAGGAGCGAACAAAAATTAAAACATTTGGCGAAGCGTTAAAAATTATTCCCTTATATAAATATATATATAGAATAATTTTTAACGCTTTGCCAAATGTTTTAATTTTTGTTCGCTCCTGACGAGGACAAAATATTTTTTGTCGAAACATCGAGACAATAAAAAAATATATACTGGCCGAAGTATCTTTAATTTAAAGAACTTGATTTTGATGTTCAATACAAAAAAAAAAAACCCTGCAATAAATATCTCTCACAAAAAATTTGTTTCGAACATACTTCTCCAGTTTATAGGAAAAGACAACCCATGGAAGAATCTATCCTAAAGCAAAATAAGTAAACGGAACGAGAAACTTGTTAAAAATATAATCGCTTCGGTAATATATTCTAAATAAAAGACAATTCTCTGAGGGTACAGTTTCTTTTTTTTTTATTTAGAACAAAGATCTCACTTTGTATAGGTTGAGATCGAAATCATATAAAATCCTTTGTTTCAATCATATAGATTTTTTTTTTGCTTATCCCTAGTACACGTGGTAGAGGCCATGATAATCATGGTGGGTAGAATTAGGCGGCTGATTTTACTGTAAGTGCACCACATGTCTACATATGTGAAAAGCAGTTCGACTTTGCACTTATAAATGTGCCAGAGCCCCCGTTTGGGTACTTGCACTCGCTGGTGGGGTTGGACTTTTATAAGAATCGGGGGTCTTTGGAGCATTTTTTTTATATATATCAGAAAAAAGTGCCCAATGCGGGAATCGAACCCGGTTCGTAGAGGTCGAAAATCAACGGTTTAGACAATCCTTCCATCGAACCCCTCGTATAGAATTAATTTCTATAAGTTCATCATGAACAATTATAAAACGGTTGAAAAATTCCCCATTATTTATTATAATGAAGGTATTGCAAGGTATGGTCTCATTTGAGGACAGCCATTCTGTGTTCCTCGAAACGGTGACATTTCCCAGGAACTCGTCATCCACCTGCGTGACATTTCCTATAAACGTTTCCTGTTGTCAGGACAAGTTTGATGCGACAATTGGACACCGACCCTACCACAGGTCAAATAAACCAAAGAACGTCACACTTCATCAATTTCGTTAATTATTTATCTAATAGGAAGATTTTAGCTTTGTGAATCCTTTGATATTATACCAATTTTATAATTGTGAAAGTCTTTCAATTGATATTGTTTATTTTGATATAAACTTAACTTACCATTGTTCTTATTTCGATGAAAAAATATTGGATGAGCCTTTCTTGAAATATTTCGAGAAAGTTTTCTCAATTTTTCAATTTGATTTTCTTATAGTTTTATACTTGAGTTAAAACATAAGTCAAATACCAAAGAGGGAACTATCCTTCAAAATATCTCCAATTTCTACCAATTTTATTTGTCTTTTCAAATAGGAATTGTTACTATCACGAATAAACGAACTTCTTGTGTGCTATTCAAACCTGGATTATTTTCTGGCTTAGACAAGTAAAGGACGAATTTACAAATATAGATAAAGAATTCTTCCTGGATTGAAATTAGACGAAAAAACATGGCGAAGGAAGACGAGTTTCTTTTATTGATGCATAGATGCAAGCTTTCGGGCAAAAGCCCTTCAACAGGCGAGATAGAACGACACTGCATCAATAAAAGAAACTCGTCTTCCTTCGCCATGTTTTTTCGTCTAAAGGACGAATTTGTTTTTATTACACCTAGGACAGGCTATGATAGTCATAGTGGGAGCAACCGCTTTTATCGTAAGTGCACCACATATCTACATATGTAGAAAACACAGTTCGACCATTGCATTATAAGTTTTTCAGAGCCTCGTTAATTTACTTGTACTCACTGGTAAGGTTGCACTTTTGTAAGAATCAGGGGCCATTGAAGCATTTTTTTTAAATTTAAAAATAAAATACCCAATGCGGGATTCGATCCTGGGTCATGACTGTTGGAAATCAACAGTTTACACCACTACCCCACCAGCCCCTCCTGAAATACTGCTAAAACTATCAAATAAGATAAGGACTGTATCGTGTACACTCACAATTATCGAATTGTCCTCTAAACAGAATCGTACCGATTACGTCAATATAGGCAAATGTTTTATCACCTCACAATCGGATCTCACCAACATGACTAAATAGACTTGACATAAAAAGTTGTCGCCAAAGTTTGCCTGAAGTCAGCGGTCAATAATTCAAGTATCGAACAATTCTTATCACACACAGAACAGGTGTTGTGTCGATGCCACTTAGCACTACGTATCGGAAGAATGAATAGGAGACAGTTATAGCACATTTTGTAGAAGGCAATAGATTAGCAGAGAGAAAATGTCTATAAAATAATGATCGCTTCTTCCGTCATAATAAACGCTAACACTGAGTGCTATCTATCGCTAAAGCTGATGTAGCTTTGTCCCCGATCTGAGTCCGGTAGGTTTTAGATACGTTCAATAGATTGCGTTCAGTTTTTGCGTTTATTTTGATTGGAGAGGCGACCTTTATTTTATGTATCAATTTCTATATTTTTTGGCCATATATATTTTTCTTTGAAAAAATAGACATTTCGGCCAGTTGAAGTTTTATTACTCAACGTTTCAACAAAGATTCTTTGTCTTCGTCAGGAGAAAAAAAATGAAGATAAAGCATTTGGCAAGGCGTTAAAAATTATTCTGAGGTTGCAATGGCGTATATATGTTAGCCATAGATTTGGCCTAACCAATCTACCAGCTAAACACCTATTTGGCAGATTGTGTTGATTTCATTTAATCCTTTGTGGATCTCGTGGAATAAAATTTGCCCTAGATTGGTCTTTACTTAGTCGCTTCTCAGTTTTCCAAAGCTGGTGTTGTGGCTTTGTCATCGACCTGAGTACGCTAATTTGCAGAGACGGTCAATATATAGCGCTTACCTTTAGCGTTTCTTAACGAGAGAGACTATCTTTAATTTTATAAATCAATTTCTTTCCGGCAAAATTTTCATCTAAAGAGTAAATGATGACTCTATAATCAAATTGTTACATCACCTTTATTACCCTTTTATATCTTCCAAACCCACAACCCTTATTGATCAATAAAAAAATGGACTGATAGCTAAAGTTCTGAATGGTGAAATAAATGGAATAAGAAATGTTAGACGAAGTGTATTCATTATTGGATAAATATAAAAGGAAATGTTTTAATGATTGGGGAATTCTAGAAGGTAAAATGGGTGGCCAAAGAATGGTATGGAAGAAGTATCTCTTCATTATTGGACATTTTTACAAAAATAATATTGATTCTCTGATTGGTTCTCTCCTTTGCTTCTCTTATCATTTTTAAAATCTCTCTTTTCATTAAAGTAATACATGTGTAAATAATCCCTGTATCTGCATTGCCAACTAAACATATTTTTAGCAAATTCCGAAGATTTTATTAATACCTTGTGAATATCTTGAACCAAAGGCCAGTCTAGATTGACGTTGACCATTAGTCCATAAACATGGTCTCCAGTCGGGCGTTCGGAATTTGTCGGTGTTACGATTTTGTCACCGACCAGATTCAACTCTTTTAACTGAGACATTTAATAGATTATGCATAATTATAATTTCTATTTTCACAGAGAAGAAGTTGCCTTTCTTTTTATCGAATATTTTTGTTAAACAAACCGATTGTTTTTCTTTTATTATATTATTAAAGAATTTTGAATCATTGCCTCGCAGTCCTTTCATGTTAATAAGATATTCTATCTTATCGAACAGATAAACCATATTGCCATTAAAGGATAGAGGGACAATACAAAAAGTTGCTGAATCACAAACTATGTAACGTCCTTTTTTGAAGGAAAACCTTGTCCTTAACGGTGGATTCCTGGAGTCATTCGTAGAAAATTTAAGCCCGAAGCATCCATGATCTATTCGGCGATTTTCAGTTTGTTTTCCCTAGTCTACTTAGCATTCTATATTCCTAAATGAATATTTCTGAACGCGTATAATTATTGTGACTTTATTACATGATATTTTCATTCTTTAGAGAAATTAAAAGCTTTTTCTTACTTTTAAAATTATATTATGGTATATTTTTCAATGAAAATCTTCTAATATATGTGAATATACACTGCGTGACATTGAAAATGGAACACCAAGAAATAGTGGCCAGAATATTATGCAAATTTCAGGCTAGACGCGCCTAACCGAGTTATGCAAATGATTTAAAATGCGCAGCTCTCGTGCGCACATGGAGTAAGATATAAGGGAAGGAACTTGCAGAAAGGACAGTATTCGTGTCGTTATTTCTTCAAGGAAAATCATTGTAGAAATTTTGTTCTTGTGTCAAAAGACACGTGTAATAACAGAGAATGCCAGGTCATCGTAAACGGAGGCAGTTCAAGCAGACAGACGCTTTTACGAGGGGCATGGTGATCGGACTGAAAAGGGCAGATTGGTCCATACGTCAAATCGCAGCTGATACACACCTTGGTGCGTCCACGGTGCACCGACTGTGGAGAAGATGGTTGGAACAAGGAAATGTGGCAATTTATAGGAATGTCGGTGCAACCAGAGTGACGTCAGCACGTGTGGATCGGCGTATCCTTCGACAAGCAGTGGCGGCCCCACAAGCCACTTGTACCGCCATCCTGCAACATGTGCAAGACACCCTAGATCATTCCATCTCGACCAGAACCATTTCCCGTCGATTGGTTGCTAATGGCTTGCACTCATGCCGTCCGCTAAGTAGACTGCCATTGACCCCACCGAATAGGCGCCAACGTTTGGAATGGTGCCGGGCTAGATCGACGTGGATGACGGAATGGCACAGGGTCGTGTTCTCAGATGAGGCGCGTTTCTGCTTGTCCAGTGATAGTCGCCGTGTACGCGTGTGGTGTCGACGTGGAGAAAGGTCCAATCCGGCAGCAATTGTGGAACGCCCCACCGTGCGACAACGTGGAATCATGGTTTGGGGCGCAATCGCGTATGATTCCAGGTCACCTTTACTTCGTATTCAGGGCACTATGACGGCCCAACGATACGTTGATGATGTGCTGCGACCGGTGACACTCCCCTACCTTCAGGGGGTACCCAATGCCCTTTATCAGCAGGATAACGCCCGACCGCACACTGCTCGCATTAGCCAACAAGCTCTGCAAGATGTACAGATGCTTCCCTGGCCACCGTACTCTCCTGATCTCTCACCAATCGAGCACGTCTGGGACATCATTGGACGCCGTTTGCATGCCTTGCCACAGCCGCGTTCAGAAGACGAACTGTGGCAAATGGTTGAGAGGGAATGGAGAGCCATCCCTCAGGACGCCATCCGTACTCTGATTGACTCTCTACCTAGACGTGTTGCTGCGTGCATCGCCGTCCGCGGTGGTCCTACTTGCTACTAAGCCGACGCCGTTCTCGCTCTGTATTATGACTATCATTTTGAAATAAAGATCACTTATTGTTCGTCCCTGTCTCTCTCTGTCTGCCGAGTTTCATCACTTTCTGGCCACTATTTCTTGGTGTTCCATTTTCAATGTCACGCAGTGTATAAACAATTTATCTTCTTATACATTTTCAATTGTTTCTCTTGTCAAAAGGCAGAGATGATCAAAACCTTTTGCCTCAATTTCGTGATCTTTATTAAATCAAATTAATAATCTCTTTTCAGATATTTTCTGAAAATGAGCAATAAAACCATATCCATATTCACCACAAAACTTCTTTTGGCTGAAGAAATCAGCAAAATCCAAGTTGGAAGATAATTCGAGAAGTTTAATATTCAAGAAAGACTAGGTACGTTTCGTATTCGTGCAAGAAGACGAAAATTTGTTGATATAAATGTTAGACAAAGACTTTACTATGGGCCATTCAACCTTTGTTCATCTAAAAAAATCAGAATCACTAATTAAATTTGATATTGAATAGGATCATAAATAATCAATTCAAAATGTTTTGTTAAAATATATCTAATAATTATGCACCCCAACCCAATATTAGATAAATTTATGGAACACACAAAAGGATTTGTCTGCAAAAAATGCAACATCACGACTTGGTAGTATGACTCAGCTATTTCAATGTTCTAATATTGTATCCATACTGAAGAGAATGTATTTCCCAGTAGTAACATGTAGCCAATAAGATATTATATACAACTTCATTAGTTCTCAAACAGATGTTAGAATAACGAAACACAACAGCTCTCTTATGCAAATGCAATTATCATGGTTGTTTTTCCGCTCCTTTCATCGATAAACATGAATCACGTATCAGACCTTTTTTTTTTCATGATAGCTGTGACGTGATTGTATGACTTGTGATCTTAATAACAGAAAGTGAACATTTATAAAACTTTATGTCTTTGGTTGTTTTAGGAATCGAGATTTCTCAGTTTTAAAATTTAAGATTTTAAATGATAATATATTTTTAAAAATCAATGGATAAAATAGGATTATTAGAAAATTGAGCAACTTATAAAAAATAGCAGCTTAGAATCATATTAATAAGATTTCAATTATTATTGATATTGAATGAATAATTTTTTTTTACTCATCTTTATTATAGGTTTTACTGGCAATAATAATCATGTTACGATGTACTAGAGCGCCATCTGTTATCAAATTATAAAACTATTTTAGAGGCGTAATATTCTTTTTAAAATAAAACAATTTCTACTGTCCTTACTGCGATGGAAAAATTAAAGGGAGGGCCTGGCTCATTCTATATAGGCGTTTTATTCTATGATATCATTATTTCTCATAAATGAGTAACAGCGGGTCACTAAAACGTAATAAATAAAGAAAGGATGTGTGTTGTGGATAATAAATCATTCATATATTTATCAATGTTAGATATCATTTTATTTTAGAAGTATTTGAATGAAGAAATTTGAATTTTATGAACTTTTCTAATGATAATGGTTGAGAGAGGTATATATACTGTGAATAAGTATGCGAATATGTATTAAATATATTGATTATCAGTTTAATTTTTCCATCGCAGTAAGGACAGTATAAATTGTTTTATTTTAAAAAGAATATTACGCCTCTAAAATAGTTTTATAATTTAATAATAATCATGGTGAATAATCATCGATTGCCTTTTACTGTAAGTACTACATGTCTACACATCTAGAAAGCAGTTTGTCGTTTGCAATTACAAGGTAAAGGATTCTCGTTTGACAACTTATACTCACTGTGAGGTTTAACTTTGTCATTAATCGGGAAATATTGAGACAATTTTCTTAAGAATTTGTTTTCAAATTTTAAAATCGAAATTTATTCATTCTTGGCTCATATATTTCTTTCTATTCCATCATTTCGCACTTCATTTCGGGATCATACCCATATATCCACATCTTAACCACAGTTATGACCTTTTCCCTCTTATCAGATTCTTATTCGACCATTTACAGCATGTTTTTAGGTGCAAGAAATCGCTATACATTTTTGTTAGATTATAAGGATTATGGGAAAATTCGTTTCTCTTTCTCAATATCTCTCAAGACTTTTGGACTATTATTTAAATGAAGAATTTTGGTAACGCTTTTATAGATTTCGTCTCGTTTCATAACTCTTATTCTTAGATTCCTCTGTTTTATATTTGAAATTTGTGTTAGGTTTTTGACAGTTTCGATATAAGATTGGGTGATAAAACACTTTTCATCGTATGCTAAACTGAGCGTTTGCTTAATCTTGAAAGACATTTAAATATAATACACTGCGGCTTGTGATTGTAAAACAACACTTGAAGTTACACCGCATGAGTTTCTTTTCAATGAAAAATTAAAATTTATTTCAAGGTGAAATATTGACTATTTCTAACCTTTTTGGATGAGGTATGAAAGGGTGAATTATGAAGAACAATGATGAACGGAAAAATAAAAGTGTCCAGGGATGTATTATTTATGAACGGAAAAATACGTCCAGGGTAGCCTAGTGGACATGGCATCTGCCCGGTAAGCGGAACATTGTGGGTTCGATTCCCATTCCTGGACACTTTTATTTTTCCGTTCATCATTGCTCTTCATAATTCACCCTTTCATACCTCATCCAAAAAGGTTAGAAATAGTCAATATTTCACCTTGAAATAAATTTTGATTTTTCATTGAAAAGAAACACATGCGGTGTAACTTCAAGTGTTGTTTTATAAAGACATTTAAATGTTGGAAGAATATATATTAGTTTTAAATATTGATTGTTGAATTCTATATTTAACAAGTTTCACAGAAATGATTTTATTACAAACGTTGTAACATATGAGTTGATTTATAAAATCATCATTGCAAAATAAAATATTTGATCGTTGAAGAATTAAAAAATATATATCAGCGTTTTATATAAAAGTGGTTTATACATTAGAATGTAACTAGGGCGTTTTATTCTATGATATCATTATTTATCATAAATGAGTAACAGCGGGTCACTAAAACGTAATAAATAAAGAAAGGATGTGTGTTGTGGATAATAAATCATTCATATATTTATCAATGTTAGATATCATTTTATTTTAGAAGTATTTGAATGAAGAAATTTGAATTTTATGAACCTTTCTAATGATAATGCTTGAGAGTGGTATATATACTGTGAGTAAGTATGCGAATATGTATTAAATATATTAATTATCAGTAGTTATATACATACATATATAGGTTTAAATATACGTACAATTAATTTGACATTTATCTTAAAGTTGTATTGGCAAGAAATAACTTATAAATGGTGTTGAAGTGGATGTTGGGAGGTTGTGTAATAAGAAGCGATCATATGGCCCACCCTCAATAGAAGAAGGTACTGAAGGAGGGAGATATGGAGAGACCATGTGGCCCACCCTCAGTAGAGGAAGGCACTGAAGGAGAGAGATAAGGAGAGACCATGTGGCCCACCCTCAGTAGAGGAAGGCACTGAAGGAGAGAGATAAGGAGAGACCATGTGGCCCACCCTCAGTAGAGGAAGGCACTGAAGGAGAGAGATAAGGAGAGACCATGTGGCCCACCCTCAGTAGAGGAAGGCACTGAAGGAGAGAGATAAGGAGAGACCATGTGGCCCACCCTCAGTAGAGGAAGGCACTGAAGGAGAGAGATAAGGAGAGACCATGTGGCCCACCTCAGTATAGGAAGGTACTGAAGAAGGAGATATGGAGAGACCATGTGTCCCACCCTCAGTAGAGGAAGTCACTAAAGGAGGGAGGTATGGAGAGACCATGTGGATCACCTTCAGTAGAGGAAGGCACTGAAGGAAGGTGATATGAAGAGACCATGTGGCTCACCCTCAGTAAAGGAAGGCACTGAATTAGGGAGATATGGAGAGACCATGTGGCCCACCCTCAGTAGAGGAAGTCACTAAAGGAGGGAGGTATGGAGAGACCATGTGGATCACCCTCAGTAAAGAAAGGCACTGAAGGAGGGAGATATGGAGAGACCATGTGGCCCAACCTGAGTAAATGAAGGCAATAAAGGAAGGAGATATGGAGAGACCATGTGGCCCACCCTCATTAGAGGAAGACACTGAAGGAAGGAGATATGAAGAGACCATATGGCCCACCCTCAATAGAGGAAGGCACTGAAGGAAGGTGATACGGAGAGACCATGTGGCCCACCCTCAGTAGAGGAAGGCACTGAAAGAGGGAGATATGGAGAGGCCAAGTGGCCCACCCTCAGTAAAGAAAGGCACTGAAGGAGGGAGATATGGAGAGACCATGTGGCCCACCCTCAGTAGAGGAAGGCATTGAAGGAGGGAGATATGGAGAGACCATGTGGCCCAACCTGAGTAGAGGAAGGCATTGAAGGAGGGAGATATGGAGAGACCATGTGGCCCAACCTGAGTAAAGGAAGGCAATGAAGGAGGGAGATATGGAGAGACCATGTGGCCCACCCTCATTAGAGGAAGACACTGAAGAGGGAGATATGAAGAGACCATATGGCCCACCCTCAATAGAGGAAGGCACTGAAGGAAGGTGATACGGAGAGACCATGTGGCCCACCCTCAGTAAAGGAAGGCACTGAAGGAGGGAGATATGGAAAGGCCAAGTGGCCCACCCTCAGTAAAGGAAGGCACTGAAGGAGAGATATATAGAGAGACCATATGGCCCAACCTGAGTAAAGAAAGGCAATAAAGGAAGGAGATATGGAGAGACCATGTGGCCCACCTTCGGTAAAGAAATGTACTGAAGGAGGGAGATATGGAGAGACCATGTGGCCCACCTTCAGTAAAGGAAGGTACTGAAGGAGGGAGATATGGAGAGACCATGTGGCCCAACTTGAGTAAAGGAAGGCAATAAAGGAAGGAGATATGGAGAGACCATGTGGCCCACCTTCGCTAAAGGAAGGTACTGAAGGAGGGAGATATGGAGAGACCATGTGGCCCACCTTCAGTAGAGGAAGGAACTGAAGAAGGGAGATGTGAAGAGACCATGAGGTCCGCCTTGAGTAGAGGAGGGAATTGAAGGAGGGAGATATGGATAGACCATGTATATAAGACATTCATAAAATATAATATTTTTCCTTTTTAAGAGATAAGTGTATTTGTTTGAAATTTGAAAGTGTTTATTTGCTTCCCTTCTAGAACTGCTGATATGTAATGTAAAGTCGAAATGTTTATTTAAAATCAGAGCACCGAGGAAGAATCGGAGTTGTCCATCCTCCAAGCTTGTCACTCGGAGGTCGATGATTTGTCACGGCGTCTAATGGAACACCCAGCTCCAATCAATGTCACCAGGGCGACGGACTGGGCCATTCTACTGCTGCCTCCATGGCAACTTTGTATTCTAATGTTTATTTACAGAATCTTACTGCTCCATAGTATATACATCGTACTCAAGGTGTATTTACAGAATCTTACTGCTCCATAGTTTAATATCGTACTTAAGGTGTATTTACAGAGTTCTACTGCTCCATAGTATATACATCGTATTTAAGGTGCATTTACAGAGTTCTACTGCTCCATAGTATATACATCGTATTTAAGGTGTATTTACAGAATCTTACTGCTCCATAGTATATACATCGTACTTAAGGTGTATTTACAGAATCTTACTGCTCCATAGTATATACATCGTACTTATGGTGTATTTACAGAATCTTACTGCTCCATAGTATAATATCGTACTTAAGGTGTATTTACAGAGTTCTACTGCTCCATAGTATATACATCGTACTAAAGGTGTATTTACAGAGTTCTACTGCTCCATAGTATATACATCGCATTTAAGGTGTATTTACAGAGTTCTACTTCTCCATAGTATATACATCGTACTTAAGGTGTATTTACAGAATCTTACTGCTCCATAGTATATACATCGTACTTAAGGTGTATTTACAGAATCTTACTGCTCCATAGTATAATATCGTACTTAAGGTGTATTTACAGAGTTCTACTGCTCCATAGTATATACATCGTACTAAAGGTGTATTTACAGAGTTCTACTGCTCCATAGTATATACATCGCATTTAAGGTGTATTTACAGAGTTCTACTTCTCCATAGTATATATATCGTATACAAGGTTTATTTACAGATTCCTACTGATCCATGGCAGTTACATCGTACTTAAGATTTATTTACAGTGTCTTATTTCTTCATAGCAGATATAGCTCCTTCGTGTTTTATTACAAGGTCCTACTGCTTTATGAAAAATACATCGCGGTTTTGGGAGATTTCAAACAAAAAGTTGATCACTATTTATTTTTAAGCAATATACATGGAGCACTAGGAATGTTCTGCAATATGACTATATGATTTACAATCTTTCAAAACCTTTTACACCACAATCAATACATTTCGCCATCCTTTGTAACCAGTCATCAAACTAACCTTCTTCCATCAGCAGTTCTACTGCTCCATAGTATATACATCGTATTTAAGGTGCATTTACAGAGTTCTACTGCTCCATAGTATATACATCGTATTTAAGGTGTATTTACAGAATCTTACTGCTCCATAGTATATACATCGTACTTATGGTGTATTTACAGAATCTTACTGCTCCATAGTATAATATCGTACTTAAGGTGTATTTACAGAGTTCTACTGCTCCATAGTATATACATCGTACTAAAGGTGTATTTACAGAGTTCTACTTCTCCATAGTATATACATCGTATTTAAGGTGTATTTACAGAGTTCTACTTCTCCATAGTATATATATCGTCTAAAAGGTTTATTTACAGATTCCTACTGATCCATGGCAGTTACATCGTACTTAAGATTTATTTACAGTGTCTTATTTCTTCATAGCAGATATAGCTCCTTCGTGTTTTATTACAAGGTCCTACTGCTTTATGAAAAATACATCGCGGTTTTGGGAGATTACAAACAAAAAGTTGATCACTATTTATTTTTAAGCAATATACATGGAGCACTAGGAATGTTCTGCAATATGACTATATGATTTACAATCTTTCAAAACCTTTTACACCACAATCAATACATTTCGCCATCCTTTGTAACCAGTCATCAAACTAACCTTCTTCCATCACAACTTCCATCTTTCCTCAGGGAGCTGGGCACACTCGTTATCTCATGCCTTCAAAGAGTCTCCATCGCAGAAAATTCGTTTACATTTCAGTCTGTTATTCACTTAAGGTAAGAGGGCAAAGTCACAAGGTGCAAGGTTTGAACTTTAGGGAGGATGCTCAAATAAATTTAGTCCAGTACGTGCCAAATAATCGACGCAGGCCTTTGAACGGTGAGCTGGAGCATTGTCATAGTGGAAAAGCCATGGGCCAGTCCTTGAATTTGGACGTAACCTTTTTAGAGCTTGAACAAATTTAGGAATGCATTCCTCAGTGTACCATTTGGCAGTGACTGCCTTCTGATTTTCCAGTACCGCGCGTCTTACAACTTCTCTGGCAGTAAAAAAAGACAGCTAATATTTTATTCTTAGTGGATCTGGATTTTCGTACAGACACAGGCGTGCTTTCACCTTTAAAGATCCTACTTTGTTATGGGTTTAAGTAGGCACATCAAGATGAAAAAGCAAAGTTTCCTCACCTGTTATGATGCTTTTGATATAACAAGGTGATCCATTATCAAACCTTTTGAGCATCTCACGGTACCATAAAAAACTTCTAGTCATCTCATTAGTCAAAGAATAAGGAATTGATCAACCAAACCCGATATTGAAATATTTGCGCCTATTACAGAAGAAACGAACAAAACAACAAGCAAATTGAAACTTATAATTAAAGATATTTATATACTTATATGTATTAATCGACAGGGTTCATAAAATATATATAAACAAAGTGGCTGATGTAAGAGAGTTAAATCATTTATATCAGGGAATAATCGATGTCTCACTTCTGTAAAGTTCGGACAGTCATAGATAAGGTGAAGATCAGTTTGTTCAGTTTCTACGAAGGAATGATTTTGCGGTTATCACTTTTTTTCCTGAAAAAAAATCGTTTTTCAAATAAACTACAATATCTATATGGTTGAGGAACGATATAGGATTATCTAAAATTCAGACAAACATATAGGTTATGGATCATAATTCTATCAGGAATCTTTTCCCATGTAATGCCTGGAGAAAGGCCTTTGGAACCCCATGTTCCTCAGTCCCTTATTGATTTAAAGAAGATCTGTCGGTGACCATCATCAATTGATATGCAAATTTATCGATGAATATGAAACGGAAGTTTTTTTCTTGCTGCTAAATTACAAGTTACAATTGTAAAAAAATGAATGTTTGAGTATTGTTTATTCAAATTTTATTTTATAAAATCATTTATATCTGAGAGAAAAATCGGATTAGAATTTATGGAGGTTAATACATTTAATGAATATCTCTTTTAAGTTCGATATGAAAGTTTGTAATAATGGTATAGTATTATCTTTTTGATGAGAATCACTAGTATTACTATCATTAGTGTAGATCAACTACATATAATTAGTCAGTAGTATCTATTTATATGTATATTGTAATCTAGGTTAAGAGAAACCTGTAACATTTTCAGAGAGAGCGAGAGAGTTTCGATACATTCTAAATTCAAATATTCATTATAAAGATTTCCTATTTTTCAATTTATAAATCATAAGGTGTAATCCTCTGGTGTATAATTAGCAGCAACACATAAAATTCCGAGGATAAGTTTCTTTTATTTTAAAATAATAATATTTTGAGCTTTCGGGCGTAAACAGCCCTTCTTCAGGAATATTTGAAAACAAATTTTTTGAAAACAATTTCAAGTAGAAATGTTTGTACACAAATGGATGGTATTCACTCACGCTATACGAGACCAAAGAAGGATACCATCCATTTGTGTACAAACATTTCTACTTGAAATTGTTTTCAAAAAATTTGTTTTCAAATATTCCTGAAGAAGGGCTGTTTACGCCCGAAAGCTCAAAATATTATTATTTTAAAATAAAAGAAACTTATCCTCGGAATTTTATGTGTTGCTGCTAATTATTTTTCAATTTATTTGTTAAAAAATCAATTCTATTGATACCCATTTTCTTGATGACTCTAAATTCAAATCAAATTTATTGATACTTATTAGAAATTTTGAATGAAATTATATTAAATTAGCAAAGAAATTCTATATAATTTTGATTGAACTATATCAGATAAAAAGAAATCAGTTTAGTTTCATATGGAAAAATCTAATAAAATATATTTAAAAAAGCTTTTAGTTGAAAAAAAACAGAAGATGATTTTGCTCTTAATTTATCACTTTGATCCTATAGTACAATTTCAATTTTGGACTAAATTTCGCCTAATGCAAAATAATAACAATATTTTCATTCGACAAAAATAACGTTAAATAAAATATTGTTATTATATTGCAACTGTAAGGTGCCAAACACTAGCGTCATTATAAAATATATTTGGCTTTTATTTAGTTTAGTATTTAAAAAAATGTTATTTGGAATTTATATCAAAATATGACAATTGTTTTGTTTTTTTTTGTAGAATGAATGCAGAAGATTCACTGATCTAAAAATTTCAGAATAAAAAAGAGAGGAGAAACACAAAATATATGAAAAAATTATATAATTCTTATATACACACAAGGGGATGATTTCTGGAATTTAAAAATGATTTTTGAGAATACATTGTGAAGGTCTATGAAAAGACACTTGAAAAAAAAAAACATTTGAAGAAACAAATGATCGATCTTCTATCTTGGGTAGAACCAATAGGATTATCAGGAGGTGACGAAACTATAAATCCCTGGCAGATGACCCGAGTGAAGCATTTTTTGAAGGGTGCCTTCCAATCAGGCGCTGGGTGTAATTATCGTAATGGGGCGCCCGTGGAAGTTTTAAATGAAATCCTAATTAGAGAAGCCTGAAGATCTAACAAGACGGGCTAATCAGACCTTTAATTGGGTCTAACAACGGGTTGTCAACGTAATCCGACCCCGCGCCGCTGCCATTTACATCCGACTTCGTCCACGGCCGCCATTTGCATAATCGTCCATGTTGTTGTTTTGTGACTCACAAAGTCCTGTGATTCACTGCTGTGTGGTTGTAGCGATTGTGTGATTTATAGCTGTAGTGACTGTGTGTTGTGGTCAGAGACGTGTAGGAAATTGTGGTTGTGAGGCTGTAACGATTGTACGTCGTTGGGTTGCAGCGACGTGACTGGGTGGTTGTATGGCTGCAGCGACGTGACTGTATGTGGTTGTGAGGCTGCAGCGACGTGACTGTGTGTGGTTGTATGGCTGCAGCGACGTGACTGTGTGGTTGTATGGCTGCAGTGACGTGGCTGTGTGGTTGTATGGCTACAGCGACGTGACTGTGTGTGGTTGTATGGCTGCAGCGACGTGACTGTGTGGTTGTATGGCTGCAGCTACGTTTTTAGTGACTGTGTGGTTCATGGTTGCAGTAACGTTTTATTGAATGTGTGGTTTAATGGCTGCTGTGACGTGTTTTGTGACTGTGTCGATGTATGGCTGCAGCGACGTGTTTGTGATTGTGGGGTTGTATGGCTGCAGTGACGTTTTAGAGAATGTGTAGTTGTAAGGCTGCAGCGACGTGTTTTGTGACTATGTGGTTGTATGACTGCAGTGACGTTTTAATGACTGTGCGGTTGTATGGCTGCAGTGACGTTTTAGTGGGTGTGTGGTAGTATGGCTGCAGTGAGGTTTTAGTGACTGTGTAGTTGTATGGCTGCAGTGACATGTTTTGTGACTGTGTTGTTGTATGGCTGCAGTGACGAGTTTTGTTGCTGTGGGGTTGTATGGCTGCAGTGACGTTTTAGTGACTGTGTAGTTGTATGGCTGCAGCGACGTGTTTTGTGACTGTGCGGTCGTATGGCTGCAGTGACATGTTTTGAGACTGTGTTGTTGTATGGCTGCAGTGACGAGGTTTGTTGCTGTGGGGTTGTATGGCTGCAGTGACGTTTTAGTGACTGTGTAGTTGTATGGCTGCAGTGACGTGTTTTGTGACTGTGCGGTTGTATGGCTGCAGTGACGTTTTAGTGAATGTGTGTTTGTATGGCTGCAGCGACGTGTTTTGTGACTGTGTGGTTGTATGGCTGCAGTGACGTGTTTTGTGACTCTGTGGTTGTATGGCTGCAGTGACGTGTTTTGTGACTTTTTGGTTGTATTGTTGCAGTGACCTCTTAGTAAGTGTGTGGTTGTATGGCTGCAGTGACATGTTTAGTGAGTGTGTGGTTGTATGGCTGCAGCAACGTGTTTTGTGACAGTGCGGTTGTATGGCTGCAATGACGTGTTTTGTGACTCTGTGGTTGTATGGCTGCAGTGACGTGTTTTGTGACTTTTTGGTTGTATTGTTGCAGTGACCTCTTAGTAAGTGTGTGGTTGTATGGCTGCAGCGACGTGTCCTGTGACTGTGTGTGGTTGTATGGATGCAGTGACATGTTGGGTGAGTGTGTGGTTGTATGGCTGCAGCAACGTGTTTTGTGACAGTGCGGTTGTATGGCTGCAATGACGTGTTTTGTGACTCTGTGGTTGTATGGCTGCAGTGACGTGTTTTGTGACTTTTTGGTTGTATTGTTGCAGTGACCTCTTAGTAAGTGTGTGGTTGTATGGCTGCAGCGACGTGTCCTGTGACTGTGTGTGGTTGTATGGATGCAGTGACATGTTGGGTGAGTGTGTGGTTGTATGGCTGCAGTGACCTTTTAGTAAGTGTGTGGTTGTATGGCTGCAGCGACATGTTCTGTAACTGTGTGTGGTTGTATAGATGCAGTGATATGTTTAGTGAGTGTGTGGTTGTATGGCTGCAGTGAGACTTTAGTGGGTGCGTGGTTGTATGGCTGCAGCGACGTGTTCTGTGACTGTGTGTGGTTGTATGGATGCAGTGACATGTTTAGTGAGTGTGTGGTTGTATGGCTGCAGTGAGACTTTAGTGAATGTGTGGTTGTATGGCTGCAGTGAGATTTCAGTGATTGTGTGGTTGTATAGCTTCAGTAAGGTTTTAGTGCGTGTGTGGTTGTATGGCTGCAGTGAGACTTTAGTGGGTGTGTGGTTGTATGGCTGCAGCGACGTGTCCTGTTACTGTGTGTGGTTGTATGGATGCAGTGACATGTTTAGTGAGTGTGTGGTTGTATGGCTCCACCGACGTGTTTTGTGACTGTGTTTCGTTGTATGGAGTAGGCGACGTATTTTTTTACTGTATGTGGTTGTATAGTTGCAGCGACGTGTTTTGTGACTGTGTGGACTGTGTGTGGTTGTATGGATGCAGCGAAGTGTTTTGTGACTGTGTGTGGTTGTATGGCTGCAGCGCCGTGTTTAATTCCTCTGTAGTTGTATGGCTACAGTGACGTTTTAGTGACTGTGTGGTTGTATGGCTGCAGGGTCGTGTTTAGTTCCTCTGTGGTTGTATGGCTGCAGTGAGACTTTAGTGAATGTGTGGTTGTACGGCTGCAGTGAGATTTCAGTGATCGTGTGGTTGTAAAGCTGCAGTAAGGTTTTAGTGAGTGTGTGGTTGTATGGCTGCAGTGACGTGTTTAGTTCCTTTGTCGTTGTATAGTTGAAGTGACGTGTTTAGTTCCTTTGTCGTTGTATAGTTGAAGTGACGTGTTTAGTTCCTCTGTGGTTGTATGGCTGAAGCGACGTGTTTAGTTCTTCTGTAGTTGTTTGGCTACAGTGAGGTTCTAGTGATTGTGTGGTTGTATGGCTGCAGTGAGGTTTTAATGACTGTGTGGTTGTATGACTGCAGTGAGGTTTAGTGATTGTGTGGTTGTATGGCTACAGTGAGGCTTTAATGACTGTGTGATTGTATAGCAGCAGTGACGTGTTTACTTTCTCTGTGGTTGTATGGCTGCAGTGAGGTTTTATTGAGTGTGTGGTGTATGGCTGCAGCAACGTATTTTGTAACTGTGTGTGGTTGTATGGTTGCAATGATGTATTTTGTGACTGTGTGGTTGTATGGCTGCAGTGAGGTTTTAATGACTGTGTGGTTGTATGGCTGCAGTGAGGTTTTAGTGAGTGTGTGGCTGTATGGCCGCAGTGAGGTTTTAGTGAGTGTGTGGTTGTATGGCTGCAGCAACGTGTTTTGTAACTGTGTGTGGTTGTATGGTTGCAATGATGTATTTTGTGACTGTGTGGTTGTATGGCTGCAGAGAGGTTTTAGTGAGTGTGTGGTGTAATGGCTGCAGTGACGTTTTTAGTTCCTCTGTGGTTGTATGGCTGGAGCGACGTGTTTAGTTCTGTAGTTGTTTGGCTACAGTGAGGTTCTAGTGATTGTGTGGTTGTATGGCTGCAGTGAGGTGTTAGTGAGTGGGTGGTTGTATGGCTGCAGTGAGGTGTTAGTGAGTGTGTGGTTGTATGGCTGCAGTGAGGTGTTAGTGAGTGTGTGGTTGTATAGCTGCAGTGAGGTTTTAGTGAGTGTGTGGTTGTATGGCTGCAGTGAAGTTTTAGTGAGTGTGTGGTTGTATGGCTGCAGTGAGGTTTTAGTGAGTGTGTGGCTGTATGGCTGCAGTGAGGTTTTAGTGAGTGTGTGGTTGTATGGCTGCAGTGAGGTTTTAGTGAGTGTGTGGTTGTATGGCTGCAGTGAGGGTTTAGTGAGTGTGTGGTTGTATGGCTGCAGCAACGTGTTTTGTAACTGTGTGTGGTTGTATGGTTGCAATGATGTATTTTGTGACTGTGTGGTTGTATGGCTGCAGTGAGGTTTTAGTGACTGTGTGGTTGTATGGCTGCAGTGACGTGTTTAATGACTGTGTTGTTGTATGGCTTCAGTGACGTTTTAATGACTGTGTGGTTGTATGGCTGCAGTGAGGTTTTAGTGAGTGTGTGGTTGTATGGCTGCAGTGACGTTTTAATGACTCTGTGGTTGTATGGCTGCAGTGACGTTTTAATGACTGTGTGGTTGTATGGCTGCAGTGACGTTTTAATGACTTTGTGGTTCTATGGCTGCAGTGATGTGTTTAGTGACTATATTGTGCGAGTCTATAATTTTTCAGACTTCAATGCTATCTGTAAGTATATTAAATTGAACACAAAATTTTAAATTGAATATAGATAGATATATAATCCATTGCCGACCACTCCGAGTACCCAGAAGTCTGAAAATATGTCAACTCCAAATGTCATTCAGGTATGAACAAATATACTAAATTTTAGGCTCCTAGTTGCTTATAAGGTATTTTAAAAATCGATCGTTACATTAAAATGGAATAATAGAAATTTCCTACTACACAGAAGACCGAAACTATGTCAACTTGTATTGTTGTCATCAGTTGTGTACAAATGTACCAAATTTCAGATTTCTAGGTATTCTCTAAATATATTAACAATTATTATGATGCATTTGCAAGTTATCTGTTATAAGAAATTGAAAATAATTTTGACTTATATTAATTTATTTTTTAAATAAAACACTTTTCTACTGCCCTTCCTGCAATCATAAAATCATGCGGCGATCTTTCCCAATAATTTGTCAGTTTAGTTCATCATACCTCTGTAATATTGCATTGGGCTGTTTTATTTTCATACTGATACTGAAATCTTGAAATAGGTATTTCAAATGAACTATTCACATAGGATTTGAAGACAGTAGAAATACATATATTTATAAATATATAATGTACTCTAAGCATTGCTTTTCCGCAAACAGTAAATGAGAGTACTTTTTTTTCAACATATTAAAAATTATGATTCATTAGCGCGCCATATGTTATGAGAATTCGAAATTATTATAGACGTGTATTATTATTTTAAAAGAATCATACGCGTCTATAATAGTATTCTCATATTAAAAATTAGTTACATGAACGACACAGACAGATTAGAAAGTTAAAAATAAAAGCTTTAAATTTAAAAAACCGTTGGTCTCTCTTCAAATCTGAATTAGATATCACACTGAAGGCATTGACAAACTCTATTAAGTAGTTTTAAAAATATGAACCAAATCAATTTGGGGTGACAAAATTTGACAAGCAGCAACAAAAATACCATTTCAACTACTATAAGGTCTATAATATAATAACCATATAAATATTGAATTTTAATAAAAAGCTCTAAAATACTTTCCAAAACCCATCAAAGATCTCACTAACACAATCAAATTACGTTGCGCCTCGCTATTTTAAAAATATGAGTTCACCTGACACCTCAAGAAGAAATTTATGAAGAAAAATGATGCCATTATCTTGGGCGTTATGTTAGGCAGAAGATCAGATGACACCAAGGCAACCCATGCAAGAGAGAGAGAGAAAAAAAAAAGAAAGTAACAAAAATTTTCACAAAAATATAGAAGAAAAGTGGAGAAGAGTAAAAATTGCTGGAGGAGTACCAGATAGAGAAGAAAGAAAACAAATGACTAGAAAAAGAATAAAGCTAAGCTAAAGTTTAAAGTTTTTTTGCGTCTTCTCGAGTTTTGACCAAGACGGCGTGATCGATTGAGAAGCCAAACTGGCAATTTTAAACTTTACAGTTTTGCTCGCGGCAAATCACCACCTTCGTTTTTATCGGGGTCCCAATTACCCTTGATAGATCGAGGGACCCACGTAACAGGAGCTTTAGTCCTTTGGGACTATCCGTCTCCAACCCCCCTGACTGAAATCTGAGCTTCACCAAACCTACATTCTATCCCTCCTGACCTCATTAGTACTCTTTTGTATCCTCAGAGTACGTCGCTATACTTCATCACAGAATTCTCATAAACCTTCATTTGAGAAAAAAAAAATTCCATCTAGGGAAAATTTTCTTGCAAAAAATATAATTTAATTAAATCGAGCTTTATGACATTGGATTTCTTCTACAGGAGAATATTGGATAAAGATTCTAAGTTATAAATAAACTTATTCCTTTCCCCATTCATGATAAAATTATTTTAAAAAAGTTTTAAAATTACAAAATATTTTCTCACAATGAGTATCTTTTTTATTTAAAAACGCTTGCTTTCAAGTGATAATCGCTCTTCAACGGGCTTAATAAAACATCGACTATATCTTAAAAGAAATATTTACAAAACATACGCGCACAGCGTGGATATTTACAACTGAAATTTTTAAAAATGGTATGTAATTTAAACATTTTATGGAATATGTCTATTTACATTTTTAGGGAATCCAGAACAAATTTCAGTTGTAAATATCCACGCTGCGCGCGTATGTTTTGTAAATATTTCTTTTAAGATATAGTCGATGTTTTATTAAGCCTGTTGAAGAGCGATTATCGTTTGAAGCTAGCGTTTTGTAATAAAAAGAAACTCATTGTGAGAAAATATTTTGTAATTTTGAAACTTATTCCTTCATATTAAAGATACTTCGGCCAGTAAATCCTTTTTATCGTCTCGACGTTTCGAGAATAAATTTTAAAGCTTTGCCAAATGTTTTAATTTTTGTTCGATCCTGACAAGGGCAAAATATTTTTGTCGAAACGTCGAGATATAAAAAAAGATTTACTGGTCGAAGTATTTTCAATTTTAAAACTATGAATGCCGGCCAGGCAGCCCCTATCTTTACGATAAACTTATTCCTGTTGTCAACTTATTTGACAAACAGAAGCAGTTTTAATCTCCTCAGTTATGCGGGAAGAATGTTGTTTATTTGTTAAGTGAACTGTTCTTCCACGCCTTCTCATTGAACTAATATGGCCATGTTTGTAAATAAAAGAGGGTTGAAACGGAATGCGAGGAGTAGATGAGTGGTGATCGTGTGGAGACGTTTAAAACGTTCTCTTTGTGCTTGTATGGTGATCTCTTCGCATACCTGTGTGTCCGTTCCTTATCAGCGCTACAAAAAGACATAAAAAAAGCCACCCATCTTCCTTATCGCCTGGTTCATTTCAAAGTATTGGTTTTGTTAAAACTAATCGAGTGGTTTTATTTTGTTGTATTTCTGAGTTTTTCTTTTTGTTTTAAACCGTACAAAGTAAACTTTGTCACTGTAAAGGGGCTCCCGAAGTAGTCTCGAAATCTCGAGTTAAATAAATTATCATTATAATTATTTTTTGGTAAGAAACTTTTCAATGTGTGGATGGATTTTTTTTTCTTTCAAATTCTATTATACTAGGAGCATTCTGAATGCCTCTTTGGCTATTACTCGAATAATATTTGATATATTTTATTTCTATTTTAATGAGTTGTATGTTTAATATGAAGTGTCTGTTATTATAATAAATATATAGAACACACATTTCTCTAAATACCGTTATCATAAATTCTACTGAATTACTTAATATATTAGGCGAACACCTCAATATACACACAATACGTTCGAAAAATTGAACTATTTTTTGACGCGTATGATTCTTTTTGAATTAAAACAATGTTCAACTGACCTTACTGCAATGATAAATTAATGGGAGGGCCTGGCTCATCAGTGGTGAACCCTCTCAGCGGTTTCGCCAGTTCAATACGCTCTACTGAGTGGTATATGGATGAATCTAACTAATGGGTCAGGCTCTTACTGTATATTTTCCATCGCAGTATAAAAATGGTAGAAAATTAATTTAAAATAAGCAGTGCAAAGGTTTTCATTTCAATTGATTTATTGAGAATTTTTAAGACCTAAAAATGAATATTCGAAAAAAATATTACGATAACTTTTCCTTTAATTATGTTTTTGGTCATAGAGGTACAGTTTACACCATGCCGACGAGGAGCAACAGCCCGAAATGCGTTTGTGGTCGACTTTTCTTTATTTGTTAAATGGGTTGGCCATATATAAGGGAACAGACTAAATCAACGTTTAGTTGATTTCCGTTACACTAGATGGCGCTCTGCAATCTAAAAAGCACTTGTGAGCGTGATCAGGACATGCCTTTTTAAAATTTTATATCCAAAATTGATGCTAAAATCATTAAAGATATTGAGGACTCACAATGAAAATTAGTATATATTTTTAAGTTTTACCCAATAGGCCAGTATGATGAAAAAAATCATAGTCAACCATAGGTTTTATAGGTTTATTGTTAGACCTTGTGGATGTGTTAATTGATGTAGTCGCCATGGAAATTGGTGCAGGACAGTAGATCTACCATGGATATGTCACTGTTAGTTGTCTCAGAGGATCCATCTTCATCCTCTTTGTAGAATCCGGTAGAACGTAATTCTTCAAGAATTTCTCGTTTCTCTTTGGTTTCCACTATCTGCTTTTGGCCATGATCGACATGGTTTTGACTCCCTTGTTCCAATCTAGTATCCTCCTTTGGAAATTTGTGTCTCGCTGGATGTTCCTGGTTGGTTGGTTTTGACGGTTGACTTGGCCAAATTGTCCTTTTATCATCATCAATACCAGGACACGATAGTTCAAGTCTGAAGGATTCTCTTTCCATTTTGATCTTAATTGCTGCTTCCACAGGATAAGAATTATGTTCTAAAGGATAGAAAGTGACATTTAAAAATGGCGTTCCTAAATATCTTTTAAAATCTTTATCTAAAGGTGAACTGCAGGAATAACTTGGGGATCCTATGAGATGACAACACACCACTTGTGGTGGAAAATTGATAAATTTTCGAGGCATCGGTCTTAAAGAAGAAACTGGACGTGTTTCACATCTGCCGTAATCAATGAAGAATATCTCTGCGTATTCATCCGTTTTGTCAACAAATTTCTTTCTGACAATCGCTCTTTGCCAGGTTAATTCATCGTAATTTGAAGTTGCCATACAGAATTCATCAATCTCATAAGATTGGTTTGCCAGTTTTTTAATTGTACCAAAAGAATTCTGGTTATATTGATCAAGAAGTTCTTTTAAAGTATTAAAATTGAAATTCTGTGTTTCAACCCAAAATTCGTTAATGGAATTATAAGAAACTAAAATAACAGATTGTTCTTTTCCAATTGGAACGTTTATCATTTGAAGAATTGGAAAAGGAGCAACTTGAAGATCAAGTAAACAACTTGAAACGGATGATCCTTCACCACAATGTTTCAAATCTTCCACCAATCTTTCTAAGATGGTGATGATGGTTGTAAAGAAAGAAGGTTGGAGACTGATACTTGCACGTATTTCCCATGTTTTGACAATCTTGATGCTTACTTTCTCTATAATGCTGTCAATGAGATGTATAAGTGCTTGCTTCTGCTTGACAATGTCGCCCTAAATTGTTGAGGATCATTTGATTGGTCAGGTTCTCCATTTGTAGCTATCTGGAACTGCTCCGATCGCGAGAAGAGCTTGTCTCGAGCATGCACATTGATTCACGCGTTTCTACTTACTTCCCCAAAACAAATTCAACGATAGATCTTGAAGAGAGAGGTTTTTTTCTTTTTCAAATATGGTTAAGTTCCACCAAAGTAGGGTGAATGTGCTTTAACCGTATATGTGTTTGGTCCGAAGACCATTCCATCTTTGTCGAGGGGAGTGCTAATCGTCTCTCCTTTTTTTCAATACATTTTTTGAAGAGAGAGGTTGCCTGGCCGGCATTCATATTTCTGTAATAATAGATACTTCGGCCAGTTAAAGTTTCATTTTCTTAACCTTTCAACAAAAATATTTTGTCTTCGTCAGGAGAAATTTAAAAAAAAACGTATTTGGAAAGGCTATAAATTGTTAACGCCTTGCCAAATATTTTATTTATTTCTCCTGACGAAGTCAAAAGATTTTTGTTGAAACGTTAAAAAAATAAAACTTTAAATGGCCGAAGTATCTATTTTTTCTCGGGATTTTCTTCAATGTTTACTAACCCCCAATCTTAGCGTTAGATAGTTTCAAGTATTAACGAAGTTAGGTTAGGTAAGGTTAGGTTAGGTTAATCCTCGTCAGTACAGGTGAGGTTCTGATATCATGAGATCCACAAGGAATCAAATTGAATATTCAGAATTTTCCAAAGAGGTGCTTAGCTGGTAGAGTGACTAGGCCATATGTAAGGCCAATATATAGATGGAAATTTTGACGGTTGATCTATAATTTGCCAAATGAAAGCATTAAAACACGTTTGTTTCTTTTACACATTAAAGGAAACCTTTACTATAGTTATTTTTAATGACACCTGAAAAACTTAATATAAAGTTATTTTTAAACTGGAAAACAAGGTGTATTTAAATTAAATATCTTTTAAAAATCGAAGAGTATTTTTTTTCTCTCTTGTATATATTATATGTATATTTATCAATTTAATATATTTTCATCTATATATATTATTTTTAAATCTTATATATTTTATATTTATTCAATTAACTTCTATTAAACCTTATATAATCTTATATTACGAAAACTAAATGATAAAACGGGGCAACTTTGTCCTTCATTTCCGGCACTAATTAATGAAATATCAAAGAATAGGTATATAGCGGGGGCGATATTTGGATTCCACAGGATTATATCCCGGAAAAAGGCCACACAGTGTTCTCCCCATCCCTTGGGAACTGGCGAATCCTGTATAGGGCGAGAGGCCCTAAATAAAGGCTTTGTTGTTGTTGTATATAATCTTATATGAACGATGGAATTAAGAAGTTTCAATCTCTCTCTCTCTCTCAACCTGCCCTCGACCTGCCCACTCTGTGGGAAAGAACTCTCGCAGTCCATCGGTAGCCGAGTCTTTCCCGCGGTTGGCGCCACCAATGAAGACCTTGTATATATATTATATATATATGTATATTTATCAATTGTTATATATATTTATATTTATTTATTCCTATATTTATCATTATACAATCATATTTATTCGTATTTATTCAATATTTTGTAATTAACCATATATAATTTTATATCAAAATTCGAAACTATTTTCAAACGCGTAAGATTCCTTTTGAAATAAAACAATTTCTACTGCCCTTACTGCAATGGAAAAATTAAAGGGAGATCCTGGCTCATCAGTGGTGAACCCTACCAGGGGTTTCGACAGTTTAATCTACCATACCGCAGTTATATTGCATTTTTGGAACTTCCTTTTATATTGATACGGTTGTTAGACTCATGGAATAGGTATTTTAGAAGAACTATGGACATAAGCTTTGAAGACAGTAGAATTACATATAATTATAAATATATATAAATATGATAACAGATGGCGCGCTAGTGCATCATATAATCTTATATGAACATTGTAATAAATCAGTTTCAATCTCAACGGCGGGAATATGGATAATTAATTAAAGAAATCAAAATCAGCGAATACAAATTCCATTGGTACAAATATCTATAAATGAAAACGGCAATTTCTTTCAACCGTTTTGAGAGAAGTCTGAGGTTTATATAAAAATAGAGCCAATCAAGAATTAAAGACAGCTTCTCAAGTTTTTATATCTTGTGTTTTTTTATCTTGCCTGTTGACAGGTCAATTGTGATTAAACCTTTGTTTTACCGATTGGAGGAAACCAATTTCCGATAATAATTGGGTGTGGTTGAAATCTTTTTTTTTTTTTTAGCCTAACGATCTCTTTGAAGGAATGGAGATATTTTCAAAATACCTTTATGGCTAAAATTTTATATTCATATAATATATTGTAATTGAAATATTATATTGAAGTCCTTTATATTTTATTTGTTTTGTTTTTGAAAAATTAATTTGTTATAAAAGTGATTAATACTGATCGTTTAATGGCATGTGATATACACTCATGGACAAAACTTAAAGAAGTTGTGCCTTTTATCATGCATATCGAGATTTAGACAATAACTCTGGAAGATACACTTATTGACAAACCTTAGGAAGTTGTACCTCTCAGCATGTATATCGGGATTGAGACAATAACTCTGAAAGATATTACAGTGACCTTTATTGAAGACAAACGAGATAACCAAGTGTGAACACTCATGGACAAAACTTAAGGATTTTTGCCTTTTAGAATGTATATCGGGATTGAGACAATAACTCTGAAAGATATTACAGTGACCTTTATTGAAGACACACGAGATAACCAAGTGTGAACACTCATGGACAAAAACTTAAGGAAGTTGTACCTCTTAGCATGTATATCGGGATTCAGACAATAACTCTGAAAGATATTACAGTGACCTTTATTGAAGACACACGAGATAACCAAGTGTGAACACTCATGGACAAAACTTAAGGAATTTTTGCCTTTTAGAATGTATATCGGGATTGAGACAATAACTCTGAAAGATATTACAGTGACCTTTATTGAAGACAAACGAGATAACCAAGTGTGAACACTCATGGACAAAACTTAAGTAAGTTGTGCCTTTTAGCATGTATTTCGGGATTCAGACAATAACTCTGAAAGATATTACAGTGACCTTTATTGAAGACACACGAGATAACCAAGTGTGAACACTCATGGACAAAACTTAAGTAAGTTGTGCCTTTTAGCATGTATATCGGGATTCAGCAAATAACTCTGAAAGATATTACAGTGACCTTTATTGAAGACCACACGAGATAACCAAGTGTGAACACTCATGGACAAAACTTAAGGAAGTTGTACCTCTTAGCATGTATATCGGGATTCAGACAATAACTCTGAAAGATATTACAGTGACCTTTATAAAAGGACATGAGATAACCAAGTGTGAACACTCATGGACAAAACTTAAGGAAGTTTAACTTTTAGCATACATATCGGGATTGAGACAATAACTCTGAAAGATATTACAGTGACCTTTATAAAAGGACATGAGATAACCAAGTGTGAACAGATTTACCTCGGTCTTCTTCTTAAAAAAAAAAAAAAAAAAGATTACCGGCGATATCAAAGAATTTACACTTCCTTTAATTTTTTCAAAGAGTGTCTATATTATTTATGTCCTATTATTTAACTCTTAATCATCATATGACGTTTCAATTCTCTATACGCATTGATCATAGTCAAAAGTCTGAGAAGAGATTTCAACTCTATGTATAGATGTATATGTATAGTTTTATTTGATAGCGCTCTCATTTTTAAAAAATAATTTCCACTAATCAAAACTTTTTTTTTGATCCTGTTGTAGAGTTATAATTAAATTTATTCTCTAAAAAAAAAAAAAAATTTAGAATGATAAAAAAAAGTGTAAAGAAATTTTAAATATAAATAAGAATTATTTATTCTAAAAATATATATATTTGAAGGTATTTATTTCTATAAATTAATATAAGATATGTAGAGTTTAATTTAAATAAAAATATATTTAATATATAAAATACAAAATTACAATATTCTAAAATAGTTATATATTACGTTTCTAGATGGCGCTGCGAACTGACAAAAAGAGAGTCTTAAATATCAATAATTTTCGTATGGTAATTCCGCTCGGTATCTTCTGCTTTTAACAGTGATTTGTGTTTGAATAATATTATTAAAATATTCTTATTTAATTGTTCTGAACCATTTCATTTAAAGTTCGATATATTTTGTATTTAAAAAAAACTAAATAGAATATTATATTTTGTTTAAACTTAGCGTTGAAATTCTCTGGACACTGGAAGGAATCTACTGTATATAGATTCGATTTGTACCAGATTTCACAATAAAATTATTAGATAATGGTGATTTCTATATAAACTCAAATTTTACCGAACTTACTAAAATTCAACAAGAATTTTGTAGAACGACATTTGAAAATTATCCCTCATTTGTTTCTTTTAACGAAAATCGAAATTTATTTTAAGGAGAAATAACGATTATTTCTAACCTTAGGGATGAAATATAAAAGGATAAATTGTGAAGAGTAATGATAAAGGGAAAAATAAAAGTGTCCAGGGATGGGAATCGAACCTACCATGTTCCGCTTACCGGACAGACAAGAATTTTGTAATATAAATTTCAAAAAGATTCATTATAATCAATATTCTGATCAAATTGGAGGATTTTAATATCTTGGACATCTATTAAGGATTCAAATTGTGTAAAGACACATTTATTAAGAAGAATATGGTGATGATCTTCTTTTTGTCCACTGGGAACATAGAATCATATTTTGTTATTAATATAATCCCTTCGGTATAAAATTATTTAAAAAAAAGATAATTCACTGAGGGAAGTGTTTCCTTTTATATATTGTAACATAGCTTATAAGAAATGGGTCTCCAGATACGGACAAGAATTATCTCTTCCTGGTCTCGAACTCAGCCACGACCAGCTCTTCTTCCTCAACTACGCACAGATCTGGTGCGGATCCATGCGTCCAGAGGACGCTCTAAACAAGATCAGGACTTCAGTCCACAGTCCTGGACCTATCAGGGTCCTGGGCCCACTATCCAACTCTCACGACTTCGCCAAAGCCTACAAATGCAAGGTAGGAGCAAGAATGAACCCAAAGAAAAAATGCTTAGTTTGGTCCTTCCCTGAAATAAATTTTGTTTCTCCTGAAGTTTTTTGTCTTCCCCTAATTTTCCACGTGGCAATATAATGGTAATTGTACGCGATCTACGTATTCTTCGTAGATCGCGATGACAAAAGTTACTATTTCGGGTTGACACACAAAGTTGCAATAATCTAAGGCCTACAGTAAGATTAACCTAAACGCACAAAAAACGTACACTCAGGATTACAACACACAAAAAAAGTAAATAATAGCTCACAATTTGTTATTATAAATAAAATACAAAAACACACACACACAGTACTTATCTTTATTGTTGCGTTGGTAGGGATCGGACCGGGTTTACACAGGTATGTGAGGAGGTAACCAGAAAAGCTCACAGAGAACGCTTTAAGCGTCTCCACTCGAACACCACTCCACGACTCCTCGATTCCGTTTCAACCCTCTTTTATGTACAAACATGGCCACATTCCTCCAATGAGAAGGGCGTGGGAGATCAGTTCACTCAACAAATAAACAACAAAATTCTTTCCACTAAAACCTGAGATATGATAAGAGTGCAAATATTTGTCAATATAATTTGACAGCGAAATACGTGGTGTCGCTGGAGACCCACTGGCGATTCTGCACCAAACTCTGCAGCACTGGCAGAGGCGCCATATTCATTATACATAGTGTATATATCCATATTATCTTTTTTTTTTAATAGTGCAGACTGTGTACTTTGTATGTATTGACAGGATGTCAATAAAATTATTTTAATTTTCAATTGTCTATATAACGACAATACAAGCTTCCAAGCTCAACATCTCTTCGACAGGTTTAACTACGTTACTTATACCTGAAAAAAAAACAATAGAAAAAATAAATAATGAAAAGGTCAGGTGGTGTTGATATTAAAAATAAAGAAAGCATATCCTGACGAAGAGAATATGTGCTTTTTAGAAGGCAGAGCGCTATCTAATAGAACAGAAATCAACTAAACATTGATTTAGCCTGTTCCCTGATATTTGGCCAACTCAAATTCTTGATAAATCAAGAAAAATATCAGCAAACAAATCTAAGGCAATAGCTTACTATAATTTTTTTATATCATCATCATGTAAGGAGCAGTCAACAAGTGAATGACTTTGAGATGAAGAGTAAAGCCAGTTCAATTTCTATTTTACTACCTATGTAAATAACACAAGATGATTATTACCTTTCCCAAATGGGAGAATCTGTATGGGGCAAGTCCCTAATAAAGGCTTTTGTGTGTGTGAAAAATCAAAAAAAGCCATCCACAAATTTTTGATTTATCAAGAAATTGGGTTGCCAAAATATTAGGGAACAGGCTAAATCAATGTTTAGTTGATTTCTGTATCACCAGATGCGATCTGCCATCTAAAAAGCACATGGGCTCCTGGTCAGGATATGCCTTTTTTATTTTTAATACTTATATTTGTCGAAGGGCTGTTGAGCCCGAAAGTTTGTATTGCCGTTATATTTATATAAATAAACTCTTTCCTCAGCGAAAATTGTCTTTTATTTATAATATAATCAGATTATTGAAAGGCACATCAGCTACTTTGGTAAAAATCGGTAAATTTTTCTGTTTCATTGCTATCATTTTACTAAATACAGATATCATCGGATTAATAATGTGAGATTTCGAGGAAAATTGTCTTTAATGACATTGTATAGAGAGGAAAAAAAAAAGAGAAAGACCCAGATTAATATACACTGAAAACACAAACAAATTAAACGTCATCTGTTTTTTGTTTTTTTTTTTCTTTAAAGGCGACAGAGTCAATTTTGTTTAAACTTGGTTATCTCGTATGTCTTAAATAAAGGTCACTGTAATATCTTCATTGAATATGTCAAATCACCTGCTTTGGTATACACGTGTATATCTGTAAATTTTTTCTGAATGCCATTGTTATCATTCTACTAAATACAGATATCAGAAGAAGAATATGAGTTTTCGAGAAAAGTGTCTTTCGCGGCATTGTTTAAGGGAAAAAAGAGAGATCCAGAATAAGATACACTAAAACACAAACAATTAAACGTTATCTGCTTTTTTTTTTCTTGGAGGCGACAGAGTTAATTTTGTTCACACTTGGTTATCTCTTATGTCTTCAATAAAGGTCACTGTAATATCTTTCAAAGTTATAGCCTGAATCCCGATATATATGATAAAAGTTACAACTTACTTAAGTTTGTCCATTAGTGTAAATTTCCAACTTCATCTTAAAATATGGTGGAAGACACACACTTGTCTTTGAAGTTGGAAATAAGCTTTCTGAGGACGGATGATCATGCTATTATGTCTAGAGAATTTGAATTTGGAAGGCAAAGGTGGGAACCACTAGATTATTTTCCTATGAAAATTGCCCAATGAATTGTTCCTACGGAGAAATTGAACAAATTACTCTTCACCTTATCTATGACTGTCTGAACTTTACAGAGATTAGACATCGATTGTTCCCTGATCTAAATGATTTATCTCTCTTACATCAGCCACTTTGTCATATCAATTTTATGAACTCTGCCTCGATGTGCTCATGGTCAGGAGATGCCTTCTTTATTTTTTATTTCAACACCTGACCCACTTATCTTTTATTTTTTTCTATTGTTTTTTCACATATAAATATATAAATATTTTTAATTGTAGGTTTCAATTTGTTTGTCGTTTTGTTTATTTCCATTATAATAGGCTCAAATATTTCAATATCAATTCAATATTATTTTACACATTTAAAAAAACGTTTACTCTCCCTACTGCGATGGAAAAAAATCGCCAATTAGCGAAACTGCCAAGCCCTCCCAATATTTTTTCAACGCGGAAAGGATAGTAGAAGTTTGTTTAATATGTAAAAGAAATATTCCTCGTTCTTTAATGCTTTCATTTCCTAATTTTATTAAAATTGCCGTTTTTTCAAGAGCACTTGGATTTTCTATACTCCATTAAAAAATCATACAATCAAGATTGCAATAGTAAAAACGATGTATAAACACTAACTGATCATACCATGCTGGAGCCTTTATAAAACTTATTCCTAGTATACGTAATACAGGCCAATATAATCATGGTCCGGGTAGGTTAGCGACTTACATTTACTCTAGATGCACCAATATCTACACTCATGGACAAAACTTAAGGAAGTTGTACCTTTTAGCATGTATATCGGGATTCAGATAATAACTCTGAAAGATATTTGATACATAGTGGCCTTTATTGAAGACACACGAGATAACCAAGTGTTAACAAAATAGCTGGCGACATTATATACTTTCCACTTACTTAAGCTTTGGACATGAATGAACACAGGTAGAAAGCAGTTCGACCTTGCTTTTTAAAAGAGAGAGATGCTATAGTATCCTATTGATGTGCATTCTTTGCATTCTTTTGCATTCCTGAATTATTTTCATTTTTGCGTTCTTTGCACTTTTTTTTTTAAGAGAGAGATAGAGATGCTGTTGTATCCCATTCTTGCATTCTTTGTATTCTTTAGCCTTCCTGATTATTTGCATTCGTGTATTTATTTCATCCTTTCCATTATTGTATTATTTTGTTTTAAGAGAGAGATGCTATAGTATCCTATTCTTGCATTCTTTGATTTTTTTTCATTCTTGCATTCTCGTATTCTTTGCATTCTTGAATTCTTGCATTCTCGTATTCTTTGCATTCTTGAATTCATTTTCTTATAAAAGAGAGAGAGAGAGAGAGAGAGATGCTATAGTATCCTATTCTAGGTGTTTCTTGCATTCTTTTGTGTTCCTGAATTCTTTCCATTTTGCGTTCTTTGCATTCTTTTGCATTCCTGAATTCTTTCCATTTTTGCGTTCTTTGCACTTTTTTGCTTTTAAGAGAGAGATAGAGATGCTATAGTATCCTATTCTTGTATTCTTTGCATTTTTTTAAATTCTTGCATTCTCGTATTCTTTGCATTCTTGAATTCTTTTTCTTATAAAAGAGAGATAGAGATGCTATAGTATCCTTTTCTTGTATTCTTTGCATTTTTTTAAATTCTTGCATTCTCGTATTCTTTGTATCTTGATTTTTTTTTCTTATAAAAGAGAGAGAGATGCTATAGTATCCTATTCTGCATTCTTTGCATTTTTTGCATTCTTTGCATTTTTTGCATTCTTGCATTCTTTGCATTCTTGAATTCTTTTTCTTATAAAAGAGAGAGATATGCTTTAGTATCCTATTTTAGGTGTTTCTTGCATTCTTTTGTGTGGAAATTACACACCCTCCGCTGTAAGCTTCACAGTGAGCTAGCATTCATTTGTAGATTAGACTTACGAGTGTTAACTTAGAGAATGAAATAGATAGGGTTATATAAGGAGGTACACAATACGATGGTATCAAAGTGGTATGACAACAGCGCTAACAACCTTGTCACGGAGAATGACAAACCATATCTTTGTCGTGACAATTATTGGAAGTCACTTTCCATAATTGAATGCTAGAGTAAGAAACAAGATAGCCGAGATGTAGATTGTCCGCGTGCCAGCCTGGGGCAGTTCCTGGACCCTGGGGACTGAACCCCTAGATACCGTTGTCTTGTACCTTCATTCTATACATATCAATTCTGAAAATAGAGCAATCCATACTTAAATCATTAGATAGTAAAAAGGCATATGATGCACTAGCGCGCCATCTATTATCAAAATTCGAAACTATTTAAAGGCGTAAGATTTTTTTTTTTTGAAATTAAACAATTTCTACTGCCTTTACTGCAATAGAAAAATTAATGGAAATATTAAAAAGGCATATATTAGATTGAATAAAAGATTTATTTACCGAAATTCCGGTTCGCTGAACGCCAACCATTATCGAGGCATTACATTTTTGTATACACAAACTCAGCGCCGCATAGTGTTATGTATAACAAAACATAAAACTATACGGCGCTGGATTTGTGTATACAAAAATGTAATGCCTCGATAAAGGTTGGCGTTCAGCCAACCGAAATATTGGCAAATAAATCTTTTATTCAATCCAATATATGTATTTTTACTATCTAATATATAACATATATATAGAATAGTATAATATCTTTAGAGCTGAAGAGATTCAATTGCTGTCGTATCTTAATTGAAAGAGATATAAGAGCTTTCGAATATGACGCTCTTCTACTAATTATATCGATAACTATATGGCTGTATCTCTATAGCTTGTTGAAGATCCTCATGTCGAACGTTCGTATTTATTTCAAAAAAAAAAATATAAACTTCCCTCAATAACATATTGCCTTCATTGTAGCATCATTTTTAATCTGTTAACTTCTGTATGGTGTCTACCAAGTTCCCTTTCATTTACTCATTCTCTTATTTCCATAGCGTTTTGACTCAGGTTTTCTTGATTCACTTCATATAGATTCCATTCTACACTCATGAACAAATCTTAAGGAAGTTGTATCTTTTAGCATATATATCGGAATTCAGATAATAACTCTAAAAGATATTACAGTGACCATTATTGAAGACACACATATATACACTCATGGACAATACTTAAGGAAGTTCTACCTTTTAGCATGTATATCGTGATTCAGCCAATAACTCTGAAAGATATTACAGTGACCTTTATTGAAACACACATATATACACTCATAGACAATACTTAAGGAAGTTGTACCTTTAGCACATATATCGGAATTCAGATAATAACTCTGAAAGATATTACAATGACCTTCATTGAAGACACACTAGATAAACCAAAGGTGAACAACCTCTGTCTCCTTCAAAAAATAGATGACGGCGACATCAAATACTTTCCACTTCCTTAAGTTTTGTCCATGAGTTTACATAGTATTATACCACCACCTTAAATTTATTCATTAGTAAATTTCCTAATCCATTGAGTATCACCTTTAAGCAGTGGACAATGTGAAGTCGCATATGTGTAGCCGATAGAGTTTTTCTTATTATAGAAAAATTTGATTAGGTCAATTGTTAATGGTTTTGCATAAACGTTATAGTTATATAAATACCAATAAATATATTTTTATGTGTGAAAAGCGAGTATTAGAGAAAAAAAACCTATTTATCCATGAGTATATTACGTTGTTTTGCAGTCGTTGTAACAAAATAATATTAATCAAAATAGTTATCAAAAATAGCTTTAATTGAGTTTAAGGAATATTAAAAAAACATAATTTGATAAAAGTACTGCCCTATTTAGAGCTTTAGAATAAAAAAATGAAAAATATATTTACATAATTTACAAACGGTTTGAGCCGGCCATCGGGAAAGAGAGAAAATATGGTTTTAAGGGCTACTAACCAAAGGTTATGATTTTTGAGCCCAAGCGCGATGTCAGGTGGCAAGGGACCCTAGGATCTGGCTGCAGGAGATGTGTCGCAGGGGTGGTGGAAACGTTGGGCACGCAGGGAACAGCGCCAAGGTGCAGTGAGGCAGGAGCATTGAATTGGCCAGGATCCAGTAGAAGTAGCAGATGGAATTGGAGGCAGAAGGTCCTTTAAGCCTAGAACTTGAGGGCCCTAGACTTCAGGATGGGGCAGCTTGAGGCTCTCGCCTCGTGCTTGTCAGGAAGGCCCTTGGAGCAGCAGTTGGCACATTTGGAGGTGCGCTGGTCAGCAATGGATGGGCAGGCGCGGCCTTCATGGCCGTCTTGACCGCAGTGGAAGCACTTAGGAGCTCTGGAGCATTGGGCAGAGTTGTGGCCGAAGCCACAACAGCGGAAGCAGACGCGGGCGCGGATGGACTCCTCGAAGTTGAGGATTACTCCATCAACCACGATTCTCCGCGAACGCCCAGGGCTCTAAAGGTCTTGAGGTCCACCTCGATGAAGGCGGTGCAGGTCCCGCTTCTGGGTGCAGAACGGTGCGCCACGCGCACCACCTTGTCCCCAGGAAGCTTTCTAACAGCAGCGGTTTCCAGGAAGGTCTCCTCAATTGTGGAGTTGGATGTCTCCTCATCCACTTTGAAGAGGCAGATCCGTGGCAGGATCTCCTTCTGCTGGCGGACCTTCATTCCATTCAACTTGCTGGCCAGGGAGGTTGTCACCTCAGGGATGGTGTCAGGATTACTGGAGTGGAGGACCAGCTTCCCCTTGGTGTGTAGGGAGGCCCAAACGCCTTGGGGAAGAGTGTGGGCAGCGCGGACAGCTTTTAGCATCTCCCTTGGGTCAGCCTGTGGGTCATCAGAGATGACCACTGTGTGGGCCGCCGATTTTTCTCCGTGGAGGATCACTTGGGCGGCCGCAGGCTTGGATACGCGGGAAGGCGCAGGTTTTGAAGGACCATTCAGGTTTGTCCTCTTTGCAGGCGGGTTGGGAGCCTCAGACTGCTTCCTTTTGGTTGGAGCAGGAGCAGGCAAGGTGGAGGCAGGCTTCGCAGGGAGAGCAGCAGGAGCAGGAGGAGTGGCGGGCTTGATTGGGTCAGTCTGTGAGCTGAGGTTTCCTTGCAGGAAGAGCAGGGCGGTTGTGTGCCGCGGCAAGAGTCTTGGGCTTGTTGGGCCTCCTCTTTTCGTCCAACTCTGCGAAAGGACTCGAGGGTGTCCAGTGAGGT
>CP092869.1:79596741-79690695 GCA_030710605.1 Cordylochernes scorpioides | reverse complement strand
TATTATTCTCTATGGGTAAGATTACATCAGGTCATTAAGGTTGAAAGCAATAATTTTTCTACTATAGTTTTGGGGTTCTTGTATAGGTCTTAGCTCTAATACAGTCCAGGATATGTGCTGGAGTGGAGTTGGAGCATTTTGAGCAGACAGGAAAAACTTTTTCTCCATCAATGAACATAATGGGTCTAGTACGTATAGTAAGATTAAAGACCGGACATAGTACAATATTAATTATGAGAAAAGGCATCTCCTTATCGTGCAACTGAACGTTGCTGATAGCTTGCGCCATCTATCGGAATAAATATCAACTATTCTCGTTGATTTTTAATTATTCCAGAATTGGCCAAATACCCATTCTTCATTATTCTGAAATAATTAAAAATCAACGAGAATAGTTGATATTTATTCCGATAGATGGCGCAAGCCATCAGTAACTTTCAGTTGCACGATAAGGAGATGCCTTTTTTCATAATTATGCACCTTATCCCAGTACAATACCACATTTGTACTATTTTTTCACAATATTAATTATATTCATCATTTACATTACACTCTCTTAAATTCATATAAATACTTATTCATACTTTACAATTGATTTCATATAACTAAATTTGCATGCCAACCCTTTTTACATATTTCAATTTTGTTGATATTTCTTCTCTTTTTCATTTAACTATATTGCATACTAATTCTTGTATATATTTTAAATGATCTTTCTTTCTTTTCAATGTTTAGTTTACCTTTTAGGTGCAAGTGTCCCTAGGGCAACATAGCGCTCCAAGTCGGAATAAAATTCATATGAAACACTTAGACTTAAAATAGTTTTAAGTAACTTGGTAAATATTAAGAAAAAGGCATCTCCTTATCGTGCAACTGAAAGTTGCTGATGGCTTGCGCCATCTATCGGAATAAATATCAACTATTCTCGTTGATTTTTAATTATTCCAGAATTGGCCAAATACCCATTCTTGATTAATCAAGAAAAGCTAACCACGGACGCGTTTCGGGCTTTTTTCAGTACAATATCACATTTGTAGTATTTTTTCACATTGGCAAATATGGTAATTATAGCGCTACATTAAAAAAGGCCTTCATACATAAGAAAATTTAGCATTACAGTTTTTTGTGTTTGTTTTACAGTAGAGCCTCTATAAGAGAACACTCTCTCTAGAGGACACCTCCATACAAAGGACAGTTTCCATCACCAAAATAACCATTTTTACTATTAAGTAGCTCTCCAGTAAGATAACACTTCTCCTTAAAGGACACTTTGGCTCTGAAATTAGGTGTCCTTTACAGAGAAATTCTACTGTATTAAAAATAATGATATACAGTTAACTTCTCGCATATTTTTCCTATATTACCCTTTCCGGAATCAAAAATACAGGATATTAAATCAATTAATTTGGTTTGGTTAACTCAGTTTTCTGGAGTTTACAGAAGTCGCCATTTACTCGGTTTTTCATATTTTTTTTTTAAATTCACAATTCAATTGGTAGTCCTATTCATGAGGTGGTACCAAGGAGGTTTATTTCCAAGAAGATTTACATGAATCATGGGCTTGGTATCGTTGTTCTTAGGAGGAATATCCATCTGGAATCTTTGGTATCGGAAGGTTGGAATACACTCATGGACAGAACTTAAGGAAGTGGAAGGTTTTTGATGTCCCCGATTGTCTATTTTTTTTTAGGGAGACGGAGACAATATTGTTTGCACTTGGTTATTTCGTGTGCCTTCAATAAATGTCACTGTAATACCTTTCAGAGTTATTGTCTGTATTCCAAGCTAAAATGTATAACATACTTAAGTTTAGCGCATGAGTGTAGATATGTGTGTCTTCAATAAAGTTCACTGTAATATCTTTCAGGGTAATTGTCTGACTCCCAATATACATTCTAAAAGGTACAACTTCCTTAAGTTTTGTCCATGAGTGTATATATGTGTGTCTTCAATAAAGTTCACTGTAATATCTTTCAGGGTAATTGTCTGACTCCCAATATACATTCTAAAAGGTACAACTTCCTTAAGTTTTGTCCATGAGTGTATATATGTGTGTCTTCAATAAAGGTCACTGTAATATCTTTCAGGGTAATTGTCTGACTCCCAATATACATTCTAAAAGGTACAACTTCCTTAAGTTTTGTCCATGAGTGTATATATGTGTGTCTTCAATAAAGGTCACTGTAATATCTTTCAGGGTAATTGTCTGACTCCCAATATACATTCTAAAAGGTACAACTTCCTTAAGTTTTGTCCATGAGTGTATATATGTGTGTCTTCAATAAAGGTCACTGTAACATCTTTCAGGGTAATTGTCTGACTCCCAATATACATTCTAAAAGGTACAACTTCCTTAAGTTTTGTCCATGAGTGTATATATGTGTGTCTTCAATAAAGGTCACTGTAATATCTTTCAGAGTTATTGTCTGACTCCCGATATACATGCTAAAAGGTACAACTTCCTTAAATTTTGTCCATGAGTGTATATATGTGTGTCTTCAATAAAGGTCACTGTAACATCTTTCAGGGTAATTGTCTGACTCCCAATATACATTCTAAAAGGTACAACTTCCTTAAGTTTTGTCCATGAGTGTATATATGTGTGTCTTCAATAAAGGTCACTGTAACATCTTTCAGGGTAATTGTCTGACTCCCAATATACATTCTAAAAGGTACAACTTCCTTAAGTTTTGTCCATGAGTGTATATATGTGTGTCTTCAATAAAGGTCACTGTAATATCTTTCAGAGTTATTGTCTGACTCCCGATATACATGCTAGAAGGTACAACCTTCTTAAGTTTAGACCATGATTATAGAATAATAAATTAATTCATATTGAATAGGATACACATATAACTTAATATATATTGCATAACGCGGCCTTTCGAAGAGCATGTGATATATAAAGTTTTTCTTTTTTTACATAAATACACTCGATTGTGAACATTTTTTCAGATCTTCTGATATTCCTTATAAATATTTTTTTCTTGAAGATGGTAGCAGTGACCGGAACGTTGGATGAAAATAAATGAAGAAAAATAAATGAGAACATTAAAAGACGCGAGAATTTCTTTCACAAATAAATCAAACTTTTACTGTCCTTATTTGTGAAATAAATATTCGTCTCTTATAATGTTCTCATTTGTTAGACAATTTGACAATTTAAACAATTGTATTGATTCTTTCAATCAAATTTTACAAAGGTGGAAAAATAAAAGAGTAAAAGGGCATATAAAGTGTAGGGGAATATATATATAGTTGTGTACAAATGTCTTCAGCAAGGAAGGCTTCCCCACCTTGAGAGAGTCCTCCTCCAGACAAGGTCTTCTTGTACACTCCTCAGTTCCGTGCCGAGGAAGTACCTATAGATGCCTATATATATATAAGTACCTATAGATATAGATGGTGTGTTATTGCTTGTATCTTGATAAAGCTTTTGTTGTTTTTGTTGTTGATTAAATTAAGAAGCGTCTATATGGGTATATTATTTCTTTTATCCAAACTTCTCAGAAAATTATTTTTTAAAAACTTCTTTCGAGTTATGATTATAACTCTGTAGCCATTCTAATTATAAAAATTATATTTTTTTCTTATATTTACGCTGAATTTTCTATCATCCATACTATTCTTTGCTTTGTTATCATGCTATATTGATTCTCTATTATCCCATATACAACAGCAATGGCCGTAGCCTTTCATAAAATTGACATAGACCCAGAGCAGCAGCTTTACACACCCAAGATAGAGGATATTGCGACTGCTGTGATAGAGATGTATGGAGATATCTGAGGCTCTTCATTAGACACGACAACAACAACGAGAGATTATATAAATCAATCATTTTGATAACATTGAGATATATCAAAATGTTGAAAAGTTTCAAATAAATCTATTTTTCGGATAATACGTAAAAAAAGGGTTTTTTTAGATGACTTTTTGAGCTTATAAAATAGAGTAAAAATCCCTGTTTTTGGGTCTGATCTTACATTTTATACTTCAGAATTGTTAACACATTCAAAAAGGAAAATCAAATCTGTCTTCTTTCTAATCTCTACTCAATCATATCAGGGTATCAAGCCTGTAGGGCTTGAGATTTTTTATGGTGTCTGCTGGAGATGAGTAAAGCTCATCAAAAGAGATTTGACACTAATAATGATTGGGTAAAGTAGAATGCGTCTGCTTTTGTTCATCGATGCTGGGACCACCACTCAGTAGCAGGCCCACTTAGCTCCATTATATTAAATGGTTGCCTCTGGCATGAGGAACAGATGCCATGTGCAGCCGCTCCTAACATGGACTACATTCTCATCCTGTATCACTGGATCAGGAGACCATACAGGGTACTATCAACCGGGCCAGCTGAGCCCAGATTTTTTATCGAGCTTGTTACTTCTCTCCCTCTCTTTTTTTATCTGAGCTTGGGATCGGCAAAGGCAGATTTAATCAAATTTGTTAATCAATAGAGTGTGAAAATCAATAAGAAAATGGTGGAGGGTTTTTTAATCAAAGAAAGTTAAAAAGAATCAGAAAGATATGTATAGCAAATGGAAAGTGTAAAAAAGGCGAGAGAGAATTTTATGTTGAATAACGAAGAGCAAGCACGTGAAATAGAGTTGGTGATAGTGTCAAAGATGGCCAACAACACCCCGGTAGCGGAGGCGTGGTTGTCCAATGGCAGCGATGGGCGGGGAAGGGGCGGGGCGAGCGCCGTCAGTTCTGCTATGGCAGCCAGCCTCCTCGCTGTGGTGAGTCCAATTACTTTCCCTGCTTTTTTGGCGGACAGCTCTCCCGGCACCTGTGGAGTGAATACTCCGTCCAATACGGTAAACCACAATGGTACAACATGGTACCGCACATTGTCCTTTTCAAGAGGGAATATAACTAGTTTTAAATTATCCTTATGCATGCATATACGTTAAGATTCACTTAGATGGAGACAAGATAGCTTCAAAACAATAATTTTTCTTTCATATTGATTAGCATTCTATATCATTAATCCAGGATATATCTTAATCTCTTCTTCCTGATTCCTTTCGGCTAGGATTAGTCGATTTTCCTTCTTTGAGTATCTTCCACCCTTATAACTATAGGATGGTAACAAGATAGCCTCAAAACAATCTATTTTATTTTAATACTTATTATCGTTTCCTATATCATTTATCCTAGATATATAACCTAAACCACTCTTCCTGTTTCCATTCGGCTTTGGAAATTGATTTTCCTTCACTGTATCTTCCACCCTTGTGATTATACGTGAAGATTTCCTTTAAATGAAGAGACATGATAACTTCAAAACAGTCAATTTTCTTTCATACTGATTATATTTTTCTATATAATTCATCTAAGATTTATAACCTAACCTTCTTCTTAATTCAATTCAGCTTGGAAAGTTGATTTTCCTTCATTGTGCACCCTTATGCCTATATGTAAAAATTTCCTTTTGATAGAGATAAGATAGCTTTTAAAAAAATCCATTTTATTTCATACTTATTATCTTTCCATATCATTCATCCAAAATATATACTCTAACCCACTCATCCTGATTCCATTCAGCAAGCAAAGTTGATTTTCCTTCATTGTATATTCCACCCTTGTGACTATACGTAAAATTTTCCTTTAGATGGAGATAAGATAGCACTAAAACAATCCTCTTACTTTTCTATTGATTATCATTCCATACAATTTATCCAAAACATATAGCCTAAAGATCATTTCCTGATACAAAATAGATAGGAAAATTTCACTTTTCATTATTGTACCATTCACAGATGGTCCCTATCTTAAAGAAATAAGCTATAATAAGAGTATTTTTATTTCATATTGGTTATCGGTGTATATCATTCATTTTGTATATATCTCATAATCTTATATTACTGGTAAAATGCGGCTAGGAAAAGCTAAGTTTCGATCATTGTATCTCTTAGAATGTTAAATTTTTTAATGTAATTGAAAAAAACAGCTTTATAATAGTATTTTTCATATATATATTGATTACCAATTTATATGATTTATCTTGATTATATCGCATATTGTCATTTTTATGATATAAAGAGAATAGAAAAATTTGAAGCTACTTCCATGTAGTTTATATAAGGTAACTTTTAAAAAATCGACTTCATTTATATTGAGTATCATTATTTCTCATTTAGAGAATGCATAGACTTGTCTCATAAATACCATTTTTTTCTTAGTATAATACGGCTTAGAAAAGTTATGTATCTTGAATTACATAATCTTGTTCATATTATCTGAATGCAGTTTGAATGGATTGGCATACATATCTCATGTCTTTTCTATTAATTATCATTCTTGTACAATTCAAATAGAAATATATGAACGTGTATTATACAATGAAGTCTTCTTTCAGGTACAATAAAATAGAAAAAGCAAAAAGCATCTCTTACAGTAATTCATCTTCAAGTTAGTTCCCATCATCTAAATACAGTTAGTTAGAATAGCTGTAAAATATAGACGTTTCTCTTCTCATATTGAAAAAATATCATTCTATATTATTTACCTAGGAAATATCATATAATATCAACTTCCTGATACGATATGACAATGAAAAGTTATGTTTCTTTCATAACATCTGCCGTTTATTCCTATTGTCTGAATGGGTAGCTGGATATGATAACCTTAAAATAGACGTTTCTCTTCTCATTTTGAAAAAATATAATTCTATATTATTTACCTAGGAAATATCATATAACATCAACTTCCTGATACGATATGACAATGAAAAGTTATGTTTCTTTCATAACATCTGCCGTTTATTCCTATTGTCTGAATGTGTAGCTGGATATGATAACCTTAAAATAGACGTTTCTCTTCTAATATTGAAAAAATATCATTCTATATTATTTACCTAGGAAATATCATATAACATCAACTTCCTGATACGATATGACAATGAAAAGTTATGTTTATTTCATAACATCTGCCGTTTATTCCTATTGTCTGAATGTGTAGCTGGATATGATAACCTTAAAATAGACGTTTTTCTTCTCATATTGAAAAAATATCATTCTATATTATTTACAAAGGAAATATCATATAACGTCAACTTCCTGATACGATATGGCAATGAAAAGTTATGTTTCTTTCATAACATCTGCCGTTTATTTCCTATTGTCTGAATGGGTAGCTGGATATGATAACCTTAAAATAGACTTTTTTTCATAATAATTATAGTTCAAGCTATTGTCTAGGCTGTAGAAATTTAAATTACAAAACTTCCTGGTACAAGATGGTTATGGAAAACTAACTTTCTTATAGGACATGTTCTTCCTATATTCTGAATGTAGTAAAATGAATAGAGATAGAAAGCTGGGAAATAACCATTATACTCTTTTCAATAATCTTCTTCTTCTTTCTTATCTCCACTCAATCATATTAGGATATCAAGTTGTGATCCTTGATGGTGTCTGTTTGACAACCATCATGACTCGGTAAAGTAGAATGCGTCTGCCTTTGTCATTAAGACTGGGAGCACTACTCAGTAGCAGTGATTACTATTCGAAACAAAATAGGTTGGATATAACAGCATATAGGACAAAGATTTCAATGCGATCAAAAAAAGCTAAATTTCTTACATGACAACTCACTATTTATTCTAAAGATAAAGGCTGCCTAGCCGATATTCATATTTATATGAAAAATAGACACTTCGACCAATTAGATTTTATTTTATTTTATTAACGTTTCGACAAAAAATATTTTGTCTTCGTCAGGAGAAGTAAATAAAAATAAAGCATTTGGCAATGCGTTAAAAATAATGTGAGAACGCCTTTGCAACCTCAAAACAATTTTTAACGCCTTGCCAAATGCTTTATTTTTATTTACTTCTCCTGATGAAAACAAAATATTTTTGTCGAAACGTTGAGAAAATAAAAAATTCTAACTGGCCGAAATGTCTATTTTTCATAGAAATAATACAATTTGTTTATATCTTGTAAAAGTAGGGGAATAGAAGGCCTTTTTGAAATACAGTAAAACTTAAATAATTCCAAGCTTAATGGACAAAAAAAAAATCGAATTATACAAAAATTCGAATTAAAAACGGAAATTCTATTTATAGGAAATTCTAGCGACCTAGATAAATATTGGAATTAAAGACGATAGAATTATCCCAAGTTCTACTCTATTTATATTTTGTTTTCATACATAATATCGTATAATACATTCATCTTTCCATTTCTATTAATCCTTTTGATGCAACAATAACAACAAAAAGCTTTATTAAGATATTTTAGTCTTATACAGATTCTCCAAACACATAAATGTAGGGTACATACAAGAATAACAGTAATAACAACAACAAAAGTCTCTGTTATGACCTTTTGGTCTTATACAACTTCTCCAAGTAGAAGAGGGTATATACAATAGTTACAATAATCAGCAATGTTATTTACAATGTGTCAAGGGGGAGAGAAGCAAGAAAGGGCTTGCTGGGGAACTAGAGTATTATCAAGGGTAGATGTTATTATATCTCTTGAGGAAATATTACGCGACAATAAAGTTGGGTTATCCAGCAGGTTAACCTTTTGATGCTAAATCGACAACTTAAGCTCTGAACAGTAAATTTTAAAGTAAAAACTCAAATCTCTCTCCTCTTTTCAAAATATCAACCTTAACGGCTGTTAGAATATTTAACTTATATTCCAAACAGTATTAACGCTATTGGCTCATCTGTGTTATAAAAAGATCAACAAAGTATCATATTATAGTGGATATACGGCTTGATCTTTCTCCTTATATTGCTACCGAATAAGGAAAAAATTAATTCGTATTAAAAATATACAAGTAGAAATTATGAATAGGTTAAAGCTATATGTTGTGGTAACTTGTGGGTTCTTAGAATCCATTGTTTTATCAAAACACAACAATTAGAAAATAAAAAACATTGTCTTTATACGCCATGAATACATGTAAAAAGGTATATAGATTGGAAAAATTGAATTACTATATATATAAGAAGTAATTGAAACTTTGTAAAGAGAGAGATAGAAAAGACTTTTCTCAATAAAAACTCTTTTTCAAGTATAAAGAGCGTTAGCTTCATACTAGTGTTTATATTTTAAAGCAGTTTTAGTCATATTAATGTTACGTTGATAAACGTCTGAGGAAGAACTATGATTGAAAGATGACGAGTTAATATTTATATAACACTGATAGACAAAACTTAAGGAAGTTGTACCTTATAGCATATATATATATATCGGGATTCAGAAAATAACTCTGAGAGATATTTTCTGAATCCCGATATATATATGCTATAAGGTACAACTTCCTTAAGTTTTGCCTATCAGTGTAATCTAAACGGTAAACCTTTTTTTAAACTACAAACTGAAAAGATGAGCCATAAATTGTAAGTTCCATACTAGAAATTTATTGTAAGTGATACATTTATAATAAGAAAATTTACAATATCAAGGTTTTGAAAAATTGATGTCAATCTTTGACACTATATATATAATACAATATAATGCGGCTTGTGATTGTAAAACGACATTTGAAAATTATCCCGCATGTGTTTCTTTTCAAGAATAATCAAAAAATATTTTAAGAAGAAATAACGATTATTTCTAACCTTAGGAATGAGGTATGAAAGGATGAATTGTGAAGAGTAATGATAAACGGAAAAATAAAAGTGTCCAGGGATGGGAATCGAACTCACAGTGTTCCGTTTACCGGGCAGATGCCATGTGTGTTTGTGAAATGTTTCTTTTCCTACTTTATACTGCAATGAATATAAATTGAAATTGAGAGGGTTTGGCTCATCAGTAGTGAAGCTTCCTAGCGTTTTAGTCAGTTTAATCTACAGACCGCCTTACTATCACATTACACTGAATTTATTCTATAGTCTGAATTTGTTAATAATACAGTAAATCGGTGTTTTTAGAGGACAATGGACATAAGACTTATGAGGGATAATGATATCAAAATCTTTGTTTTGAAAATTTAGAGAGCCTCTCGGTTATTCCTATAAATTTAGATGGTTGAAGCCAAAATAACAACAAGAGCTGAGAGAGAGATTGAGATTGAAACTGATTTATTACAACGTCCATATAAGGTTATATAAGATTAAATGCATAAAATGAATAAATAAGAATAATAATTATAGATATATGAATAAATATATATAAATAGATGAAAATAATTGATAAATATACAGAGAGAGAGAGAGAGATTGAGATTGAAACTGATTTATTATAATGTCCATATAAGATTATATAAAGTTAAATACATAAAATGAATAAATAAGGTTAATAATTATATATATATGAATAAATAAATCGAAATAGATGAAATAATTGATAAATATACAGAGAGAGAGAGAGAGAGAGAGAGAGAGAAGTCTATACAATTGTTAAGTTAAAGTTCTCTAAAGAAAGAATGATGTTCCTATATATTTATTTCAGAGAGGTTTTCTCGCAATATAGAAATTTACGAAATAGGAATACTTCTTTAAATAGCACAAAGATTATTATAAAACGATTTAAATTGCAGTTTTCATAAGAACAAATATTTTTCTGTAGTAGATTTTAGTTTTATTATTGGTGGTAAGTTTTTCAAATCTTTGAAGGTTTCTCCTGATCAATTTCTTGAAAATAAAGAAACTTCAGTCAGTAAATATTTTATTACCTTGACGTTTCGACAAAAATCTTTATTACATTTGGCAAAGGCTTTCATTTTTGTTTGCTCCTGACGAAGATAAAAGATTTTTGTCGAAACGTCAAGGTAATAAAAAGATTTACTGGCCGAAGTATCTTTATTTTCAAAAAATATGAATGCTGGTCAGGCAGCCTGTATCTTCTGATCAAGTAGCATCAACAAATAAACGAAGGAGGTTGGAAATAGTAAGACACTCAATAGCTTACTAACAATAATAAAATTAAGATGAATTTTGAAGAAAATAGTTGAAATTTCTAAGTGATTGCTTAAAGTCTTCTTCTTGAAGGTAAAAAAAAAAAGAAAGTAGAGTTGACCCATCTCTTGTCTAGCAAGGCCAACATATCTAGGCTACTGACACATATTGTAGGCCACGTGGTTTCCTTTCTTCTCTATTCAAATCTGGGAGATATGCAAATTTGATTATGATTCTCTTGTTATGTGTAGGCCAAGATTCTCCGAAAACTCGCCTTTTTTGTTTTGAAATCAAATAATATTTTGTAATCTAAACTTTATATTGCTATCGTATGTTTCTCCTGTAGAAGGTCTTCCATGCCTGAAAGCTAAAGAGATTTGTGAATTAAAAAAAAAATTGAAAAGATCTCTGGAGGCTTTATATTTTCATCTTAATATGTAAGTGTATTGTTTGTTGAGTTTGATTCATTCCACCATTTTTACAAGGATGTCCTAAAAGTTGGTAAACACTCGCGAAAAAACTGAATTACCAATATTATTCGCCGTTATGTATAATATATTTGTATTATATATTAAGTAATTGTATTATGTATTATTATGTATTCACCGTAATAATATTATTCGCCAAGTAAAAATAATTCATTAAATCAACATCCATCATTTCTTAACATACTGTAAATAACTACCTTGCGATTTCTTCTAACTGTTTATCTTGTTGCTTATTTGTTTAATGTATATGTTTATTTAATGTTCTTTTTCTTAATTGTTTATTTTATTTTTGATAATTCTGTTACCTACTCTACTACAATATGAATTACTGTGAATAGTTTCACGTGCAATTGTCCAGATCGGATATAGTGTGTCTTATTTGCAACTGGTAATATTAATAAGTAATAAGAAAAACAACGTTCTATGAAAAAGACGAACTTTTAGGATAACCTTATATATCAAACTAAGAGTAAACATGATAAAAAACGGTATATAGATGTTTTTGGATTGTTTTACATGATATTTATACAACATAAATTGTGAATAGAGTTGCGATAGGATATTATTCATGTACCAAAATAGGCATCTCTCTTCAATATACATTATACCAATGCATATTTAAAAGAAGAGGTGTCTATTTTGGTTGAATATATTTTATATACTTGTTCATCTATCTTTAAGGAGTCCGTGGTCAAATTTTCTGATTGGTTAAGTATTATATTTGAATGCTATTTTGTGATCTTAGAATATCCCACATATCTGTCTCCATAGACAAGCATCGTAACAAAAGAAGAATTGAGATTCCTTAAAGCTCTTCCATTAAATATCAAACATCTTGTGTTTACTACAATACGGAAATACAAAGATATGATCTTCCCACGTTCTTTTACTTGGTTTGATATTTTGTCTATTGAAAAACGAGAGATCGATACTGTTTTATTCAATAAACACATATATATATATGTCATATCAATAACGATTTATTATTCTATGAACCTTGTAATATCATTACAAATCATTTGAATACACAAAATTATTTTTAACCTTTCAACTTTTCGTAGAATGTCTATTTTCATTTGTTTTCGTTTGCTTATTAAGAATCGGCAATATGTAATAATTGTTTGATTTCATAAGTAAACATATTGAGAAAAGTTGAAAACAGTTTTTATAATAGGAAATATAATTTTTCTTTTAATAGACTGCCTTTTAGCATGTATATCGAGATTCAAGATTAAAAGAAAATTATCCTCGTACGCTTCAAATCTTTTACTTATATCGAGATTCAGACAATAACTCTGAAAGAGATTTGATATAAAGGGACCTTTATTGAAGACATACGTGATAACCAAGCGTGAACAAAATTGCCTCTGTCTCTTTAAAAAAAACAGACTACTGGCGAAATCAAAGACTTTCCACTTTCTTACATGTAGTTTTTATCCATGAGTGTATATATCACACTCATATTAAGGTAGAATGACATATTATCTTCTATGATAATCCTTCAGTACCTCACTGTAGAATTGACCAGATGTCTCAAGTAGGACATCAACTAAGTCAGAATCCTTACTATCCATAGAATACCATCGCGTGACCAACACTATAAGTTTGAATTTAACGCGCGTGACTAAGCTCATCGTATTTATTAATTCTTTAAGTCAATAAAAATAACTATTAAAGTCAGAACTAACAACTAGGATAATTATTTACCATCCATTAACCATACAATCCCTCAAATGGAGTACCATAAAGAGTATATATGATCTTTATGGATGAAAGAATGGGTTAAACAATGATATTTCTTCAGTATCTCCACCAATATTTATTAGGTACATCTTTCTAGTGATGGTTATTGGAAGATTCTTTGATACTTACATCTTGAAGGTGTCTGTAAACTTTTTCTCAAAATCAATATTTATTTTCAGATTAACGAGTCTGTTTTGGAAACGCACCTTTTATAGGTCTTATATTATAAAAGAATAATGTAATTGATGTACCAAAAGAGGCATTTTTTCAGTTAGAAATGCATCAAAACAACTCCTTTTGTTTATCACCCACTATAATACGTATTGGGTTGATAAAGGATATGCTACGATCAATTCAGTGTCAGACTTCAGCCCTCAATTTGTACATGAGCTACTTCTATTTGATAGCTCCTCTCAATGGATGTTATGAATTCCAAGCGTCCCTGTATTGATGAGAACCAAAGCCCGAAATCATAGCATACAGGTTGAGCTTACTTAGAATTTTTAAAAACTAGTGTTATGGTAATTTTTATCATCAATATCTTTACACAACGTGACAACTTGAAATGGTTTTAACTAGTAAGGAATACCTATATTTAGTAATTCTGGTATTTTGTGAATTTATAAATAATATAATAAAAGGTTAAACAGAAATCTCTGTTTTTGTCTTTAAAAAAGGAATATTTATAGTCACAAATGATAATAGCCATTGAAAGTATTTTAAAAATTGCTAATATAAAATTCCTATTTGTCTTCTCTAAATAAAATATAGAAGCTCCTTATTTCTTATAAAATTTCCTGTTTTTCTCAAGATGCATTCAAACCTATACAGTTACTATCTCTTTTCAAAATATCACCTTGTTTGAAAGGATATATTTTTGAGTAGAGTATCTCTATTTTTATTTTTTATCCTGATAATAAATAAGAAAATTTCTTCTCCAACACAATATTTTTAATATATTCTTATCATAAGTTAATATTCTCTAGAATAAAATTTGATTCATTTCAAATGTAATTTTAAAAGTTATTTGAATTATCAAGTAATTCTAAGGATCTCTTTCATTATTATATTCTTGAAGTGAAAAATGGGAATTCGGACTAAATTTAGGTAACCATCCGTTTGCTTGCGCCATATGTCCATCTGTTGAAAGCCAGATGTCTAGCTAGTTACATAGGCATATGTTTTTCTCTAGGTCCTTATATAAAAACTTCGCAGGAGAATTGTTGGTGTGTGAAATTTCACAAATTTGATTCTATTACGTTATTCACGCTTCTTTATCAATTTTTCATCAACTCATTGAATTTTGAGCAGTCTCTCTCCTTGTCCTTCAATATGGTCCTTACAAAGACCACACTTTTGATGACATTATAGGTTCTTCTTCTGAAATTCTCTATAAATTCCATTATTGATATTTCTCTTTTAAAATCTTCCTTTAATTTATTTTTCTAGTAATACCGATAACCACTGAAAAATGCCTGACAAGATGACCAAAAATGTTGGTTCTCTTCTTCTCAATCGTATTCAAGGTGTCGCTGGAGACCCACTGGCGATTCTCCACCAAACTCTGCAGCGCTGGCAGAGGCCCCATATTCATTGTACATAGTTAATATAATCCATATTATCTTTTTTTTTAAATAGTGCAGACTGTGCACTTTGTATGTATTGACAAGATGTCAATAAAATTATTTTAATTGTCAAATTGTATAAACTATCAACTATCAATCGTATTCAAAAAGATTCATCGCTCCTTGATAATTTTAAAGAGATATCATTATTTATTTATCATATTTATTCTTGTTTACTACGATTACCTTACAAAGAAATATTAGAATCTATAATACACATTGCGTATTTATCACGTCAATTATTTCTGAAGAATGGTTGACCAATAAAAATAAAAGTATAATCTACTTGAATTTTGATATCTTTCTTTCAAATTATTCCTTTCATACTCTAAGCAGAGCTTCAGGTTGAACATTACGCATAGATATAAAGGACTCTTTCTTCTTTTCTATTTTATTACTACATAAAATCCCGAGTGTTTTCCAATTAATTTTTTTTTCATATTAGAATTCGATATGAATATCGTATTTACTAAATTCTAGCCTTCTCAAACTTAAATATTTACTAAATTCAACCCATACTCAGACTGTACTTATTTTCTTATCTAATCTAATACAAATAACTTCTTCTTCTTCTTTCTTATCTCTACTCAATCATATTAGGGTGTCAAGCTTGTAAAGCTTTAGACTTTTGAAAAAGAGATTTGACAACCATCATGATTGGGTGAAGTAGAATGCGTCTGCCTTTGTCATTAAGACTGGGAGCACTATTCAGTGGCAGGCCGACTTAGCCCCAAAAGAAATGGCCGCCTCTGACATGAGGAACAGACGCCATGTGCAGCCACTCCTAACATCGAGTACAAACGCTGCTCATCCTGTATCCCTGGATCAGGAGCCCTTACAGGGTACTACCAGCCGGGCCAGCTGAGCCCTGGTTTTTTTTAGCAAGCTTGTTACTGCTCCCCTTATTCCTTTTTCATCCGGGCTTGGGACCGGCAAAGGCGGAGTTAATACAAATAACTAAAAACCTCCACTTTAGCCAATTTCTTTTATATTCGAATATCATTTTGCTTTTACATTATTAGTCTCTTACTACAAGACGCTCTTCAGATTAATTCTACAAGAGCTTTTTCTTACCATTATTTATTATAGAATAACCATTTTAGATATCCTTTCCAATCTCATCAGTGTTTTCCGCGCCCATTCGATCAATTACATCTAATTAAGATAACAATGGCGAAAGTACAAAACTGTATGGCCTTGCAAAGACAAATATCCTCTACACATATCATATTTCCTCATTGGCTCAGGAAAACATGTAATTGAAAATCTATTACATCTACAACTAGTTTCTTTATAATTAGCTTCTCTCTTCATATACTTTTATTCGTTGTAGAAAAAGATACTCGAAAATTTTCCATTCACTATCTATTTGATTCTCGATATTATTTTTCACTTTCGCTTTTCAATTAAAACGCCAATGTCACACTCATTCAAAATTCCGTTTATATATCTGAAAACTTTTAATAACTTCAAAGTTTTTTTCGTTATACAGTAAAATCCCTATTAAACGAACTGCAAATATAGAGAACGCTTTCTTATAACGAACATAAAATGCATCTTCCCTTTATACTCTAAGCAATCCATAGAAGCATAGGGCGCTTCTCCCGTCAAAATAAACGTCAAAAACTGACGCCATTTATTGACCGCCGCCGCAAACTAGCGGTCTCAGGTCGGTGACAAAGCCACAACATCAGCTTTGGCAAATCAAGAAGCGTCCACCTAGAGACCATGGTTTCAGGATAATGGCCCTCGTCAGTCCATCTATACTATATAGTTTCCATCTATACTCTAAGCAATGTTTCAGGTTAGACAGTATGCATAGATATATATTATTCCTTCTTCTATTCTCTATTCTAATACTACATAAAATCTCGAGCACTTTCCAATTTTTATATTAGAATTCGATATGATTATCATATTTTCTAATTTCTAGCCTTCTCAAATTTGAATATTTTCTCAATTCAACCCATACTCAGCCTGTACTCATTTTCTAATCTCTTCTAATCTCTTGCCAAATAAAATAAAATAGTTTGAAGATAGAGAGGTTGCCATTCATAGTTCTTTAAAGTAAAAGACATTTCGGCCAGAATATTGCATTTATTCTCTTAACATTTCGACAAATATCTTTTATCCTCGTTAGGAAAAATAAAAATTATAGCATTTGGCAAGACATTAAAAATTATGCTTAATTTTTTTTATCATCTTGCCCTAAACGCTCTAATTTTCATTCTTCCTGACGAGGATAAAAGATTTTTGTCGAAACGTTGAGAAAATAAAAACACATTCATGACCGAAGTTTTTATTATTTTTTGGAGAACCTAAAATAATCCTCTCTTATTTATTTTATAATATATTGACACAATGCAATTGTGAACCTCAAGTTCATTCCCTTTTGGGTTCAATATAGCGATGTTTTACTGTATTTATCTCAAAGTGATTTATATTTTAAAAGTAAACTATAGTTTAAAATGATGAAAATGAAACAATTCTACAATTTTTCTATGGAAATATTACTCCATTGTTAGTTTGTTACTTAGTACTATTGTAATGCGTGATGATTTTCATATCTTTGTTTATATATGGCAACATTAATTTTCCTGAGACTGTTCAGGTTGAGTCGCAAAAAGTTAAGTCTGAATAGATTAATTTCAAGTCAGTTTAGGTCTTCTTCTTTCTTATCTCCACACAATCATATTGGAGTATCAAGCTTATAAAGCTTAAGATCATGACTGGGTGAGGTAGTAAGCGTCTGCCTTTGTCATTAAGAATGGGAGCACTACTCAGTGGCAGGCCGACTTAGCTCCAAAATAAATGGCCGCCTCTGACATGAGGAACAGACGCCATGTGCAGCCGCTCCTAACATGGAGTACAAACACTGCTCATCCTGTATCCCTGGATTAGGAGCCCTTACAGGGTACTATCAACCGGGCCAGCTGAGCCCAGGTTTTTTAGTGAGCTTGTTACTGCTCCCCCTCCTCCTTTTTCATCCATTCAGTTTAGGTTATAGCTGTAAATATGTAATTTTTATATATTGTCTTTAACCTGTATAGATTTTGAATTCAGTTTCCTATATTTTAAGTTTATTATTACTTTGAATTTTGTTTCATTATCTCAGAGAATCTTCGTTTGATAGATGCACGTTTAGAGTTAGGTTTTCGGTAATGAAGCTAAAATTCTTTATTAATTATATACAAATTTCATTAAGGTAGACATCAATTTTCGATTACCATAATAATATTATGAAATTATAAACTCAAAAGGAGCTTATTCTATAAAACCTATTTATTTTGCTAGCTTTCAAGCAAATTCGTTCTTCAACGGGCGTAAGGATGTCTATAGGCCCGTTTAAAAACGATTTTTTTCGAAATGAACATGTTTTTATAGAAGAAGCTCCTTTTGGGTTTATTATCTATATTAATAAAATGGAAATTTCATAAGTGTTGTTCACTAAAAACTTTCGTTACAATGCATCAATTTCGACCAAATTTTCAACATTTATGTAAAACGAGATGGAGCAGGTTTTGCTTAACATCAAAATATTTTTCCTAACATTAACATGCGTAACTTCGCTGTTATCGATTAAATACAAAAAAAATCAACAGAGTTAATTTTATTTATATATAAATACAAAATTAAATTTCAACAGAGTTAATTTTTTTACATACTAGCTAATAATCTCAATCTAAAAAATATTCAAAACAAGCAATTTTAAGATAACACCATATGTAAAACAGTCGGCCAAGAAAACAACAACGATATTACATCTTTCTCACATATTCACACACAATCTTGATTAATAATTAAATATTATATATATAAAACGTTTTTAAAATATATACGCACTCGGGTAAAACCCGGGCGTTGCCCGGGCCATTCGTCTAGTCTTATAATATAAATTTCATTTATTTCTGAAGATATTTTCAGAGAAGCGTTTTAACTAAATATAATAGTATTCAGGTGTTTGGTTAAAAATTCTATCAAACTTTTCAGATAAAATTTGATAGGTTTACTGTGTGTTCTACATTTTAACATAGCCAAATATTTTGTTGAGGAAATTAACACTTTTAAAATGTATCAGCATAAATTATTTATTAGTAATTTTATCTTATATTAATGCACAATTTCATTGTAAAGGCTTCAATTACATCCTATAATAGTAAACATTACGTATATATATATTATTTACCTGGCTCCTACCAAATATGCCTATTACTTCTCATATGCACAATCTTATTTCTTAATGACTGGTACCTGATACATTTTAACGCAAGTTCGAACACAGAAATTGAGTTTGAATAATAATTTTTATATATAAGGCTATTCTGAAATAATCGTGATGGTTTGTTAAATACAGGAATTTCTTTTCAGTCATAAATATGAGTAGAAAATTTTATCCTACTTAGAAATGTATATGTAGTCTTAAATTTACACATGCAATACTTCTGAATTTTATTCTAATAATATATTATTCTGAAAAAAAAAAATATTACATCGCAAAAATATAGATGTTGATTTTTTGTGCCATTTATCTCTCGTAGGTAATTTTGTAAATATAAGTTTCTCAGAATATTGTCAAAATGAGAGTTTTGAGTATATAGGTACCATGCAGGAAAGGGCTAAAAGCCCGAAAAATACTGCCAGTTGAATTTTATTGATTGATAAACATTTTTCAGGGAATATTCTGGTATAAATTAAAACAACGTTTAATTAGTATTTATTCCGATAGATGGCGTAGATCACTAGCAATCAGTAGATGCTTTTCCTAACAGGGTTATACCACACGAATCTAGGGCATTTTTTACTTTGACCTATTTTTCTCTTTCTCTCTCGTTCTCCGTTTTTTTTTTCTAACAGCTAAACACCTCTCTTCAGCAAAAATATAAAATATAAACGTTTGCAATATGATTCTTTATTGCTATATATATATATATGGCAAGCTTTCAGAGATTTGTTGTCTTTATACAGGCATATCCGTAAACTACAGGCATATCCATAAACTACATACATATCCATAAACTACAGGCATATCCATAAACACAGACATATCCATAAACTACAGACATATCCATAAACACAGACATATCCATAAACTCCAGACATATCCATAAACTACAGGTATATCCATATACTACAGGCATATCCGTAAACTACAGGCATATCCATAAACTACAGACATATCCATAAACTACAGGCATATCCATAAACACAGACATATCCATAAACTACAGGCATATCCATAAACTACAAATATATCCATAAACTACAGGTATATTAATAAACTACAGACATATCCATAAACTACAGTTATATTCATAAACAACAGGTATATCCATAAACTACAGGTATATCCATAAACTACAGACATATCCATAAACTACAGGCATATCCATAAACACAGACATATCCATAAACTACAGACATATCCATAAACACAGACATATCCATAAACTCCAGACATATCCATAAACTACAGGTATATCCATATACTACAGGCATATCCATAAACTACAGGCATATCCATAAACTACAGACATATCCATAAACTACAGGCATATCCATAAACACAGACATATCCATAAACTACAGGCATATTCATAAACTACAAATATATCCATAAACTACAGGTATATTAATAAACTACAGACATATCCATAAACTACAGTTATATTCATAAACAACAGGTATATCTATAAACTACAGGTATATCCATAAACTACAGGTATATCTATAAACTACAGGTATATCCATAAACTACAGGTATATCCATAAACTACAGGTATATCCATAAATTACAGGTATATCCATAAACTACAGGCATATACATAAACTACAGGTATATCCATAATCTACAGGCATATCCATAAACTACAGGTATATCCATAAACTACAGGCATATCCATAAACTACAGGTATATCCCTAATCTACAGGCATATCCATTAACTGCAGGTATATCTATAAAATACAGGTATATCTATAAACTACAGGTATATATATCCATAAACTACAGGTATATACATAAACTACAGGTATATACATAAACTACAGATATATCCATAAACTACAGGTATATCCCTAATCTACAGGCATATCCATAAACTACAGGTATATCCATAAACTACAGGCATATCCATAAACTACAGGTATATCCATAAACTACAGGCATATCCATAAACTACAGGTATATCCCTAATCTACAGGCATATCCATAAACTACAGACATATACATAAACTACAGGGACATCCATAAACTACAGGTACATCCATAAACTACAGGTATATCCATAAACTACAGGTATATCCATAAACTACAGATATATCCATAAACTACTGGTATATCCATAAACTACAGGTATATCCATAAACTGCAGGCATATCCATAAACTACAGATATATCCATAAACTACTGGTATATCCATAAACTACAGGTATATCCATAAACTGCAGGTATATCCATAAACTACAGGTATATCCATAAACTACAGGTATATTAATAAACTACAGGTATATCCATAAACTACAGGTATATCCATAAACTACAGATATATCCATAAACTACTGGTATAACCATAAACTACAGGTATATCCATAAACTACAGGTATATCCATAAACTGCAGGTATATCCATAAACTACAGGTATATCCATAAACTACAGGTATATCCATAAACTGCAGGTATATCCATAAACTACAGGTATATCCATAAACTACAGGTATATCCATAAACTACAGATATATCCATAAACTACTGGTATATCCATAAACTACAGGTATATCCATAAACTACAGGTATATCCATAAACTGCAGGCATATCCATAAACTACAGACATATCCATAAACTACAGGTATATCCATAAACTACAAACATATCCATAAACTACAGTTATATCCATAAACTACAAGGACATCCAGAACTACAGAGACATCCATAAAACGCGAGTTTATACATAAACTCGAGTATATCCATAAACTGCAGGCATATCCATAAACTACAGACATATCCATAAACTACAGGTATATCCATAAACTACAAACATATCCATAAACTACAGTTATATCCATAAACTACAAGGACATCCAGAACTACAGAGACATCCATAAAACGCGAGTTTATACATAAACTCGAGTATATCCATAAACTACCAGGACATCCATGAACTACAGAGACATCCATAAACGACGAGTTTATACATAAACTGCGAGTATATCCATGAGCTACAGGGACATCCATTCCTTGTTACAGAGAAGGGCAAGAGTTGAGGGAAATTCAAGTTTTCCTTCTCGAATCGGCTCATTGCCTCCAATTGTTGGTTCAGCCCAGTGGGCGTCACCTTGTCAAGTGTGACCATCCCGTGATGTGCCATCTGGTATAGCGTGAGTCCTCTTATTCGTGGATGTGAACGGTTTTTAAATAGGTAAGTGGATGTCCTTCTAGATCTTCAGATGGTACATGACCAGCAGGCGCCAACTTGTCAAGCATCGGTGATCCTTTCTGTCTGATATGACTTGAAGTCCTATTCTTCTTGATTCTGGAGAATTTATAAGTAGAAGAACGAATATCCTGAACTCGGGTGCATATTCAGATACTGCTAGTATATGTTCAGCGTATATCATGTTTGATGGATTGTCTTTTTCGTCTGATACGGCCTAAGGACTTGTTCTTTTATAATCTTAGGGATCATGAAATTTTATTTTTCTATTATCCCTTGTACACGTGGTATAGGCCATGATAAAACATGGTGGATAGTAGTTGGCGACTTCTTTTACTGTAAGTGCACCACATGTCTACACATGTGAAAAGCAGCTCGACTTCCGATATGGCCTTATGAATTGTTCTTCTATAATCGTAAGGTATCAAAAAATATGATTTTTTTATTATTCCTAGTGTACGTGGTACAGACCATGATAATAATGGTGGATAGAAGTTGGCGACTTCTTTTACTGTAAGTGCACCAGATGTAAACACATGTGAAAAACAGCTCGACTCCCGATATGGCCTTAAGGACTTGTTCTTTTATAATCTTAAAGTATCATAAATTGTTTATTATCCCTAGTACACGTGGTACAGGTCATGATAATAATGGTGGATAAGAGTTGGCGACTGCTTACTGTATATGCACGACATGCCTACATATGTGAAAAGCAGCTCGACTCCCAATATGGCCTTAAGGACTTGTTCTCTTATAATCTTAAGGTATCATAAAAAGATTATTATTTTTATTATCCCTAGTACACCTGATGCAGGCCATGATAAATATGGTGGATATAAGTTGGCGACTGCTTTTAGTGTAAGTGCACCACATGTCTACACATGTGAAAAGCAGCTCGACCCCCGATATGGTATAAAGAATTGTTCTTCTCTAATTTTAAGGTATCATAAAAATATGTGTTGATACCGTTAATTTTCTGGTACAACTTCATTTTCTGCTGAATGAGTCAAAGCATCAACTTGTTACGTGTGCCTATCCGGTAATTTAATCCTTCTGGTATTTCATGAGGATTTGTATATTCTTTTAGAATTTGAACAATATCCGATAAAATTGAGCTGAATTTTGAACTTAGAACTCACTTAGATGCAACTGATTCTTTTGAATAAAGCGTCATTTAGCAAGTATAATTTGGTTCTAGCATAATTTGTAATGTGAATCATAGATTTTTCAAAAATTTACTCATTTCTAATTTAATTATTTTTGTAAATATATTCATGTTTATCTTTCTAACCTGGAAATATCAGGTCCCTAATATATCTTAGTGTTTCTTTCTTTATTTATTTTCTTGTATAATATGTTTATAACTGTTTCTGTTTGAAAATGTAAATCGACGCAATTATCCTTAGCTGGGATATCGCGTTTTGTGTGTTGAAATAACTAAATAAATAAGTAGATAGGAGAGGATGTAGTACTTCAAACACTTTGATGCGATTGTCAGATTAACAAAGAGGCCTATATTATAAACCAAAATAAACAATCATTTCCAAAGAATAAAATTAATGATTGAAATAATCATTGACAATTTTTCTCAATATTTTCTAATAATTTCTATCAAATCATATAAGAATAACAAAAATATAAAAACAATTTTAAAACATCTGTGTATATTAAGTATTATAAAAGTTATCAATAATAATCAAAAGGTTATTTTGCTGCATTAAAATTGTATTTTTTTGTGTGTGATTCATTTCAACCACATTCCTTGCTTTAAATTGCCTTTAATTTCACATGCGACTTGGTATAACTTCATACTGATTTACAAACAGAAATATTAATATTATATCACACGGCATACTTTCTCTTTTCATTTTCATACAAATGCACCGATCAGAAATTCAGATAGAAATAGAAAATAAGGTAAAATATAAACGCCAATTCTTTGGAATCTGAAAAGAATGATCGGATGAAAAGAGATCAAGAGATTTAAGAAGATTTCTTGCTTGATCTTTTCTCAAGAACAAAAGCTTTCTATATGTCGGGATCCAAGTGTATTCTAGATTTCCGTTATATTCTTTTAGATCAATGGGGCTTTGATTTGGAAGATCCATCATATATAAGGAATTGTTTGTATCTTTTAATTTTTTAAAATTCTCTCAACATTTTTATCGGTAAATTCGATTGACTATACGCTCTTTTTCGCTAATATGTGCGCAATTCGCATGAAGCTATACGTTATTGATACAAACCAAATTGAAACAAATTTAAACCCAACAAAGAATGGCGTAGAATCTATTTGAATATCGAATAATACTTTTAAGATTTATAATTTGAATAGATAAAATATATATGTTTTTTAAATATAATATGTAAAAAACGGTTTTAAGGCTCATTCTTTCCACCATTGAGTTCTATTCTAGTGTGATAAACAAAATAATTTGTTTTTATGTTTTTAAAGGAATATCTGCCTCTTTGAATACATATAATAGTCTATTTTTTATTACAATAAAATTCAAGCTCGTAAACTCATTGATTAACTCTTTCTATCTCATTTTGTCTTCGACCATCTTTATTATTTCTTCAATGGTTTGAGATTTTGTCCAATTTGATGAGTTCATTTTTCTTTTTTAGTGATAAATCCCCCTTCTTTTAACATCAATAATGGCTTAAACAATGGTTTTCTTTAAACATTTTCATTTTCTTCTGATAATATGATTATAGTATCAGGATATATTGAATCATTCAATGTTTTGAATCAATCTTTAATGTATCTTTAGATGGTAAAGGATCTTCGCTTTAGTAACATATTTATATTTTTATCTCATAGTGCATGAAGGCATGTTCTTTTTTTCCGAATGATTTTGAAAGAGGAAATAAAATTGTGAATATTCATTTATTTTTAAAATCCTATGAAACTTTAATATTGTAAGAAGTAAAAAGTAAATATAGGTATAAGTTATATAATGAAAGACTTTCTTTTGATCCAGTAATTAAAAGTTGATAATGGATAAACGCCATCTATCTGAATAAATACTAACTAAAAAGTTGGTTTTCTATACTTCCTTAAAAAAATCAGCTAAAATAGGTTTTAAATAGAATCAAGGTCGCTGTAATGTAGTGAGGTAGCCAAGGCAGTTTCCACACAAACAAAGCCCTTCATAAATTCGACCATACCGAAAGGATCCTTCTTCTTTCTCAACCAAACGACGTAAATAAACAACTTCATAAATAACGGCCTCGGTTCTGGGAAATTTTCGACTACTTTCTCCTCGCTTTGTTCCCAAACCTTTGATGCTTTTAGTTTCAACCTATTTCTATTTGGATTTAGGATACTAAAGAAGTTCTTTTTATTCTTTTTTAACCATTGTTATTTTGATGTCAGGCGGTGAAAATCGATTTATCAACGACTTTTCACTTTATTTTGAATCAAATTGGATTATTTATCAAACAAATTGTGTTTATTTAATTACTTTGTTATTTTATTGTAAAGATAGAGGTTCCCTGCCCGGTATTCATATTTATATGAAACATTGACACTTAGGCCAGTTAGAGTTTTTTATTTTCTCAACGTTTCGACAAAAATCTTTTGTCTTCGTCAGGAGAAGTAAATAAAAATAAAGCATTTGTCAAGGCGTTAAAAATTGTTCTGAGGTTGTTATTTAAGTAATATAACTGTGATGTAATATTGTAAATAATTCGGTGAATTTAAAAGAAAGAGTAGTTATCATCATGTTTGTTTATGGTTTTGCATAGAGACAGCTCGAGTTAGGCTATATATAGATTAATTGAAAAAATAAGCCAGAGGTTAAGTTAGGAAGTTCCGGCTCTTAAAATAAATAATTGTTCATCTTCGTATCCTGATTTTTTAAAGATACAAAACAATAACAATTTTTTGTAGATAATATTGCTATCTGAGTAAAATATATCAGGCCTCCAGGGAAAAGTATCTTTTCAGGACATTTTTATCCTCTAGCTTTCGGGCACGGACACCCTTCTACATGAGAAAACATGGTATGGTTTCTTCTGTAGAAGGGCGTCCATACCTGAAGTCTGATATATTTTACTCAATCTTGTTCAAGAATTCCTAACTATGTTCAACCCAACTTCTATAACGTTCAATTTTTTACTGGACATGGTGACTTCAACACACGTTTGTTTAGAATTGGCAAAATTGGTTCACCTGCATGCACTTGTGGAAACGAACAACAAACCCCTGAACACCTTCTGATAAACTGTCCATTGACTTCTGATCTAAGGGAAGAAAACCAACTTTACCTGACTAATACAAAACAAGCTGCTTGCAATAAAAACCAATACATCAAGTTTAATAGATTCTGCAGGATGTATATTTTGAGGCGAAAGTGTTGACTGTACATATTTCAAGCTACTACTTATAATTGCTATATGTAAAATTTGACATCGAACGTTTAATTTTAATGATTTCCAATGTTCAATTGTATTAATTGTATTTAATTTAAAATATACACGCAATTATCCAAATTGTGGATATGGCGTGTCTCTCCCAACTTTTAAATAAATAAATAAATCTTGTTACAAGGAATTATTTTATTGAATATTGCTATATCAAACTGAAAATAAAAGAATCAAGTATTTTCTATTTTAATACTTTTTTAAAATCTCTCTCTCTCTCATAAAACCTCATTCTACAAATATATTTATATATTTTATAACATATTGTATTGATTTATAAAATAAATATGTGATATAATAAACCTATTTTTTAATATTTCATATTTTGAAAATCGTTTTTTAAGTTTTGGGTACTCTCAACTTAGAATCAAAGAAAGGAAGGTTAGTTTGAAATAAATGGAATGGAATAAGGAAACCATATAAACCATTCTACAAATCTCTGAAGACCTGAGCGTCATGAAAAATGCCTTTCCAAAAAACAACAACAAGCCCAAATTTCCCATTTATTTTTATTAAAAACATAAAGGCATATCCTTACCATTCACGTGAGTATTCTATATGGCAGAGCGCCATCTAGTAGAACAAAATTCAACTAAACGTTGATTTAATTTATTCCATGATATTAGGCCAACCCATTTTCTTGATAAATCAATAAAAGCCAACAACAAGTTATAGAAATTATGGAGATAAGGAACTGATACGTTTGTTTAAAATATCATGGATGCCATATGTCACAAATGACGAGGAATTAGCTCGTGATGTATATGATCAAATAAACGAAATACTACCAATCCAAGACTTCTTGTTTTATATCGCTGGGCTTTATCGTCTGAATCATTCTATACAAAATTACATTTATAAATTCAATTGTCATCTACCAATAAAATGTGTAACAAACCTTTTGTCAATACGTTTCTTTTTATAAATATCATCAAATATTATCTCTAAAGACCTTACTGCAATGATAAGCCTTCTTTTATCATTACAGTACGTTCTATAGAGATAATTTGATGATGTTATTAAAATGAAGCCTTTTATCAGAATATAGTTGTTACAATTATATAATTTGTGTATTCAGAAGGTATATTTAAAGACGTATGGAATAGTATTTCTTTTGTGGATCAAGTGAAGAGAGAAAGCAAGAAGCGTCTTATCACCATTTCATCACTATAGCTATGGATCGATTTTCTTAGTGGATTCTTAATGAGTAGATACATCATTTATTTTTCTATACACACATAGACAAAACTTAAGGAATTCGAAAGTGTACAATATCGTGGTCGTCTGTTATTTTTTTTGAGACAGAGGCAATTTTATCATGATGCATTAGCGCGCCATCTGTTATCAAAATTCGAAACTATTATAGACGCGTATGATTCATTTTAAAAATAAACAATTTATACTGCCCTTACTGTAATGGAAAAATTATTGGGAGGGCCTGGCTTATCAGAAGCAATTTTGTTCATATTTGGTTTTAATAAAATGAATAAAGCTTCCAGGGATAGATTTCTTATGAAAACCTTTATTTTCAAGCTTTCAGACTTGTCAGTCCTTCAACAGGAGTATCACATTAACAAATTAATCAATTATGTGTGGAAAAAAATCTTTCAAAAATAGACGTGCATCGTGGATGATACGTGCTGGTTGAACGATATTTCGAGACTTAAAATTGAATATAATACATTAGTGTATTAATAAATTCAATATAGGTCACTGTGTATCCAATATCTTTCAGAGTAATTGTATGAATCTCGATATACATGCTAAAAGGTACAACTTCCTTAAGTTTTGTCCATGAGTGTGTTTCTTCTTTCTTTCCTAAACTAAGATGAAAATATGTATGATCCAATGTATAAAAAAGCACACAAAAACAATAAAAAACTTAACTCTCCTAAAAAAAGTATTGAATATGTATCAGGAATTTTATTTCAATATCAGAAAAAAAGTCTGCACCCTGCCTATTTTGATATCTTTTTGCTAAATGTTTATTTGCCTAAAAGATTAAAAAAAAGTTCTTTTTTTAATTCCAAAAATAGGATATATCTCATCGTTACATACATATGTCATTATTGGAAATGACTATAATTACGGTAGAAAAAATATGAAATATTTGATTGATTATTGGGTCGTCTGGATGATTTCCCATTGGTCAGAATTCCAATATGGCTACCTCCATTTTTAAGATCTGGCCACAATTTAGATGATTTTATGATCTCAGTGAATAATTTTTAAATATTTACAATGGTAATAAGATTTTCTCTTTTTTTTTCTTTAAATGTTTTGGATTGTGCTATTGAAATTTTACATTTATAAATACTAAGATATTAAGTATTTTCGTTCAATTTGACCATTTTATGATAAGGCTTTCAGTTCTTCCAGTACTTCCAGTACTTTTGTCTGAAGATGGTAACAACGCTGTTACCGAAACGTCACACACTATTTATTTATTTGATTTTAGTCTTAATACCTTGTGTTTGACCATTTTATATAAAAAGACTTATGAATAATACATTCATAGACAAAACTTAAGGAATATTCATATCATTACCTTATAAACCAAAACGGATACTCTTCACGGTCTTAATACAATATTATAATCTTGTAGACAAAACTTATGGAAGTGGAAAGTATTTGCTGTCGACGTTTATCTGTTTTTATTTTCTTTTTTTTTTTTGAAGGAGACAGAGGCAATTTTGTTCACACTTAGCAATCTCATGTGTCTTCAATAGATTTCACTGTGTATCAAATATCGTTCAGAGTTATTGTCTGAATCCTGATATACATGCTTAAATGTACAACTTTCTTAAGTTTTGTCTATGAGCGTATTTATATAAAATTTGCCACTGTTACTGAATATAGAGTAATTTACAATAAGGTTTTACAATATAAATTGGGGTTATATATATACAGCCTTCCATATATTATATCCTGACTTAATCTTTATCAATTTAAAGATTAAGAAGTATTGATGATCTATTTATACCCTGTACTATGTTTCTCATATTCGAGAGAATTTGATGTTAATATTTTTGCACAAAATACCTATCATAAAAGAAAGGCCATCCCTGATCAAGAAACTAATAATTTCTGATGGTTTGCGCCATCTGTATGAATAAATATAAACAAATCGCTGATTTTTAATTATCCAAGAAATGGTCTAATACCATTTCTTTATTAATCAAGAAAAGCTAGCAACGTACGGCTGTTGCCCCTAAACAGTGTGGTACAATCATCAATTATTAGTTGCACGATAAGAAAATGACTTTCACTCAATATTAATCAACCTGAACACAGTACAATTTCATTTTTGACTATTTATCCTAAAACATATCTTTGGTTAGAATTTAAACATCAACTTTGGATTACTATAACTATATTGTGAGATTATAAAGTCAAAGGAAGCTTATTCTATATAACATATTCTATAGAAGAAGCTCCTTTTGAGTTTATAATATTATAAAACATATCTATTATTAAGATAAGAAAGAAAACAAGACAAAATACCTGTTTAAGATAGATAAGTACAAAAGGTTATGATGTATGTAGTCCAATAAAAGTTACACCTACCCAAATTTCTTGTTTTATCGTCTGAATTATTAAAACACAAATTCTCTGTTAATATAGGTAATCAATGGTAGGATTTATTAGCTCAGGAACCTCCATAATATATCTTCATGGTAACAATGAAGGTGGTAGGTATTCTCCTTAGTAAATATTATGGAGCCATCAACCGAACTGAGATCTATCATTCTTTCCCCATGAGAACAAATATTGTCACGCCAGGTTGTCTCACTCACATCTGACAATCTGATTAGATGTCTCAGGATGCCAATAGAATAATGGTAGGACAATATTTGGGACAATTGTTGACAAGATCTTTTCTACTGTCATTTTCTGTAGACTTGAATTGATTTGATATGTTATGAAAAGAATGAAAAAGATAGAGTATCCTATAACATTTGGTAACGTTTTTCTTTGTTTGAATGAAAAGTATACTGAATTTTCTTTGGATTTATTTTATGAAAAGATCATTTTGTTTTGTTGTTGTTGTCGTATATATTTTTTCCCCTTGAAGAACAAAATTTGCTCGGAAGCAAACACACACATAACACCTCAAATAAAAATAAACTCTTTTCCCAAAATCAAATTTCTTATTCAAATAATTCCTGGGTAACTATTACTTGCATAAAAGTTAAACTGTAAAAATATATATTTTAAGCTTTTATAGTTATAACTTTCTTTATATCAATTAATTTTATTTGTTTTTATGGCTGAATCTTGATTTCATCCATATTATATCCTTGTCTTTATTTCACGTTTTGAAATTTTTCCAGAAGAAAGACGTTTTTCTACGAGATAATTTATTTAAAGTTATAATAATGAAATTTATTTTTTTGGTAATATAATATCTGTTATTATGTATACCTATCAATTATTCTTAAATCTGAAGGTCAATATTAAATTTACCATTTGAATTGTGATAAATACAAACGATAAAATTTCGTATTTTCTACTATCTTTTCAATATGAATTATATCAAATATTTCAAAATATTTTCCACTAATTATTAAGAAATATTGGATATAAACAAATTATTCATTATACGTATAACTAAGTAAATATAATTCAGTCAATTTATGAAGAAATATTTTGGGTAAATCTTTTTTTTTTTTTGAAAAGTAATCATCAATTATAATAAGATAGGAATATAGCACGGTAATTTAAATCCAGCAAATATCTTTCACTCTGGGTAGAAACTAAATCATAGCTTTGAATTCTTAGATAGAATATTCTGTCATGAGTCAAATTGGACCACTGTCATGTACTTTGAGTAAAGGTGGGTTACAGCTCGGAGTACTACTGTACTATTGTTTTCCATCTTGGGTGAATTGAGATAGGATATCTCACTCTAGATCAAACTGGGGCATCTACTTTGGTCTAAACTGTGGGTGACTATCTTCTTCATTGAGTAAATCCGGATAGTATACCTTACTTTTGTTGACTCTGGGATATTGCAATGTACTTTGTTTGGTGGTGGTGTCTTGTCCATGGAGCAGATCATATCTATCCATGCACCCTGATCACAATACCGGCCAACTGAGGTGGTGGTGGTGTCTTGTCCATGGAGCAGATCATATCGGTCAATGCACCCTGATCATAATACTGGCCAACTGAGGTGGTGGTGGTGTCTTGTCCATGGAGAAGATCATACCGGTCCATGCACCCTGATCATAATACCGGCCAACTGAGGTATCTTATCCTTATGGAATAATTTTGTGTAAAACTGTGATTGCACATTGCACTTGATAAGTATTGATTGTGTTTTCTCCTGTATAAGTGCTTTCATTCCCCAAAGCTAGAGAATTGAATTGAATTTTTCAACAGAAACTTATATCTGGAAGCCTGATGTTTTGACCTTAATATACTACTTTAGTTTAAATTGAGATAGTATAATTTTATTTAGGGAGAAAACATGGCTACATATTTCCATGTTGTATAAAACTGAACTATGCCTTTAATACTTTAGATGAGGTTGAGATGAAAATTTTTATTAGAAGTGAAGATGGGTCATTGGTCAGGAGAATTTAGGTAAAATAGAACAACCTTTCTATTATAAGTACCTCTGCCAGCATTTCTTGCTTTTACACAGCTTTCAAATCGCTCAGACTGTCTTTGCCTATTTGGTTGAACTTTATTATAGTTTGTATATAAATGGGTGGATGTATATATGTATGTATATAACAACAACAAGCCTTTATTTAGGATCACTGACCCTATACAGGATTCACCAGAGGTATGCATAAGAACAAAGCAGTGAGACAAAGGAAACAACGATATAAACAGAAGAAAAAAAAAAAGAAGAAAAACAAGAAAGAGAAAGAGGGAAGCAAGAAAAACAACACAAAAAGAGTAGCAGTAAGAAAGTGAGGAGTGAGTGTCACTTGGCCTTCTTCTGAGAAATGGACTTGTGGAAACCATATAACGCCGTAGCAATATACTTATTCTGGGTCATATTGTCAATTATTGATGGAAGTGAAGCACTGAGTTGCCCAGTTTTGAGCATAAGGGTTCTTCTTATATGTATGTATATATGTATGTGTAGGCGTGTATGTCTATGTGTGTATAGGTGTATGTATACGTATGTATATGGGCATGAAAGCCCTCCTACAGAAGAAAACACGATACAATACTATCCAAGTTTCACCCCAAGTGTAATAAACAATCAGGTTTACACAAAGTACATTGTAATATCAAAGTTTTAAACTATTATAGACGCGTATGATTACAGATACGTCTTTATTTACACATATGCATACAGGCATACGCATATACATCTTCACGCACCCATATACACAGGCATAAACACATACATCCATGTACAAACGTATACATACACCCATACACACATAGACTTACAGGCCTACAAATACATATATGGATCCACATACACCCATATATATTTATTATGATTATTTTTTGTTTTGTTGTTGAAAAAGAGAGAGAGAGAGGTGCAGTCGTGAAAAAGAAAGATAGTTATTTACTTTTCAAGTAGTTTTTTATTTTGAAATACTTGAAGTAAATTACACATAAAAATTATTTATCACAGCAATATAGAATTTATAGAATGAATTCTATAATCGTGATTTTAAAAAAATAGGTAGGGTTAAATATACATATTTACAACAATAATTAAAGTGGTATGTTCTGAATCTATGGTCATAAAATATAGAACAGTCAATGAATGAAAATGAAATATATGTTTTTAAAAAAATAAAATATTTGCATTTTAGAATATATAATATATACAAACTATAATAACGTTTAACCAAATAGGCAAAGACAGTCTGAGAGGTTTGAAAGCTGTGTAAAAGCGAGAAATGTTGGCAGAGGTACGTAGTGGTCCAAGCAGGAAAGAAATAGCAAAATCAAGGTCTTGCAAATTTCCTCCAAACTTTAGATTAATAATCTATGAATAAGGAAAATAATAAATTAAGATGTCTCACTAAATTTCTTATTGTTTCCTCGCCTTTCTTTTTCTTTTCATTCCAACAATCATTTGTAATTGCACCAGAAATTTTGAAAATACAATAACGTCTTTTTTTTTCTGTCTGGGAATGAATTTTATATAATGCGTTGTGTGTGTGCTGAATCAAACTTATTTTTTGAAATCTTCACATTTCTTTACAGAGGTATTGAGTAGATGAAATTTTATCTTATCAGACTTTTTTTTTTTTTGCTAATCCCTAGTACACGTGATACAGGCCATGATAATCATGGTGAGTAGAAGTAGGCAACTGTTTTTACTGTAAGTGCACCACATGTCTACACATGTGAAAAGTAGTTCGACTTTGCACTTACCAATGTGCACTCACTGGTGGAGTTGGACTTTTGCCTCAAAATATACAAATACAAATGACAATTTCCTTCGCCAAAATTACCACATTTAATATTTAGTATATCTCCTGTAAAAGGATAACTCTCTCTAAAGTGTACTTACTCTTCAACTAGGTATCCTTTACAAAGAGAAATTTGGTATTCATTCTTAAAACGAGGAAGTCTCGAAAACTTTTGTTTCAGATGCAAATGAACGCTTTAACTGCATATTGAACTGGACTTAATATGTATCCGGGTGATCCTACATATTTTGAGGCCTATTAATAAATTATTAAAAAGTTTCAAGAAGATTTGTTAGTATTCAGTTCAGTAGCCTAGTTATGTAAATAGAGCGTTGAAAAGGAGGGACTTGCAAATATTTTAAGTAATATTCTTCAAACATAATTATCGCTGCAATTTCACATACTCAGGTCAGTGAAAATTTACAATATTCTACTTATAAGGCAATAACGCACCATTTATATATAAGAATTGTTCTTATTATTATTTCTTATCTCCACACTGGGTGAAGTAGAATGCAGCTGCCTTTGTCATTAAGACTGGGAGCACTACTCAGTGGCAGGCCGACTTAGCTTTAAAATAAAATGGCCACCTCTGACATGAGGAAAAGACGCCATGTGCAGCCGCTCCTAACATGGAGTACAAACGCTGCACATCCTGTATCCCTGGATTAGGAGCCCTTACAGGGTGCTATCAGCCGGGTCAGCTGAGCCCAGGTTTTTTAGAAAGCTCTTTACTTGTCCCCCTCCTCCTTTTTCATCCGGGCTCATCCGGGTAAAGGCAGAGTTATAAATAAGAAATAAAATATTTAAGCACGAAACTGTTTTCTTTACAAATAGAATAAACTATCTATTTAAACTTATGTTTATATTTTTCTATAAAATACCATTACTAACATTATATCCTTCATATTTCACATATATAAATAGTATCTGAAGATAATTTGTTGGTTGAAAGTAGATTCAGAGAAAAAACACAGTCGCATCAACCAATTTGTATCGTTCAATAGTAGAAGATGGAAGGTCAGATTTCTCTTCCCCATATTTTCATTTGAATATTATTATATATCTTCAAAATTTATTTTATGAATATCACATATTTTAGATTTCTTGAAAAAAGGATACTTCGGCCAGTATAAATCTTTTTATTAACTCGACGTTTCGACAAAAAGCTTTTGTCCTCGTCAGGAGTAAATTTCAAATACTTGTTTGAGGTAGTTGGAATTTCTAAGCTAATATCTTTCCCAGAATATTTTGTATAACTCAATTTTGATGCATTTTACCTAACAAAAGAAGTTAAAGTATTTTGATGGATAACACATTTTGGAATATTTTTCAAATATTTATTTTAGATAGTTGAAATTTCCTCTTAGAAAATTATTTTCAGAATATTAAATAGTCTTAAATGTTGGAACGATTTCAACCAAATAGGTTGATATATTTTGATGATATCGCGTTTTTTGAGTAAATTGCAGACAATGACAATTAATATAATTTTATTGACAACTTATCAATACATGTTAAAGTTCACAATCAGTTATATTTATGGAACAATACTAAATAATTAACAATGATGTTCATTATTAATTTAATATAATTATATATTTTTATATAATAAAACGACATATATTGGATTTTGAAAAAAAAATTCCAAGATCAATACAGTATATTCCTTTTTATTATCTAAATATTAAAATATAGAATTCTCTATAGTCAGAAAAGTTAGATATATGTTATGTATATTGAATATATACAATGGCGCCTCTGCCAGTGTATTGCAGATATTTGTTTGCGAGATAGTAAGACTTTCCGCTTAAAAAAAAATATCATAGAATCTGAATATATCTAAATTTGAATGTGAATTTTTAAAAAAGAGGTTGAAGTTTTGATAACGAATTCTTAGATTTCGTCCAAGGGACAGGTTTGTACACACACACACACCCAACTACCTCTGAGTTGCCCAACGGAAATAAAAAGAAGGGCATTTTGTCCGACGCCGAGTGCCGCGATTGCAATCGTCATAAAAAGTGAAGACAAAAACGGGGGGGAACAATACTGGTCCGTGGATGAAAGAGTTGGGCAGGACTTTTACTGACAGGGGAGTCGTGACCTGCAGGACCTTGTTATGTCGATCTACCTCGCCCTTCCAAACGGCTGGTGGCCGGTACTGACTCTTACAAAGCTAATAATATAAACTCTAATACAGTAGAACCTTCCTTTAGCGGACACTCTTCTAGCAGACACTTCTCTACAAAGAACAGTTTTCATTTGCAAAATTACCATTTTTACTATATAGCAACTCTCCGGTAAGAGGACATCTCTCTAAAAGACACTTTGGCTCTACAATTAGGTGTCCTTTATAGAGAGGTTCTACTTTACAAATAAAAATATCTCAATATTTATTTTTGACAAAATACTTAACTATAATTATTCATGATTTTTAAAAATGAAATGATTTATAATGCAGTATTATCAATACAAATGCGTGCTAAACCCTATCATAAATTTTAATATGGGTACCATTTGTTTTATCTATCCAAATTCAAATGAGGGTATTAACCAATACTTCTTGATGATGTATACATGTTAATAAGAAAATGGACATCATAGTGAGAATGATAGCGAAAGGTAGCATCTACAAGGTCTATCTAGGCACATACAATTGAAGACACCACCAGCAAAACATCCACTTAGATCTACCCACGTTCAATAGAAAAGACACATCATAGTAAATATAAGAGTGAAATTTAGCATCTACAAGGTCTATTTAGAAACATACTGCAACATACTGACGGATAAAGTACGCAGTGAACACTTTAAGCATCTCCACACGATAATCCACCACACTCGCCTCGTCGCAATACCATAGCCCCCTTATATATACAGACATGGCCACATTCGTCCAATGAGAAGGTGAGAGAGATTGATTCACTAACAAACGAAAAACAAAATTCTTCCCACTAAAACCTGAGATAAGATAAAAGTGCAAATATTTGTCAATATAATTTGACAATACAATTTAAGACATCATCAGCAAACTATTCTCCCAGATTCACACACGTACATGGACAAACACAGACCTAAGACAGAATGAAATTAAGACTTAACCATCACCATGTCTACTTACGCACACATACAAATTGTGATATATTTGCAAACCATTTTCTCCGGTTTCAAACCGTATTAATGATGAAGTCTTCCACAAACCATTTTCTAGAATTCACATAGGTGTATATAAGCAAATACGACAAAATGAGAATGGTTTCGACAGTTAGCGTCAACCATATCAATCTATATGTCATTGATTAGTAAATAATAAAATATTGATGAAAATAATTATTCACGTCTTATACAACAGTTTCTTCAATAAATTTTTAAAATTCGCCTATTTTCTAGTTATAATTCTTTTAAAAGCGTTACTACTCAGGTACTCTTTGCATAGAAACATATTTTTTGCTTATCCCTAGTACACGTGATACAGGCCATGATAACGATGGTGGGTAGAAGTCGAAGACTGCTTTTACTGTAAGTGCACTACATGTCTATACATGTTAAAAGCAGTTCGACTTTGCATTAACAAATATATCAGAGCCGTTTGGTTACTTGCACTCGCTGTTGGGGTTGGAATTTTACAAGAAACAAGGGCCATTGGAGCATTTTTTTTTAATCAGAAAAAAGTGCCTAATGCGGGAATCGAACCCAGGTCGTAGCGGTCAAAAACTAACGGTTTAGACCATCCTTCCACCGAGCCTCATATAGAAACACCTATAGAAGAGTAATAAAAAGTGCGAAATCATAAGGCGAAAGGTTTATTTCATAGTATTTTTGAAGAAACTTATGATTTTTCTTCAGGCGGTTATATAACTCAAGACTTTTAGAAGAGTTCTAACTCGAAATATTGCGAGTTCCAATAAAGTTTAGAAGAAAAGTATTACGAAGTACGTAAATCATTATTATAAAATGTCCATATCTACACCTATACAAATGATGATATCATCAACAAACCATTCTCTCTCCCAACCAGAGAACTAGCGCCAGGAAACTCTAATTGTCGACCAGGTCTCCACTTTGACTGCTGAGGTCGCAGCCTAATTGGATTAACGCCTAGCTACTTAGTCGGTCCACTTAGGATAATGTCTCGTGGTGGGCAAATCTCTTCCTCTATGGGTCGTTCCTATGGACTCTTCGAACCCTTTCTCCACACCATTGGAATGGCTTCAATTATATTCTTGTGTTCATTTAAAAAAATACAGAGATATATATAAAATTACAATGGTCATAATGACGATTAGGATTGTCTTGTTTAAAGGCTGATGTGTTCAAATAAAGAAACAAAAATATTTTACCAAATCGATGAAATAAATTTAAAATTGGATGATAAAAAATGTGTTCAAAAATAGGTATTACACATCAATCTTTATATAACGATTCATCTAAAAGACATATTGACCTTTTTCTAAAATGTAAAGAAAACGTCTTTAGATAAATTGCACTCAGTCTAATTTTACACTCATGGACAAAAATAAAAGAAGTGGAAAATCTTTAATATCGCCGGTTGTCTGTTTCTTTTTGGAGTAGAAATTGGTAAATTATTTCATACTTGGTTATTTCGTGTGTCTTCAATAAAGCCACTGCGTTTCAAATATTTTTCAAAGTTATTGTCTCCATTGTCATTTGTCTTCATGAGTGTATTTTTTATACTTTCATTGTTCATTTAAAATGACCATTTCTCTGAACATGTCTTATTGATTATTCTTGAACCTTTGCACACCAATATAAATCAAGCTAAGTTCTAAATATGCATTATATATTTTTAGTAGAGAGAGATAGATTAGCCTAACCCGTGAAATATTATTATAATTATTATTTATATTCAAAGGGGACTCTATATTACATCCTATGATATATTATGATGCATTAGCGCGCAATCTGTTTACAAAATTCGAAACTATTATTGACGCGTATGATTCTTTTTAGAAATAAACCTTTCTACTGTCCTTAATATTTCCATTGCAGTAAGGACAGTAGAAAAGGTTTATTTTTAAAAGAATCATACGCGTCTATAATAATTTCGAATCAAATGGTATATATTAATTTGAATATTAATCTACAAAGAACGAAGAGAAAATTAGAATATATTAAGATGACTATAGCATGCAGAAGAACTTTAAAAAAACATTTGGCTTGCTTCTTCTGCTAACATGTTTCATCCTTAGATTTTGAATCTATATCAATTATAAACTGTGCAAGACAAAGTATTAGAGAATACTCTTATCTATATTAAGGAGAGAATTAGCCAAATAGGAAGGAATTTCGGTTGATTTTTTTTATTGAGGGTTCATCTCAGTTGGAACATCTACCAAGCAGTAGTTCTGAAGAGCCACCAACCATCCAAGATAGAGAACTTCGGGTAGACCGCGACGCAATATTCAACTTACTAGTTACTTCAAAGACTGTGATTCGTCTTAAAGGGAAGAAGTATTGTGTATTGACAACTAAGTATTGTTGTCATTGACTTGTTTATCATTATACATGTATATAAGCGAGACTAAATGAAGAAATATCTTCTTGTGTCACCTTCACTACCCAACCAAGATAGAGGATCGTAACTTACGGATAGACTTCGACGCAATATTCATAACTTCCTAGTTACCTCAAAGACTGTGACTTGTCTTAGAGGGGAAAAGTATTGTATATTGACAACAGAGTATTGTTGTCATTGACTTATTTATAATCAACATACATATATATATATGTAAAAACAAATAAATAACTATCTTCTTGTGTCACCTTCACTACCAATCTAAGATAGAGAGCCAGAATTTCGAGATAGAATCCGACGCAACATTCACAACTTCTTTGTTACCTCAAAGACTATGATTTGTCTTAAAGGAAAGACGTTTTGAGAATAAAGTATTGTTGTCTTTGACTTGTTTATCATCATACGTGCATATAAGTCAGACCAAATAAAGAACTATCTTCTTGTGTTAACTTCACTACCCAAACAATATAGAGAGCCAGAATTTCGAGATAGAATCCGACGCAATATTCACAACTTCTTTGTTACCTCAAAGACTGTGGCTTGTCTTAGAGGGGAGAATTATTGTGTATTGATAGCAGAGTATTGTTGTCATTGACTTGTATATAATTATCATACATGTATAAAAGTCACACCAAATAAAGAACTATCTTCTTGTGTTACCTTCACTACCAATCCAAGATAGAGAGCCAGAATTTCGAGATAGAATCCGACGCAACATTCACAACTTCTTTGTTACCTAAAAGACTGAATTGTCTTAGAGGGGAGAAGTATTGTGTATTGACAACAGAGTATTGTTGCCATTTACTTATTTATCATTATCATACATGTATAGAAGTCAGTCCAAATAAAGAATAATCATTTTGTATCACCTGTTTGCCTTTCTTTAAATCCTAAATGCCATCGAGGATATAAGATTACCTATAGAAATCTCTCTCTCTTCGAAGCTTTCTTTACAGGAGAACAAAAGCATCAAAATACTAATTTAGTCAAAATTTAAACTTTGTTTTAAAAGATATTCCTTACGAAGGCCTAAATGGTAATGACTTCTAATCATGAAATTTCTGTCTTTGTAACTATAATATAAAATAGAGGTTGGATACGTATGAAGGAACTGTAGATATGGAATAAGACTGTGAAAAAAAAGTAGAGCACGTGCTCTTTAAACTGGATTCTAATATCTATAATATGGAAGCGTGTTTTTCAATAATGAAATTGGTCTATGGGGGCTGTCATTAGAACAAAGTTTTTGTAGGGAGCTTAATTATATGGTCAGGGAGATCACAGTACAATAGGAGAGGGGGCCTTGGCCGCACCTTTCAATCCTACTTCGGCTTCAGGATAAGTCAAGTGGCCGTCGTCTGTGGTCGTCCCTTGCGACATATCATCAGTCGATATGGTAAACTATAGAATTCCAATAAATTCTGTAACTTTATCTCTATTATTGTTATTTATAAGCGTCATTGAAGTCGATCTACTTGCTACAAGTACAAGAGTTGACTCCTTCTGCGTTTGTAAAACAAAAATGTAAACTTTCTGTTTAACTGATTCCTCGCTATGTTTAGAATGAAAATAGACATGGGCAATTATTAACGAATTTATAAATTCAGTCAATTAAAGATTAAATTGAATTGAAAAAGCTTGGCTCACACATAAGAGATGAACCTTCCCAGCAATTTTTCCAATTTAATTTTAGATTATTATTAAATGGTTCACCATTGAGGAGCCAACCATTTTATTTATTTGCCATCTCCAGCTGAATAATTGCATAAAAAAATATTTTTATATCAAAATTTAATTTGCGTTAAATTGTTCAATACTCAACATACAAAGGGATCTCTGTATATTGCTAATTTAGAATTCTAAATGAGATAACAACAATTCTAAAATTCTTTAAAAGATAACAACACAAATATTTTTATTAAAACATAAATTAATAGAAGGTTTTGAAAAAAAACTTTTATCAGCGTGATGTACATTATAGTGAAACTAATAAATAAATTTTAAAAGGATTTTCCGGAATCTTCTATCATTACTTTTGAATGGTGAAGATCTAAAAGAAATTTCGAACGCTGGAGTTCTAGAAGAACTTTGAACGGTGAAGATTTAAAAGGACTGTTGAACGCTGAAGATATAGAATAACTGTATAACACATGAGGTCAGAAATGGAGTTTGTAGTGGCTCTGGAATTTCTCTTAATGATTCCTGCGATGATTTTGCAGAAATTGAAATATATAGGACTCTAATATTAGTGGTTTGTAGTTATATATATATAATGGATATTCTGGTACTGTCTTATTGAAATTATAATTACACACTTTTTAGAATTAATTATTTATATATAGGTTCATTCTGCTATATACATAACTCCTGCCTAAAAAACGTCGGTGGACGAGTGGGTAACACCCTCGATTCCCGGAAGCTATGAACCGGGATCTAATTTCGCGTTAACAGTTTGTTTAATATGTGAATAACCTTCACATATTATTCATTGTGGCAAATATCATAAACTAGGTTGCTCTTTTTGACCATTATCTAATATTCTGTCTTAATCTATTATGATTATAGAGATATTCTTTGTTCATTTTTAGTCACCAAATATATATAAAAGAACGTTGCGAGGAAGGTCGATCACAGAATATGATGTGCAACATGCCCCAACACAATAAACCGTACAAAAACCACCCTAAAACACCCTACACTTATTCAAATGACAGCGTAAACCTTTCACAATGGGCAGGTCCAACTCTGCGTGACATGTTGACGTGACGGCTTACATCAATATTTTTAATTCTTTCTTCTCTTTCTTCACATTATACTGGTATCAGTTTTACCTTGAACCCAACTTTTACTTTCTATATCCTTCTATCTGTACATATATATAAATATTTATATATGTTATATAAAAATACTATTTAATTTTAAATTATAATTTCATAGATCCAAATACTCTGCTAAATCGACCGCCAGAGGTCACTCTTCCCCTATAAAAACTCATTGTTGTTCTATGCCAATGGCCGGCTCAAACTTTTGTACATTATGTAAATAAGCTTTTCATTTTTTTATTCTTACGCCTTAAGCCAGGCAGTACTTTTATCAAATTATTTTTTCTTTATATATTATAAGTTCAATTAAAGCAATTTCTAATCTTTACTATTTTTATTATTTTACTTCCAAGATTTTTACCACGACTGCATCACCAATACCATTTAGTACTAAAAAGAACCAGCAAATAATTCCATGGCATAATCCTCAACATGATCTAAATTCAAGCAGAAAATATATTTTCTTTATTTTATATAATATATATATATATTATTTAAAAAAATGTTCTGCTGATATTTTGATTATCTAGAGGATTATTCTATGGAATTATTTGCTGGTTTTTTTACTACTAAATCGTACTGGTAATGCATTCGTGGCAATAATCTTGAAAATTAATAATAAAAATAGTTTTGATCAGTAATTGCTTTAATTGAGCTAAAGGAATATATAAAAACATAATTTGATAAAATTACTGCCTGGCTTAAGGCGTAAGAATAAAAAAATGAAAACTTATTTACATAATTTACAAAATAGTTGAGCCGGCCATCGGGAAACAACAACAATAGGTCTATATAGGGAAAGCGCGACCTCTGGCGGTCGATTTAACAGAATATTTTAATCTATGAAATTATAATTTTGAAATAAAATATTTTTTCTATAACACATATATATATATTTTGAGTCAAAAGGCGATCCATTAATTAAGATTATATAAAAGGGCGTACCTGGATCTGTAAAGAAAAAAAACAATGATAAAGAGGGAGCAATCCCTCGAAATATTTTGAGAAATTTTTTTTTTCTTTACAGATCCAGGTACGCCCTTTTATAAAAACATATATATATTATATAAGAATGTCATTTCATTTTTAAAAATATAATTTCTAGAAAAAACTACTCTGTAAATTCGGCCGCCAGATGTAGCTGTTTTCCCTATATTAAACTCATTGTTTTTTTTCCCGATGGCCGGCTCAAATATTTCTATACATATGTAAATATATCTTTCATTTTCTTTATTCTTACGCCTTAAATCAGGCAATACTTCATCAAATTATGTATTTTATAAGATTAATTAAAACAAACTAGCAAATAATGATTTAAACAGTTTTTATTATTTATACCATTTTTGTAATATCACAAATATACTCATGTATCTAAAAATAATCAGCAAGTAATAATTATATAACTCTAATTCCAAAATCAACAGCAGAAATCTCTTTTGTAATATATATATATATATATATATATATATATGGAAAAAATAAAAAAATACCTTAAATACCCATTTCTTGGTTTCTCAGGAAGCCTCTGGGACTAAAAATTGGTCTTTGAGGTACAGTCTGCACCACGCTGACGAGGGATAACAGCCCGAAACGTAAGACTTGAGCCAGGCTTTCCCATTAATTTTTTTCCATTGCAGTAAGGGCAGTAGAAATTGTTTAATTTCAAAAAGAACTTTAGGCGTCTAAAATGGTTTCTAATTTTCATCTATATCTGTAATATAACAACAACAAACCTTTATTAAGGATACTCGTCACATACAGGATTATCCCAGATGAGTAAACATAAATTCCCAGATAGGTAAACAGAAATAAAAATAGCAGTTATCTACAGAAAGTGAGATTAAGATCGACCTTTCTTCAAGTTGGAACCATCATTTATGTTTCTCCTATTGTCTGTGCTATTTTACAGAATTTGTTAAAGGCTAATGCATCAGGTTTAATTTTCACTACTTTTTCTATTAGAATATATGGTGAAAAATTGGTACATTCTATTTTAAACATGTTGCATTATTGCGCTAACTTTATTTTAAAATATCAACTAGTCATAAAGCGAGTGTTTCCTTTGGAAAAAAAATGTCTACAATCCTTACCAGGATGGTAAAAATATTGTGAAAGCCTTGTTCATCGGAAGTGAACTCTTCAGCGTTTGTCAGTTTAATCTAACATACCATTCTAATATTATATTTACAATACTATAGTATTTAACTTATCTCAACCCATAGTGTATTATGACAATATCCATATAGTAAATACCAAATACATTTAATAGAATCTATGATACCCAAACGGCAAAAAAGCATACAGATGCATAGAAATATCAGAAACATATGAAATAATATGGACAAATACAACCCCATAGGTGTAGGCAGTCTTCTATATATACCATAATAGTTCACTAATTTATTGGGTTTAATTTGAGATCTCGAGATATCATTCAACCAGTACGTATCCTCCACTATGCACGTATATTTTCAAAAATTGTTTATAACACACAAAGAGTGTAATATATAATTTTCTCCCCCTTTCAATATCATTAATATTTAAAATATGTAAAAATTAATTTGTATATAAAAATAGTATATATATCATAAATTTATTATCGTGATACTCCTGTTGAAGGACTGAGAAGTCCAAAGCTTGAAAATAAAATAAATTAACAAGAAACCTAACCCTGGAAGCTTTATTTATTTTATAACAATACTATAGAGTTTTGATGGACTCTAGGAGATGTATTTCCCACGTAGTAAAGATAAATTCCATTGAAATTAAAGTGAGGTATGAGAAATAAAGAAGTCCTTGGCTCTCAACTCTCAAGAATAAATTACTAGCAATTCTCTTTAATGAATTCAACATCCATTGATATTGAAATTACAAGCTGTGGGTTGGTAGACTCAATTTACTAAGTCTTAAAGCTCTCTATAACATTGAAAAGGTTCTATACTTTAAATTGACCTTTTATCCATCATATATAAGGTGGTTGGTGGAGAAATGTCATAAACTATCGTTTTTGGATAGCAACGATCTGAGATCTAATCCCCGCATTTGGCACTTCGTACCGTTCTGCTTGGTACAGCATGTTGGTAGGACTAGAAGACCATTATCTAATGGCCAATTAGTCGAGGTAAGATATAGCATTTGGCACTTTTTTTATTTGAGAAAAATGCTTCAATACTTCAAATTCTTGTAATAGTCCACCCCTATCAATGAGTACAAGTAACCAAATAAGGGCTCTGGCATAGTGTGAATTTTGAAAACGAAATGATTTCATTTTGGATAGACATGTGATGCACTTTCAGTAAAAGCAGTTACTAAGTAGCTAACATGATTATCATGGTCAGTACCACATGAACAGGATATAATTTTAAAAAAGATTTACTCTTGGTGCTAGTGTTCAAAGAACTTCCCTCATTGCTTATCTTATAAAATGTTGATTTTGGTATTGCCTTATATAAATTGATGTGTCATTCTGAAGTTCGTCTTTCCTGATTTTCTACGTTACAATATATATTTTGAATATAATTAATCAAGACTCCAGGGAAAAGTGTCTTTTCTTTGAAAAAAGATAAATGAAATGACAATGATGAAAATGAAAAGGCACTTTTCCTCGGAGACCTGATTAATTTCACTCAATATTGATATAAGAAAATTATTTTATAGAACAATATATATATTTTTATCAAGCTAAACGATATACAACAAATACAAAAACCTGTTTAAAAAAAAGTCAATATAACTAAACAAAACAGTAGCTGAATCTCATTTCCCACTTTCCAATACCTTAAAGAAAGGAATTCTTGGTATTAGCACAAAGGATCTTGAATAATACACAAAAGTAAGATAATATCAAAATAAAAATAATGAAAGAGATGAAAATCTTTAATTAATTCTCTAATTTCCCATGGTTTAATTTACCCTTTCTCTTTATTTTCTCTTTTTTTATGCACATACTTATTAAAATAATTATATTTCTTTAACAATTAACTCTATTAACTTTTCTATCTTTGTTGAGAACAATTATATTTTGATTATATTCAATACCTCGTACACATAAATACTATTATTTCCATGATTAAAAATAAATTTGAAAATTAAGTATTGGTTTTTATAAATAGATAGCTCTCCTTTATTCATTCGAATCTATATTTAAGACATATGTTTAATGAATAAAAACTGTATGAAACTATAGCTTTAATAATAATATAATATTGATAAATTATTTATGAATTTTCTAGATAGCTCATTGCATATCTTCCTCTCTTTCTTCTTACCTTCAATTTTTACCAACATCAGCATCTTTTATAAGACATTTTCTCTCATTATAGGTCCAAAGTAGGTCAGTTCTTGTTTACATATTTGGGATTCTAGTGATCTAATAGAAGAACTTTCATTTATGATTGAAAATGTTGTCCTTTTATACACTAATACCTCGCTTTGCGTCGTTTCGTTTTGCGTTTTTTTCGAAGTTGCGTCGCTGCTTAATTTTTACTGATTTTCACTGTGCGTCGTTAGATTTTCGAAGTTGCGTTGTTTTGGATTAGAGTCTTTAATTTTTATTTTTGATTTTTTTTCCCTAAAATATGGCAACATCTTTGTTTTTGATTGCGCCTTCACATATTTTAACTTTGCGTCGTTTCAATTTGCGTCGTGTTTTTTTGGAACGTAACCCCGACGAAAAGCGAGGTATGGGTGTATATCCATGGCTCTCTTAGTAGCTTTCTATATGTCAATATTTTAAAAATTCAATTATATTTTCTTTTCTGAGAGTCAAGATCTCACATCTATAAATAGAGTGTAGAAATCAGCATTAAGAACATGTACAAAGTGTTCAAGATTTATATATGTAAAATGAATTGTTATGTTGATAAGGTACAATTTGGATTATAGATTATAAACACAAGGTAATAAGACAAATTCCAAATATCTGTAGGTCGGTAGACTCAATCTACTAAGTCTTAAGGCTCTCGATAACATTGAAAATGTTCCTTACTTTAAATTGACCTTTTATCTATTATATATAAGGTGGTTGATGGAGGAATTCCATAAACTATCGAGTTTCGATAGCAACCATCCAGGATCAAATCCCGCATTTGTCTTTTTTTTTTTTTGAGAAAAAATTGATTCAATAGTTGAATTTTTGTAATATTCCACACTTATCAATGAATACAAGTAACCAAATCAAGGTTCTGGCATAGTTTATATTATAATATAGATGGATTTATTTGGATTTGGTCTTAATACCTTTTGTGTTCCATTTATGTTAAATTATTTTATTGCGACATAACTAAATTACTAGTTCAGATAACCTCCATTATCTGAATCCATTTTGAACTCTGAAAAGCTATCTTAATGATCAAGTTGGTGGCATATATGGTGCTTAGAAAGTAAACAGAGACTTACAAACTTCCAAATATTAGATTTAAAAAAAATTTCTATTTTGATTTACACTATATGAAATATTGCATTTGTGTTTATATTTAAACTCCAATAAAGATTTTTATTTATCTTAAAGTGGATTCGAATGTCATCCTATTTTTCTACACGTAAGAATGAGAAAAAATGAAAATAAACTCTCATGAAAAAAACTTAAGGAAGTGGAAATTCTTTGATGTTGCCTGTTATCTATGCCTGTATAAGAAGACTGAGGCAATTTTGTTCACACTTGGTTATCTCGTGTTTCTTCAATAAAGGTCACTGTGTATAAAATATCTTTCAGAGTTATTGTCTGAATTCCAATATACATGCTAAAAGGTACAACTTTCTTAAGTTTTGTCCATGAGTGTATATTTCAGAGTTATTGTCTGAATCCCGATATACATGCTAAAAGGTACAACTTTCTTAAGTTTTGTTCATGAGTGTATATCTCAGAGTTATTGTCTCAATCCCGTTATACATACTAAAAAGTACAACTTCCTCAAGTTTGGTCCATGAATGTATATTTCAGAGTTATTGTCTTAATCACAATATACATGCTAAAAGGTACAACTTCCTCAAGTTTTGTCTTTAAGTGTAATTAGAATCTTCTGATCAAAAGAGATGGGATTTTTCAACATTAACAAAAGAGCAGCCGACATAATGGTCATGTCAAGGGGAAGTTTGTCTGTCGCAAGAACACAGTAGAATTGTCTACTGCACGTTATTACATCACAGTACTAAACGGCCAAGAATTATCCTTCCCATACTTGACAGCACTTACATTGTTGTAATTATTAAACTACAATTTGAAGTTGATCGGCTTCCGTATCATGTTATTAAATCATGTAATGAAAGTAAATTACCCTTGTGATTTTATTGTTTGTCAAAAGGAAAAAGTAACCATATAAGGATGCAATATCTTTGTATCGATAAAAGTTTGATAGATTTAAATGTGTGCTTGCAGAAATTGAACATTAAATTGTGCTATTTCTTGTTGCATATAATAAGAGAATGTATTTTTATAGAAGATTCGCAAACACTTCATATATTTGAAATAATATTACAAAAGTTAAGTTTGTATTATATATAAAAGAAACTTCCATGCTTTTAAATCCTTTCATTTTATATGTATAGGTGGCGCGGTATTGTTTTGTGTTAAAAGTGAATTTGTACATGGATCAAGTGGATAAATTGAGAAAAGGGGGTGTTGCACGATCAAGGAAATTACCTTTTTCTTTTTATATATTGTTGCATTTAAAAAAGAATAATATCAAAAAATTTATAAAAGTTTAGAAAGTCTTCATTTATTTGATGGGAAATATCAGATAATGCACTTATTTTAATGTATATTATATTTGAGTATTATTTAGAGAAAGGTTAATGAAATTTGATATTTATAAAAGAAAGATAATTTTAAGAAAAGGTTCATTTATTTGCTTATATATCTATAGGGTAAGAAAATATGTAAAAGACGTTTATCGTATTCATAGAATAGTGGATATAGCCACTGGACATGCGTCGGACCTGGAGTTGTCCTTCATAGTACGTCCGTTATACAATACTGCGTACTCCAACCACAAACATTGACACTACAGAGCTCAAATGTATCTATCTTGTATGTGATAATTCCCGTGCAAGATTACTTAGTCTTCTATAGTATGTCCTTCATCTAAGACAGCGTGTTTCAACACAGGAACTCGGTACAGTAACTGTGATCTTACAGAAGGTACTGTAGCGGTACTTTAGAGTACGACCGCTCTACAATACTACCTACTCCAACCACAAACATTGATACTACAGAGCTCAACTTTATATATCTTGTATGAGATAATTCCCGTGCAAGATTACTTAGTCTTCTATAGTATGTCCTTCATGTAACACAGCGTGTTTCAACACCGGAACTCTGTACAGAAACTGTAATCTTACAGGAGGTATTGCAGCGGTACTTTAGAGTACAACCGCTCTACAATACTATGTACTCCAACCACAAACATTAAGACTACAGAGCTCAACTGTATCTATCTTGCATGATATAATTCCAGTGCAAGATTACTTAGTCTTCTATAGTACGTCCCTCATGTAACACAGCGTGTTTCAACACTCGAACTAGGTACAGCAACTGTGATCTTACAGAAGGTACTGTAGCGGTACTTTAGAGTACGACCGCTCTACAATACTACCTACTCCAACCACAAACATTAAGACTACAGAGCTCAACTGTATCTATCTCGCATGATATAAACCCCGTGCAAAATTACTTAGTTTTCTATAGTATGTCCTTCATGTAACACAGCGTGTTTCAACACGCGAACTCGGTACAGAAACTGTCATCTTACAGAAAGTACTGTAGCGGTTCTTCAGAGTACGACCACTCTACAATACTACGTACTACATCCACGTACAACTCTGCCGTTATAACCTTACGTCGCCACACAAAGTAGAGCCGCCACAAAGAGATCTGTAATTTGACGCCCACTCCCTACAATTTCAGTTCCATATCTCAGTCGGCGGGGTTATGAGGTAATAGGCGATGACATTCCTCGGCGCCAAACGGATCCTTTGTGACTCAAAAGGCCGTCATCATTATAGAGGGAGACAGCGGGCAGACGGATGGATGAGTCGGCGCCTGGCGCCACTAATTGCCGCTCCGCTCCGCCCCCTAGCGGCGGTACGGACAACTAACTGCCCAATTTGAAATGTATCACGTGATGCAATCCTAAACGAGACCTAAAAGACACCAAACCAGGTCGTCGGTAGATTCCTGTTTTAAATGGCAACGACAAGACGGGCAATCCTCATTGTTTCATTGGACTCTAATCGCCAGTATAATATTTCAATCAAGACATTCCACAACAAGGAAACGTTTCTTTCAATAAAATTTGGCCTAGCTTTCAAGCTACAGGCTCTTCCTCAGACCCTTCGAAATAGATATTTACAAAGGTGAAAGCTTCTTTGTTCGATTTTCATTAACATAAATCTCGCCCAGTTCTACCACTGGTGTAACTAAGGTTGTTGTCGTGTCCAATGAAGGGCCTCAGATGTCTCCATGCATCTCTATCACAGCAGTCGCAATGTCCACTATCTTGGGTGTGTAAGGCTGCTGCTCTGAGTCCATGTCAATTATCTGTTGTTGTCGTGTCCAATGAAGAGCCTCAGATGTCCCCATGCATCTCTATCACAGCAGTCGCAATGTCCACTATCTTGGGTGTGTAAAGCTGCTGCTCTGGGTCCATGTCAATTATCTGTTGTTGTCGTGTCCAATGAAGAGCCTCAGATGTCCCCATGCATCTCTATCACAGCAGTCGCAATGTCCACTATCTTGGGTGTGTAAAGCTGCTGCTCTGGGTCCATGTCAATTATCTGTTGTTGTCGTGTCCAATGAAGAGCCTCAGATGTCCCCATGCATCTCTATCACAGCAGTAGCAATGTCCACTTTTTGGGTGTGTAAAGCTGCTATTCTGGGTCCATGTCAATTTTATGTTATTGTTGTCGTGTCCAATGAAGAGCCTCAGATGTCTTCATACATATCTATCACAGCAGTCTCAATGTCCTCTATCTTGGGTGTGTAAAGCTGTTGTTCTGGATCTATGTCAATTTTCTGCAAGGGTGCGGTCATTACTGGACATGAGAATATATGGGCAGATGTTAGTTCCACACCAGGACAGTTGCATGTTCTATATAGGTTCCTGTGCCATCTGGATGTATTATCATTCCTTTATAGTGTTTCGTTCCAAGTCTTGTGTAATAATAAATAATAAAAAGGCTATAAAGCGCTATCTATATATAAAAAGTAAAACTATTTAGCACACGAATATCTCTTTTATACATAAAGACACTCTACTGACCATAATGCGATTTAAAAATGTGGAAGGGTCTGGCTCATCATTGGTGAAAACTCCAAGCGGTAAGGTCAATTTAATAAAATAAAAACGCTTTTTAGACCTATAATACTGTATTGGACGATTCTGACGACATCAAGGAGTGGAATTCTGGTTATGTTATTCAAGAAAACTATAGACAGAATATTTTAGGACAGTAGAATTACATAGATATATTTGCATTAAGTAACGCTCTTCCTCAATAATAAGGACAGGTATAGCTTTCGTTAAGTTTCTATGAACGACGGGTCGTAATGATCACTAGATTGAAACCTCTTGCAAAACTGGGAAAGTTAGAAAACCTGTGATTTAATGATATTTTTCAATGAAGATATTCTTCACTCTTGTCCTTATACAGTATATCGACTGTTTATCTGTCCTTTATTTCTTTATTTCAACTTAGAGCGCTATGTCCCCCTAGGGACACTTGCACTTTAAACATAAACAAAATTTTTAATGAAAAGAAAGAAAGATATTTAAATATGTACAGAATTAGTATGCAAGTTAGTTAGTTGAAAGGATAAAATATATATATATATCAACACAATTGATATATGTACAAAGGGTTGGTATGCAAATTTAGTTAAATGAAATCAAATTGAAAATTATTGTGTGTATTCGAGAAAAGCAATTTACAGATTAAAAAAAAAAGGTTTTAAGGAATATTTTTGAATGAAAATATGCTAGATATTAGAGAATTATTCAGTTAAAAGAATACTAAAAATAATTAATTTCTAAATAAAAGCGTTCCAATAGAATTTAGTAGTTTTTTTTAAATATAAAATTCTGTACTTGAATATTATAATATACTTGAATACTGTTGTGTCTTTGCATATTTTCTCTTTGCATATTTGTTCTTTGTGTACAATTTATACAGTTTTAATATAACGTATTTGTGCTATAAATAGAATGTAAGAATAAAGTTAGGCAGTCGAACCTTAGGAATAGGGTAGTCTTGTTGCCTTAAACTTCTTTCGTGGCCCGGAGTGACATGACAAATACCATGACCAAGATTCCCCCTTACAGTATTAGCGACTGATTTTTATATAAGTAAATCTCATATCTACGCATGTAGAAAACAGTTAGACTCAGTTGAACTTATAAGTATACAGAACCAAGTTACTTACACTTACTTTTTATTTAACAAATGCAGAGTACACGCTATATCCACAATTCGGATATTTGCGTGTGAAATATATACATTTAAATAAAAGACAAAAAAGAAAAAAGTAGTTTAAAGAGATATATACATATTTACATATCAGTATGCAAATTGTTACATTAGTAGTCACTTATTTAGTTAAGTACATTCTGCAGAATTTGTTGAATCTTTTTGGTGTATGTCCTTAGTGTAAACCAGATGTTGCATATTTGTTATGGGAAGTTGATTTAGTTCCCTAAGGTCAGCGGTCAGCGGACTTACACTTACTGATTGGTTCGAATATCTGAAAGATGTTTCTTACCTTATTCTGATCATTTCGAAATTCTAATTCTTTGATATAGCATTCATTGAAAATTTATAAATTATTTGAAAAGCACTTCCTAATTATATCAATATACTTTTAACACAGAGCAATAATTCAACATATTATTTGACCTAGAAACCGTAATAAAATGAATATAACACAATTTTAACGCGGATGTGCTTGCTAAAGCAAGCCTCTCATTAGATCCATCAGTCAATTCTCCCCTTTTTCTTACTATTCTCTTTCCATTCATTTTACTTTCAGAAGTTTCTTCATCAATCTATTTCATCTAAATATTCACGATTCAATACTCCTGTCATTTTCTGATCATCTTCAACAGGTATTATTTCTCAACTAATCTTCTTAAAACTTCTTTATTCTTAATTCTATAAAAACTGCTCATAATAACTACTAAATATTTCAATATATTATACATAAATATCGAAAAATTCCCATATTTGTAAATTGTTTTGTAATTAGATCAATCCATTAATAAATCTTCAATTAAAAAGGCATATATTGGATCAAAATATCATATATATTGATATATATATATAATAAATAAATGATAAAATAAATTATATTTTGATCCAAAATATGCCTTTCAAATTAAATATTTGTAAATATTTCTTGTAAGAAATAGTTAATTGTTTTAATTAAGCCCGTTGAAAAGAGCGATTATCGCTTGAAACCCAGCATTTTGAAATGAAAAGAAACTCATTGTGAGAAAATATTGGTAGTTTTTAAACGCTTTTCACAATCTTATCTTAAATAGATCAATATTATTTAGATGATTATCCAGATTTCAATATTGGAGTTTTATATAAGAAAAGAAAAAACAGAGTATAACTATATAGCGTGTTAATTATCATTATTAGTAATCATTAAAGGGATTAGTAATTTGTGGATGTTTACAATATTGAGTAGTCTTAATTTTTGATTTAAACAAAAAAACCTTAATAATAATTAATCCATTTTATATAAAAAAGGATAAAATCAAGAGGCTGAAATAAAATCAGAAGAATTATCTATTTATGAAACTAAACATGAGTTTCGAAAATGGTTTTATTTCAATTTAATAGAATACAAAATCAATATGGACACGACAACAACAAAAAATTCAATAGGAGTTAATTTTTATACATTTATAAAGAGATCTCTATAAGCTTTTCTGGAAAAAAGAAAATTCAACAAGGTACGGGTTATTGACCTCCGTCAAGGTGATGAAGGTACTTCAAAAATTGATCATCATGTAGTATTAAATCTCTCCGACATAGAGGTCATTCATCAAGGAATGTCATTTCACCCTGTTCTAAGAATTTCTATTCATATCTATATATCTTCTAATTTTATGTTATTTTTTATTCGATTGATTAACAATAATTTTTACCTTGGTCTGCCTTTCTCTTCATTATTCACATCCTTCTAGTATTTTTAGTTTTTTATTTTTTTTTGTCTATATAATTTGTAAAACTTGAATTTACTCGCTATTTGGTGTAACCGCTGAGATGGTTCATTACTGATAAGCAAAACCCTCTCATTCAATAATCATTCTACAAGATAAGATACGTCAGAAGGACGAAAGATATGTCAGAAGGGCCTCCATTAAATCATATTATGGGTGATTTTATTCGCGTCAATACGTTTGATATAACTATAGGAATTCCTATTTTGAAAATGGTGGACTTATGAAAGGAATTTTCAGACTTTACAACACACCACATAAAAGTTTACAAGATAAATTTCAAATTAATAAATACTGCGTAACGTATCAGAGTAACAGCGTTGTAGCCATCAACAGACACCAGAACTTTGGGTGAATGGAAACGTTGTTACCGAAACATCATACGATTTATTAATTTGGATATGGTATTATTACCTTATGTTTCTAATCTATAATTCGTATTGTACCGTATCATTTAAAATATATTAAATACAATGTCATAAATGGTTGTTAATAGGTTTATCGCTATAGAGACCAAATGACCGTATAAAAAGGGTAAACCAGGAAGTGTGTGAAGACATTCCAGAGATAAATGCCTCAAGAACCACCAGCAGGATGTGCTGAGGTAATGGTAGAACACGATGACTTGTGGAATTCGACAGCCTTCCGTTCACCATAGTCTCTGCTATAGTTCAAATTTACAATTGTGTGGATGATTCTTCAAACAATATTCAAATAAAACATGTTGAATCCAACAAATAAATACTTATAAATTCAATTTCCACCTACCGATAAAATTTTAAACAATTAATTAACATAAATATAGAGGCTGTCTGGTTGGCATTCATATTTCTTGAAAATAAAGATACTTCGGCCATAAATCTTTTTATTACCTCGACGTTTCGACAAAAATCTATTGTCCTTGTCAGAGATTCTTATTGAAACGTCGAGGTAATAAAAATATTTACTGGCCGAAGTATCTTTCAAGAAATTAATTTTCAGGCAATGTGTTTCTTTTCACACATATCATCAAGATTTATTTCTATAGACCTTACTGTGATAATATGAAATATTGTTTATTATCATGAATAAAAACTAGGTAATGTTAAAAAAAAAGGTTTTGTTCAATTTGATAGCTCAATAATGCTATATGTTGTATTTGGATTTTTTAAATTAGTATATATATATATTAGTAAATTAATGTTTGATGATATTTAAAAGAAGCGCATTGCCAGTAAATTTATTTGTGTAAAATTTATATATATATATATATATTTGATATTTGAAAAGTAAATTTGGCGTATTACATACCTTTAACCTAAAATACTTATTCCTTGATTTGTCAGGAGGCCGAGAAGACTTGCATTTTTTTGTTTGTTGACGTAGATCCTGCATCAGGTTGACGAGGCCTAATAGTCTGAAACGTATACGTGGTTAGCTTTTCTTGATTCATCAAGAAAGTAGTATTTTATCAATATTCTGTAATAATTAAAATATCAATGAGTAGTTTATATTTATTCCAACAGATAATGTAACTCATAGCAACTTTCAATTGTTCGATCAAGAGATGCCATAATATCCTTCTTTATTTATTTTTCTCATATCTCATCAGTTCCAATATAGAACGGTATTTAATATATTTATTATTATGGTACTAAAATAATCTACAAAATTAATATATATTATACAGTAGAACCTCCCTTTAGAGGACACCTCTCCCCAAAGGACAGTTTTAATTTATAAAATTACCATTTTTACTATTTAGCAACTCTCCAGTAAGAGGACACCTCTCCCTAAAGGACACTTTGGCTCTGCAATTAGGTGTCCTTTACAGGGAGGTTCTACTGTATATTTATATTAGTGCAGAGAAAATATTCATCTATTTAAATACAAGTACATAATCCTTAAAAGACCCTGGTTTATACCAGTCTTTTTGGGGCTTTTTCGCAGATTATTTGAAGGTTGGATTTTCACCTCATTCAAGAGTGTGATTCGATTTGAAGAAATTTCAATTTAAAAACTGATCTTGTCTAAAACTTTGGCTCAATAATTAAAATCATTAGCCATTTTGAGAATGTTTCATACATTTCTCAGTTTTTTTTATTCAGTCTTCTGATTTAAAGTAATATATTGTAACATAGTTTTTATTAATTTTATTTAAGTAACATAGTATTTCTTAATTTTATTATTTTTTTTATTTAACAGAGTGGTCATTTTTATGTTTTATATCTTGCGACTCTGTAAATTTCCCTCGTGGCTTATCTTTTGTTTACATTTGATAGTTTGTCCTTCCCTGAAATATATAAATTTTGTTTCCTCCTGAAGTTTTTGTCTTCCCTAATTTTCCACGTGGCAATATCAAATGCCGCATTATATTCTTCCAAATTCTTACTTAAAAATTGGGTTCTAAATATCTTGACCTAGAGGAAGTTGAGATGAGTGGTTATTGCATAAATTGGCGAAGGATCAGTAAAATTATTATTTTCAAATTTCTCGATTAAAAAAAAGTCATTTCTGAATATCTTTTATGATAAAATTGTTCTCTAATCCAAAAGGCATATTACTGTTTATTATAAGTTTGCCCTAAAAGTTCATGTTTTTCTTATTACATTGCAAATAATAATATTACGGCGAAAACATAATACAATTACTTAATACATAATACAAATACATTATACATAACGGCGAATAATATTGGTATTTCATTTTTTACAAGTTTTTACGAACTTTTGGGGGAACCTTATATATATATAGACGATTAGAATTTATCGAATAAAGAGGGAAAATAGAATAATACGATTAAGGAAGTAGCAAATTCATACTCTAATCTCTTAACCAATTCCAACTGAATCGTGTATAAGTGCCATCTACCGAGCTAAAAATAAACTAAACGTTTTCAAAATTTCATATTTTCCAAAAAATTAAGGTATCGATAAATTAAAAACGTATTTGTGGCTTTTCATTATTCCACAAGACCTTCGTTTAAAATTAGAAATTAAAAATATATATTTAGGAACTCGTTACTGGTATGTTTTGATAGCTTTTTGGGTTATTAAAAGTTCTTTTTGATTCTCTCTTTATCAGCTTTCCTTCTATTAAAGTCATTAAAATTTTCCTGATAGAGTGAGAAGACAAAAACAAAAGTTTAAATATTCATTATTTCGTTTGAAAGGAGACAACAATAAGTGGGAAAAAGGGGTTATTAACATTTCAATGGACATTTTCGTTGTTTTAAGTAGACGTAAGATCTTCGCATTGTGAATTAGATGGGCGTTTCTTACACTCTCTTTCTATAGATTTCCTACTTGGAAAAGCACATCCTGAAAATAATCTTAAAATTTATTTTATACGTGTTTCGGATTACTAAGATAAGTCACTTGTATTTTTGCGATATTAGTAAAGGTTTGTCAAATTTGAGGTATAAATTCATCCTAAAATTCTTTCTTATTTGCATATAAGGCATCATATATGTAATTATTAAAGAAGATATATGCAAATGTTTAAGAAAGATGCCTAAAGGAGATAAATGCACTTTAAATTGAATGAAAAATATATATTTTTAAAATATTTTCTCTAGTACACGTGGTATACAGGCTATGATAATTATGTAAGGTAAAGGTTTTGGCGATTGGGTTTACTCTAAAAGCACGTGTCTACATGTGTGAAAAAAAGTTCAAATTTTGCACTTGCAAGTGTGTCAGAACCCCGTTTGTCTATTTGCACTTGCTGTTGGGCTTGTCTTCTTCAAGAATCGAGATTCATTGCAATTGTCAATGAAAAATATTATAAAAGGTATTAACATTTTGAAAGAATAGGTTTAAATGAAATATTAATAGAGTATTATTAGTATCATATGTAAATTTGAAAGAAAACAAACATGCAAATATTTAAAAGGAGGAGAAGAGATAAATGTGGTCTTATTTATATCAAAATAGTATTGTCTAAAGGTATTTACATTTTCAAGAAATAGGTACCAATTGGAAATTTATACTATTTTTGAGTGTAAAAACTCAAATTCATATATATGGCAGCATATGTATATATGGAAGAAGACAAATATGCAAATATTAATAGAGGAGTGAATAAATTTACTCTCAGATATATAAAAAATGATTACAAAATGTATTTACACATTTAAAGAGAATAAGTATAACACAAATATTGAAAAGTAAAACCTTTCATATTTGCATATAAAATAATAAATATAAATATGGAAAACAGATATGCAAATATTCATGAAAGAAGAATGAGAGATAAATTTACTTTTATTCATATAAAATATTGTTCTAAAAAGTATTTGCATACAAAGAGAATAGGTATTAAACAAATAATTGAAAAGTAAATATTTATATTTGCATACACAGGGTATTATATGTAAATACATAAGACAAATATGCAAATGTTTATGAAGGAGGAGGAGTAGAAAATTTGCATAAGTGTGTCGTGTAAAGAAGCTTGAAGTTCCCAGGCATCGTTGCATATTTACAATAGCTCTGATTTTATCGCGGACTCTAATGGTTTTCCGGGGACTGCCTGAGGAAGAATAGAGGCAAGGTTTTTTTTTTTGTTGTAAATAGCCCTGTGGGTTTGTTGGGAACATAGAGTACGAAATAGCACTTCTTTTTTTATATATACTTAGGGTGTTTTACCAACCCTAGTGAGAACCTACTTACCTCTACTGAACCGAGTATAGACACTGTTTATATCTTTATCTTTCCTTTTTTTAACAAAAGGAAAAATGCAGACGGTGCCAAGAATTCAAAATATTGATTTCAAACCTTTATACGAAAATTTCAATAGAAGAATGGTTGAAAAGGTATTGAATATTTTGCATGAACAAGAGCATTAATATGAAGGTAAATGATTTTTATATAAAAACCGTATATATACAAATTTTTGTACCTGTTTGTTCTTTGGCTGGTGGAATTCTAAATGATGTTGAAACATGATCTTATGTACAGACTACCACTGTGTTTTTCATAAATTGTAATTGCTGTTGTTGATAGCACATTAAGTCGAGTTTGACTTTTAGTGACACTATGGACAAATATTCTCCAAGTTCATCTTTTAGTGACCACTCACAGCTCATCTAGTGACCTTCAAGTAGCTTTCTTGACTCCATCTAGCCAGCTCATTGCAGGTCTTCCTCTCTTCCTTCTTAACTTCAATTAATACCAACATCAGTATCTTTTATAAGACATTTTCTCTCATTATATGTCCAAAGTAGGTCATTTCTTGTTTACATATTTGGGATTCTAGAGATCTAATAGAAGTAATTTCATTTATGTTTGAAATATTTGTCCTTTTATAAGTCCATGGCACTCTAGCTTTCTCTATGTCAACATTTTAAAAACTTCAATTATTTATTTTTTGATAGTCCACAACTTCCACATCTTTAAATAGAGTGTAGATATCAGTATTAAGAACGTGTAAAAAGTGTTCAAGATATGTGTAAAGTGAATTGTTATGTTGATAAGGCACATTTTGGATTATTTATTATAAACACAAGTTAATAAGACCAAATACAAATTAATAAATATTTATAAATTAATTATTCATTTATTTGGATTTGGTCTTATTACCTTGAGTTGTTAGGTATAATTCATATTACGAAAACAATATTTATAAAATAAGGTATTAGGTCAATAAAAGACAACTGTTAGGAAGAGATATCTAGTATCTTAGATAGGTTCATACTGATATATAACTGTAGTGATTGGGAAAGTGTATTTTCCGGACTATTCGGTGAAGTTTCTGTGAAACAAAGAATTCCAACAACAGTCTTAAGTACTAGTTGTCAATGTTACCTTAGTGTACTATTGATATCATGGCGAGATTTCTAATCATTGTTTTCAACGAGTCAACTCTCGTTAAAAAGGCGAATATTGGAAAGCTTTATTGGATATTAATAAAAAATTATATATCACTAAAGATTTATTCTACCTCTTTTTTTTTCCATTTCAAACCTTCATATGAAAAATAAGCAAATATATTTATTCAAATAACATTTGCTATGATGCCCTGACATCTACACTACCATTAATATACACTCATAAACAAAACTTAAGAAAGTTTCATGTTTTAAGCATAAACGACTCCTTATTTGCTTATATATGTGTGTGTGAAAAAAAAATAAAATAATAAAAATAATGATAGTTTTATTTTGCGTCAAATTATATATATTTTTCACTCAATGAATTTAAATTTGAAAATACAAGATATAAAGCGAGAATCTATATTCTACAGGGTTATATGAAAAAGTTTCGTTAATAATTCTTATCAAGGATTTTAATCATAAAGTTCTGAATAGAATTTATGTCTTTGATTTCATATAAACATAAAAGCGTCATATGTATATGTTTATCTATATGATTGAAAATTGAGTAATCCATACATTCAATTATTAAAAATGCTTATTTTGGATCCATATATTTTTATTTTCCAATATTTCGTATGGAAACTCGCCATAGTTTAGCTTAGATCGAATGATGATTATAGATTCATAATTTTATAGAACTCATGGGGTATATGAAGATGGTAATAGAGTATGTGTTATACATTTATCATAAATATATGGCGAGTTGCCATATGAAATATTGGAAAATTTATTATCCAAAATAAGCATTTTAAAATAATAGTTCATCTTTATATATAAATATAATATTTTATCTCTTTATATAATATACAACTATGAATAAACCGAATTTACTAATTAAAAGAAAGTTATACAGGACAGTATTAAAGTGAATTGATCTATTCCTAAATGTGAGGGAAAAAAGTCAGACGTTTTAGCGTGATACCTTTTTTTGAATACCAGAATGAACAATGATCCCTCAAAGTGTGGTTTGTCACTCCACGGCCTGGGAAAATGGAGGGACTTGGCTTAACTTGGGGGGTCGAGCTGGGGGATAATCCCGCACGTGTCCCAATGCATGTCACATTGTCACCTTTCAGTTGTACGTCCTCTTTGTTCCATCAGTTTCTTTGTTGTTTTCCTGAATCAACCATATCATTCCATTTTGACTAAAACCTTTCAGTTGCTTTATTCTTTGTGTGACTTGTGTATACCTTTGTGTATTTAAGTTATTATTTAAATATTTCTTAGAACGACACTATTGATATATTTTATTGATATATATTCTTAATTTTCAAATTAATTAAAAATAATGAAAATATTGTAACATTTTTATGTTAAATGGTAAAATGTTGTAATGTTAAAATATATTTTGACATTGTTAATTTAATTTGTTGTTGTTTTATAATAATGAAGATGCAAATTACATTGTTGTTGTTTATTATCGTTTGTTCATAAAAAAAAAAAAATACATTGTATGTGATGATGATAACGAAAATGACTTTTTAAATTGATATACAAAATTCATCGAAAAAAAATTAATTATAAAATTCACAAACGTGACAATATTATATATGCAAATACGATTTTTAAATTAGACACTATTTACCCATCGTATTTTTCTTTCTTACCTACTTACTCACGAAGACAATGCAATCAGGCTTATATGACGCAAGTTGTCTTGGATAAGCTAGGGCGTTGAGAAAGAAATAAAAATTGAGAAAGGGAATTATTTCTTGCATTTCCATCCATTTCCTGAGCTATTCACATAATAAGCTTAATAATATCAATTAATTGAATTTCCAAAAATATTTTCCATGCATATATACAAATTGTAAGAATATTTAGATTATTTTATGACAATATCAGTAAATATATAAATTCATATATAGAGAGAGAAAACTACTAATTGAAACGTACAGTGTTCTCTGTTCTCGTTATGATTTAAGAGCTTCATTTGTCCTTAGAATGTTTAAACTCTTAAATTTTTCCTCTTCTCTTTTAATAATAATAATAAATGAACAATTTTGATATGAATATTTGATGGAAATGTTTTTTTTAATTGTCTCTCGTTATCCTTGTTAATATCATATGACTATTATTTACGGCCTAAAATTGCGTAAATATAAATGTATAAACAAACGTAAAGTCATACATGTATGACATATCACATTATATTGAAATAAATAAATAAATGTATCTTTATTATTAATCATATTTATTAATTGATTTTTGTGTCAAAGTGGTTCAACATTTAGCAAATGAATTTTCAACAATAATTATATAAGAATATTTATAATTCTTTTATATAAAATTCCCAATATTCCTTACATAATACTCTATAAATTCGTTTGGTATCGTAATAGAATTAGTTTTTTTTTATTCCTCGATTTGCTTCGAAGTAATTGTGTAAGAAACAAATTTTTTGGGGGAAATGCCAGAATAACTTGTAAGAAAAACAATGCAAGGCCAACAACTAATGGAGGAAAGTATTTCCCTAAGATTGAAGAGTAAAGATGGGGAATTAGGTAAATTAAACATTGGATTGTTAAATGATTGTGTGCAGCCATGCCCGAAATTGGAGAAATACCTCCAAAACAATCAAAAAAACATGTTTGAAAACAACATGAAACATAGAACTGATTTCTAAATAATTTATTGATATTACGACGCACTAGAGCGCCATCTGTTATTGCCATATTGGGTTGGGAGGTCTATTTTATTGATATGTGAACAATAGTTATCTAGAAATTATTTGAAAAACAAATTATAAATAAAATTAAGATAAAGAGTTTCTTTTAATTTTGATTTCGCAAGTTTCCGAGTAAAATTTCTGCTCTTCAACGGGCATATACTTCTATATACAATATCAAGATGAACTTTGTACAGTAATAATTGAAAATGTGTTATTTTTTATTTTATTTTATTTCAACACACAGACGGCGATATCCCGGCTAGGGATAATTGCGTCGATTTACATTTTTTAAAACAGAAACAGTTATAAGCATATTATACAAGAAAAAGTAATCGAAATGAAAATAGAAACAATAATATATATTTGGAACCTAAGCCTTTCAGGTTTGAAAGAAAATCATAAATATATTTACAAAAATAGTTAAATCTATGATAATTCTCTCTGCTATTTACAAATTTATATATAGATCAACAACATTATTTATTGTCTGTTGTCTAGCGGTGAAGAAGAGTGGGCATTCCAGCAGTAGGTGTCTCGAGTCCTGGAATTCGTTGCCACAATGACAGCTAGAGTCTTCAATCGCGCCAATTTTTGATAAAAATTCCTTAAAATTTCCATGGTTCGTTATAAACTGGGTATTATAAAAAATGTGTTATTGGCATGTGCTCTCGTGGGCGTGCATCAGACTGTTTACAACTAAAATATTAGATATCATACTGGAGTAAAAGAAATATTAATTTATAGATAATTTGTCTGGGATATTGTCATATTGGGTTGGAAGGTATATTTTATTGATAAATCTGAGATTATATTAAAAGATAAAACTTTTCTATAAAGTATATATATATATGAAATAAGAATACAAATAGTAACAATGCGTTTCCTTATTCATGCAATGTGCAAGCTTTCGGATCTTTATAATACTCCCATGCCCAAGCTTGCACTTTTTATGAATAAGGAAACGCATTGCTTCTGTTTATATTCCTTTTTTATCTGAGAATCTGTATGTATTATGGCTTTCAGATATTCCTATATTACCAGAATTAATGAAAATATCCAAAATAAATCGATAAAATAAATTAAATAGTGAATGAAAAGTTTTAAAAATATTAAATAACAAAATAACCATTACATTCATTAACGAACCTTAAGGAAGCCGAAAGCTCGTCTGCTTTTTTTTTTATATGATACGAAGTGACCTTTATTGAATACACAGTATATATCCAAGTGTAAACAAAATTGCCTCTGTCTTAAGAAGACAGTTTGGTTATCTCGTGTGTATTCAATAAAGTTCACTGCGTATCAAATATCTTTCAGAAGTATTTTATGAAACCCGATATACATGCTAAAAGGTACAACTTCCTTAAGTTTTATCTATGAGTGTATTTTAGCAACAGATTATATATTTTAATTTTTAATCAGATCTATCTTTATATCTTCCCCTCAACTCATAGGTTTATAGATGCATTCCTGTCCTCTTTGAGAATACTTTACATGGCTTGTATTTTTGATGACACTTTTCAATTTTCTTGCGAATTTTTTCAAGAATAACATTCTAGATCTTCTTTCTCCAGGCTTATTTTCACCTTTTCTCTCTCCAAAAATACATTTATCCTCTCCAATTATCGAGCAAGATGGTCAAATCTGATGGATATATTGTTACTCAACAAATTTCTCATATTGTGCTTATCTCTTCTCTTTTATGTAAATAAAGTTTGATTTTTTAGATAAAAATAAATAGTCTTGTGCTATGTTACTGACAGTTTGTATTTCCTTATTTTCTACGGAATAATATTTTAGGGTATTTTGCTTATATGCCTATCAATTTCTATTATTATAATTGCTCAAATAATCTATTTTTACTTCTATGCAAATATAGTTTAATTGTTAAGATTAAAATATTCAGATCTTGTTTTATCCTACTGTCTTTTCATTTCCTTTATTTCTACGAAAAAAATCTTAGGATTTCGTTTATAATATTATCTATTATATTAGTATAATTTCTCAAAAAATATGTTTTCTTTCACTTTTATGCAAATACAGTTTAATTGTTTAAATCAAAATATATAATCTTTTGTGCATGTTATCCAACTGTGTTTGAATTTCCTTTATTTCTACGGAACAAAACTTTAGAATTTTGTTTAATTGCTTATCTATTTCTATAAATATAATTGTTCTGAAAATTCTGTGTGCTGTTGATCCTTGAATTATTACCGATCTTTTGGGCTAGTTCCAATTAGATTTTCAAAACATTTAGACCTCTTATAAATTAGATTTTACTTGATTATTGTTAATTATTTCTATATAAGTATTAATTACTTCTATAAATCTCATTAGTTAATGATTTGTTATTGTTTTTAATATGTGTCGCGGAGGTATACCCCGATATGGCTGAACCATGATAAAACTTGCCCTGTAAGAAGAAGTTGAAGACTCCAGAAATAACTTTGACGAGGTTTAAAAGCCTTGTAAAAGAGACATGTTTATTGTAACAGCTAGTAGCGCGCTCTCCTCTAGCCACGAGCTCTTCTGTCGGCAGCATCTCCTTTTATAAAGGCAAAAATACAAACAAAAGAAAATATACAAAATATCTATTTACATATAAACCAAAGTATATTTTTACATAAAGGAGTATTATTTTTCAACAATATGAACAAAGAATAAACATGATCAGAGATTTCAAACAATCGCTCTCTTCTCTGTTATATGCCAGAATATATATAAAACTAGCGGATGTGCCCGGCTTCGCCCGAGTTTTACCCGAGTAAAGGTTTGTATAACGAACATTTGTTAAAACAATTCACTATAAACATATAAAAAAAGAAAGATATATTTTGATGATTTGAAACTCGTAAATTTGAATCTCTCGATAAAGTGATCATTTTTTCCCGGTCCCTTGTGCCGTGTCATTCTGAATTTTGTATTTCCTAATTTTCTATATTACAAAATAATCGTTTTATCTAGTGAACATATTTTCCCGATCCCTTGAAAAATACTCGATAAGTTGAATAAAATCATGGTCGTGAATCTCTCGATAAGGTGATCATTTTTTCCCGGTCCCTGTGTGCCGTGTCATCCCGAATTTTGTATTTCCTCGATAAAGTGAACATTTTTTACCGTTCCCTGTGAGCCGTGTCATCCTGAATTTTGTCTTTCCTAATTCTATACATTACAAAATCATCGACACGGGATATCATTTAATGTTGTCTAAAGGGGGTTAAGAGAGCAGTCTCTTTCAAATGAAAAAATGCTTTAATTAAGCAGATGTTTAAAGTATAATATATGAGAATGGCAATCTTACAGGTTGTCGACGCTGTAAAATCCCAGAGAGAGTGTTTTTGTAGCATTATGCTGTGACTCACACGATGACCCAAGGTCATCAGGAGCAGCAAACTAAGCCTATCTCCGTCTCAATGGTAGCGCTGCTTGCGAGTTAAATATACAAATCTGCAAATAACTCTAAGGATATTCAAGATATTCAAGAATTTTTTTTTCGTAAACCTTTCCGGGGATACCCCTCATATCATCCCAAAATTTCACGGCGATTGGATGTATGGTTTTTGAATCCATAGAGGACACACACACACACAGACAGACAGACAGACAGACATTCATTTTTATATATATAGATAATCGTTTATTTTTAATTATTCCAGAATTGGTTAAATACACTTTGTATATTAATCAATAAAAGCTAATCAGGTACTCGTTTCATTAATCAAGAAAGGGTGTTTGATAAATTTTGGAATAATTAAAAAAATCAACGATTAATTGATATTTTTTCCGACAGGCAGTCCAAGTTTTCAGCAACTTGTTGTACGGGATCAGAAAATGCCCTTTTATTAATTTATCAACCAGATCACAGTAAAATTTCACTTTTGTACAAGTTTTTCATTAGAAAAAAAATAAAATCACCAAGGATGAGTTTCTTATATTTAATGCTTTACTTATCAAGATTTCAGGTATTAACGACCCTTCTACAGGAATAAAAACCAAAGAATGAATCTAGATGGATTAACTGGTTATATTCAAGCACATACAATATTTTCATACCTGTTTTCATAATTAGAACTAGTTTTTCATAGATAATATCGCCAACACACATATTCAGAAATGATAAGTTTAGGAACTCGTATTTTATATTTCAATAACATATATTTCCGTGAAAAAATAGTACAAATGTGATATTGTACTGGGATAAGGTTCATAAATTAAGAAAAAGGCATATCCTTATCGTGCAACTGAAAGTTGCTGATGGCTTGCGCCATTTATCAGAATTAATATAAACTATTCTCGTTGATTTTTAATTATTCCAGAATTGGCCAAATACCCATTCTTGATTAATCAAGAAAAGTTAACCACGGACGCGTTTCGAGCTGTTGGCCCTCATCAGCGTGGTGCAAGCTGTACCTCAACGACCAAAGGTTTGGTCATTCAGGCATCCTGAAAAATCATGAAGTGGGTAGTTAAGGCCATAATTGCGTGAGACCGCGACACAATGTATAAAAAATAGTACAAATGTTATATTGTACTGGGATAAGGTGTATGAATTAAGAAAAAGGCATCTCCTTATCGTGCAACTGAAAGTTGCTAATGGCTTGCGCCATCTTATTCCTATAGATGGCGCACGCCATCAGCAACTTTCAGTTGCACGATAAGGAGATGCCTTTTTCTTAATATAACCCCGTGTTTCTCAATATTAAAAGGAAAACAAATTGGGCATTTAGGGATGAGTTTATTTGAAAAATAATAATAATAATTACAACACATAGATATCAAGCTTTCGGGAATATTAATAATCTTAACAGTCATTATCCTGACCTAAATTTCACATTTGAAATTAAAAAAAAGTATCGTATTTACTCCTGTTAAATAGGCTTTAATTCCAGGAAGCTAGAGATCTAAATTGAATAATAATAAAGAAACTTACCCCTATACTTCTCTCTATTCATGATAAAATTGTGAAAAAAGTTTTATAATTACAAAATATTTTCTCACAATGAGTTTATTTTTATTACAAAACGCTAGCTTTCAAGCGATAATAGCTCTTCAGCGGGCTTAATAAAACATCGACTATTTCCTACAAGAAATATGCCTATTGTTTTCAATTTAAACTTATAATTCAGTTTGAACTAGTGTTTCCTATATTTAAAATTGTCAATGGATATTACATATGAAAGTAGATAGTAAAGGCATTTGAATCCAAAGAATCCAAAATTGTAAAAAAAAAAGATATACGAGTATTCTTCTTCAAGAGGTCATAGCTTAGTCTCAAACTGATAAATACATAAAATAATGCTCTAAATTTGATCTCTTCTTAAAGCTCAATAAACATTAAATTTCATTAAATAAAAATGCATATATTGGATCAAAATATCATTTATTTTACCTTTCCCTGTTTCTAATAATATTTTTCTAAAATATTTTCGCGCTAATAGGATCTTTTAGAATTGAAGAAGGAAGAATAACTCCCGCTGATAGACATATGTGGTTGAAATGTAACTTCCAACTGTTGATAGAAAGTCAAAGCCTTTCTATTGTTCCTACTAGGCGTAAAGTCATAACCAAAACATAACCATAAACAAAACCAAAATTTAAAGATTTATTTATGGATTGCTCTATTTTCAAATTAGATATCATATGGGTCTTTATTACTATATTTCATATATGGCCTATACCTTTATGGAAAAAGGTTAGGAAAAATATAGGAATTTAGTTCCAAAATAGGCAACTGCGTTTATAATTATGCGTTAAAGCAAAATCCATTATTTAACACAAAGCAATAACGCGCCATCTATACATATAAAATGAAAGGACTTGAAATCACGAATGTTTATTTTATACATAATTGCAGTAAGGGCAGTAGAAGTTTGTATTATGTATAAAAGAAACATTCGTGCTTTTAAGTCCATAATGCATTGTGTTTATTACCTTAGAAAAAACCTTTACTCTTAAGAGAAAGACGTGTCTCTTTTGGTACATGAATTAGACCTCCAGAAACTTTAAGTTACATATATATAGTATAATTCTTGAACTTATACAACCAGATTGAGTAAACTAGATATTTTACTGAACAGTATACACAATAGAATGTCTTTGTAAACAAGAAATTAAAAAGAATTACATTCATTAAAGCATATTTTTTAATCATAATATATTTTTAACAAAATAATCAAATGGCATTTTTCAATGATAATATATGCCACATATATAGTTACTAGAAGAATGACCCGGCTTCGCCCGAGAAATCCCCCGAGTGTAGAAGTGCCATAGAATAGCAATGTAGAAGAAACATAAGCTACAGGAAAAAAAGTGTGTAATAGCAAAAATTGTATTATATTAGTGTTTAGGTATTTGATTTAATTATTTTTGGAATCCATTTAGTTGTTTCAAAATTAATATAGTTTAAATAGACGGCAGCTTTTCCACCAAACCCCCATTAACCTTTGAAATTGCTTGATTTGAGTGACTGACTGTAAAGAATCCTGACTGCGATGCCCATCTTCTCAGTAAGAATAAAAAAAAAAAAAGGTTTATAAAAAAAAATTAATCCAAAATACTGGCATGTAAATATTTTTCTGTAAAAAAAATAAAAGAGCATATGGAAATATTAGGCAAACATATGTGTTCGCTAATGATTGCGACTGCATTTTAAACGATTTTTAAAAAGAGATTTAAACAAATAAAGGCCAGAACAAAAATTAATAAAAAATATGAAATCCATTATTTACATCATAAATTCACAAAAGCAAACAATGACAGAATTGATTACTCTGATACTTGTATATTTTAATATTCTTATTATCCCCAAATGAGAAATCTTATTTCTAACAAAGATCCCATTGTTAAAAATTATCAAAAATATATTTTTATATATAAATGAAATTTTCAAAATATAAATAGACCTATTCTCTTGATTAAATCGCCAGATTTTTGGCATCAAAATATGTTGGAATCAACATCTTATTCTTCATTCGCCAATGTTACTCAAGACCAGCACTCAACTCGAATTTCCTATAAAATCAAGATATTTTAAGACAAGATAGAAAAGTTACGAATGTTCAGTAATTCTGAAAAGAGCCTCTTAAATGATATGGTTATCCCTTGAATTAAGATTCCTCTCTAACTCAGTTAATGGGGAAAAATGATTCAATTATTGAATCTCAAAAAATATTCCTGGCAATCAAAATAGAGGTGATGATACCCTCAAATACGCCATGATAACCATTATGATTCGTAAGCAAATGCTTTTACTGTGAGTGCACCGCATGTCTTCACATTCAGAATTCAGTTCGCCTTTTGCAATTACAAGTGTGCCAGAGCCCCGTTTGATTACATGCATTCACTGGTGGTGCTATACTTTCAAGAATTGTGAACCATTTAGCAATTATATTTTAGAAAAAAGTGCCCAATGTGAAATTCGTTAACTGGATCGTGGCTGTCGGAAATCGACGGCTTATGGCACATCTCTACCAACATACTAAATCTAGATGGTAAAAATTTGAAGCAACTTTCATTTTCAGTCAGAGGTTTCCTTCGCGTAAAAAGAGATCACTCGGCCACAGCAAAGAGAACAAGAGATATCAAGAGAGAATGTTGGCGCATCAAACTTCAATTAGAACCTAGAGATGGGGCAAGAGTCTGGGTGGCCGACATAGAGTTGATTGGGTAGGTCAGTTTAACTGCCTTGAGTTGCAATCTCTTGACGTGAGGTGCTGATTGCTGCAACCTTGTCTGCCGACTTGATGATTCCCAGAGTTTCTTCTTTGATTAATTCTTTTTACTTATTACAATGTGAGGGCTAGTGGAGGAGTGCTATCAACCTTTGATTATCTACAACAATGATCCAAGATCGAATCCCATATTGGACACCTTTTTTTAATGAAGAAAAATTGCTTCATTGGCTACCGATTCTTGGAGAAGTCTACATTCATGGATAAAACTTGCCTTTTAGCATGTATATCGGGATTCAGACAATATCCCTTAAGGTTATTTGATACACAGTGACCTTTATATTATTTACCTCTCTCTTAAAAAAAAAAAAAAAAAAGGCGACTGGTGACATTAAAAATGTTTCACTTCCTTTACTTTTTGTCTATGAGTGTATCGCCACCAGTGAATGCAATTAACTAAACTTGACTCTTGCATACACCAATACCTCGCTTTGCGTCGTTTCGTTTTGCGTTTTTTTTTTCGAAGTTGCGTCGCTGCTTAATTTTTACTGATTTTCACTGTGCGTCGTTAGATTTTCGAAGTTGCGTTGTTTTGGATTCGAGTCTTTAATTTTTTTTTGAATTTTTTTTCTAAAATATGGCAACACCTTTGTTTTTGATTGCTCCTTCAAATATTTTCACTTTGCGTCGTTTCAATTTGCGTCGTGTTTTTTTGGAATGTAACCCCGACGCAAAGCGAGGTATGGGTGTACTTATAAATTCAAATGTCGAGCTGTTTTCTACATGTGCAAAAATGTGGTGTACTTGTTATAAAAGCAGTCGCTTATTACCCAGCATGATTATCATGTCTTGTATCATGTGTACTTGGGATAATAGTAAACTTCTTAGTTCTTTAAAAATCAGAGGAATTTTGGCCAGAAAAGGTTTTATTTTCTAGATATTTCGACAAAAAGATCTTTGTCCTTGTCAAGAAAAAAGAAAATAACTTTGAGTCATCTATCAACAGGTTAGTAAATTTTTCATCATTTTATCTTCGTACATATCTATAGAATCGCTTGAACACAAGGACTTAATCACATTACATTTTTCAAAAAATGATATCATAATCTTCATCATCAAGTGTTATCACTTCAATTCGAAAGTCGTTCACCAATTTCAGCATTCAATTTTAATGATCCAAACCCATTCTCTTAAAATAATAATAATAATATAATTAAGGATATTTGAAAATTCCTTTAGCATTAATTATTTTACACTAATGAACAAAACTTAAGAAAGGTGTATATATATATATATATCTTCTAACAATCATATTGGCATTCAGACAATAACTCTTAAAGATATTTGATACACGAGATAGCTAAGTGTGACCAAAATTGCCTCTGTTTCCTTAAAAAAAAAAAAACCCGGCGATATAAAAGAGTTAGCATTTCTTTAACAATGAGTGAATTGTAAACGAACATAAAACAAGCAGATTTCGACAGTAGTATTTTGATTATAAGTTGGCGTTATAGAAAGTCAAAATACTCCTGTAGGATTACGTCAAAGCTAGAAAGCTAGAGCTATGAAAAATGTATTTAATGAACATAGCTTTGGATGATTTTCTGCCAAATAATATAATACAAGAGTTTATAATTTTTTGAAAGGTAGCAATATTACAATTAAAATATTACTAACAATTGTTGATACAATCTATTAGCTTAAAAACCATTGAAGTTACTATAATTCTGCGATAAAATGGACGGTTGTGTTAAGCAACTACACATATACACTTTGTGACGACCATTAATGATGTCGCGTATGCGGTCCTGTACCCCCATCTTAGGGAGAGTTTCCTCGCGGATACCTTACCTAAACACAAGATTATTCTTGTCAAGTTCCTCAACACAGTCATCGAGCATGCCGGGGACACGGAATCCATAACTCGCAAGGGCCTGTCTGAACTCAAGACGATTCTAAGCTCCTGATAGGATCCAGACGTACCTTCGGAGAAGGCTTCGTCTGGTGTATATATTTTCTTTACTATTTTAAACTCTGTAAACTCTCTTTTGACCGTTGACTAGATATCAATAAAAAATATTTAATTGTCAATTGTCATATACACCTTGTGATCCCAAGAAAGGATATTGTAATTTAAAAAAGGCAAATAATTCAAGGAATATATAAGTAGTAGTGACCTTGCTCAATTTCACAACAGTAATTGACTGCGTTGAAGATGTGACGTGAAAACCAATTTTTTTCCATTCATTTCTTTTTATTATAAAAATTGTTGAAGATATTGTGAAGGGTTAACAGATTAATTGAATAGTAGGATTGTTATCTCTCTATGGTTTCGGTAATAAAGTATCTGATATGTTTTCAGTTCAACATTTTGCTACGAATAATCAGAAAAACCTTTTTTTTAGATAATAAAGCAAACGGCCAAGTATGTTTATCTTTTATTAAACGTTTTCGAGATTTCGGGATAACGCCCTTCTACATTTTCAACAAATCATATTCCGAAAGCTCGAAAACGTTTTAATTAAATATGTTTAATAATAGATGTTTCATAATAAAGACGTTTAATATAATCCTTTGCTAGCAATTTTAGATAATAAACGTCTAAGAATGAGAATCTTTTATTAAACGTTTTCGAAATTTCAGGATAACGCTTTTCTACATTTTCAACAAATCATATTCCGAAATCTCGAAAACGTTTAATAGAATATACTCATCCTTGGAGATTTACTTTTTTATCTAAAATTGCCGCAAAGGATTATATTCTAAATCATAAAAACTAGACAACGTGATCACACTATTTATATATAAAAATTGAATTTATTCTTAATCTATTATTAACTATATTTATTATATTTATTTGAGAGATAACTATTCTACATGCTGTCTGTGATTAGATTAATCAAATATAATATATAAAAATAATTACAAATAAATTTATAAATGTTTATCAACTTGAAAATATATCATGAGGAAGACATATCTCCTTATCGTTCAACTAAAATTTGATGATGGCTTGCGCCATCTGTCTGACGGAATATCAACTAATCGTGAGATATTTATAATTATAGAATTGGTCAAATATCCTTTCTTGATTAATCAAGAATATGCAACGGTGAATTTAGTCTCGATTTTCCACACTACATGTTCTACTGCACGGCAATGGAAGAAGAAAGAGAAATTCTTCGTCAAGAGACCGGCTATAATAGCAATTCGCCTTATGTTTTAATGACAAAAGTCGTAAAATCCAGACCCTTTGCATTCGCTTTTTATAAATACTGGAAATCAGCTCAATCAAAATGTTTAGCACAGACAACGGATCCAACTCGATAATTAGTCGAGGTCAATACCCAATATTTGTATATAACTATGAAGCTAATCTGTTATTTATTTATTTTGTCCTAACGGGAGAATCCTGTATGGCACGGGTGCCCAATAAAGTCTATTGTTGTTGTTGTTGCTTAATCAAGAAAAGCTAAACACGTTCGCGCTATAGGCTGTTGGACTTATCAGCATGGTGCAAGTTGTGTCTTAACAACCAAAAAAGCTGGTCTTTGAGGCTTCCTGAAAAATCAAGGAATGGTTATATGAGGACCTGAAAAAGGCCTGGAATGATTCAAAATCAAATATTAGTCGATACTTATTCTGAATGTTGGCGTAAGCCATCTGAAACTCTCAGTTTCACAATCAGGAGATGTGTGTTGTGTGTTTTGTTGTGTGTGTTGTATGTTGTTGTGTTTGTGTGTGTTGTTGTGTTCCTCTCTATTCATATTTATCAATTTGATATAAGTACAATTTCACTTTTGTATTATTCATCATAACAATAAATGTTGAATTCTTTTTATTTATTATCCCATCTCAAAGCAAAGAAGTTCAAGTTTGTGAATCTTTTCTATACAAGCGATGCAATAGTAAAGGTGAGATTTTTCAAGCATCATATTTAAGAGAAAGGACGTTTGTACTCCATGTTAGGAGCAGCTGCACATGGCGTCTGTTCCTCATGTCAGAGGCGGCCATTTCTTTTGGAGCTAAGTCGGCCTGCCACTGAGTAGTGCTCCCAGTCTTAATGACAAAGGCAGACGCATTTTACTTCACCCAATCATGATGGTTGTCAAGTCTCAAGCTCACAAGTTGATACCCTAATATAATTGAGTGGAGATAAGAAAAAAGAAGAAGAAGAAGAGAAAGGAAGTGTATTATCTTCTGTAATATTAAAATTAATCGTTAAAAAGTTGTATTGTAAGCACGCCTCATTTTTAGAATAAATCAGCCTTATTTGATAGTATGAAATAGATTCCACGTTAATTCTAATCTTTTTTATGAGTATTGGGTCTTATTATTCAGTTTCATTTTTATGATATATTATATTTAAGCTCTTTAATATATTATTCGCGCATATTACCAAAATGTATATTGTTAGTATTTTGGCCTCATATTTCTTTTCATATATTGAAATTTCTCTCTTTTATTGCCTGTAAAAGCAAAACTAATGTTCAACTTCAATATTTCGGCGCTATATGACAAGAGACTCAAATATACAAACCATCGATAAAGGTTGGAATTCAGACAACCAGAATATTGATAACTACCTTTTGATCCAATATGCGTCTTTTTATATAAACAGGAAATATATGTAAATATTATAATAAAAATATATCGTTCTGAAAATAGAATAATCCATATATAAATATTTAGGTATTAAAAAGGCATATATTAGATTCAATATATGCTTTTTATTAAATTAGGCATTAGAATAATGTATTATGTTTATCGGCCAGTAATAAGCTTTACTAGTGGTGATGATATTTCATTTTCTTATTCCCAGTACAAGTGGTACAGACCATGATAATCATGATGGGTAGAGGTAGGCGACTGCTTTTACTGTAAGTGCACCACATGTCTACACATGTGAAAATCAGTTCGACTTTGCAGTTACAAATGTGCCAGAGCCCCGTTTGGTTACTTGCACTCGCTGGTGGGGTTGAACATTTGCAAGAATCGGGAGCAATTGGAGAATTTTTTTTAAATCAGAAAAAAAGTGCCTAATGCGGGAATCGAACCCATGTCGTAGCGGTCGAAAACCAATGGTTTAGACCATCTTTCCTTCCAACGACCCCCGTGATAAGGAATAAGCCTCAACACCAGTTTTAACAAATTAAAACAAATATCTAACGTGTATACCATGGATTCAGGCTTTGGACCTCATCAATACAGGGATAGCTTATTCCTCATAACCACCGTAAAGTTTTTACTGGGATGATAAACATTGTTCTAATGCATAATTATCTTCTTCTTTTTCATTTTTATTTTCTCCACTCAATCAAATTATGGTATCAAGCTTGTAAAGCTTGACAACCATCATGACTGGTTGAAGTATAATGCCTCTGTCTTTGTCATTAAGACTGGAAGCACTACTCAGTGGCATGCCCACTTAGCTCCAAAATAAATGGCCGCCTCTGACATGAGGAACAGACACCATATGCAGCTGCTCCTAACATGGAGTACGAACACTGCTCATCCTGTATCCTTGGATTAGGAGCCCTTACAGGGTACTATCAGCCGGGCCATCTGAGCCCAGGTTTTTTAGTGAGCTTGTTAACTGCTCCCTGCTTTTTCATCCGGGCTTGGGACCGGCAAGGGCGGAGTTAGGCATAATTATAAAGGAGAAGATGTCTCTTTTGGTATATGAATATCATCATGAAAATAGAAGCTGCCTGGCCGCCATTGATAGTTCTTAAAATTAAAGATACTTCGGCTAGAGAATTATTTTTAACGCCTTGACAAATACTTTAATTTTTATTTGGTCCTGACGAGGACAAAGATTTTTGTCGAAACGTCGAGATAATAAAAAGATTTATACTGGCCAAAATATCTTTAATTTTAATAACTATAATATCATCTCCTCGAAACTTTGTTATATATATCAATATATATATGGAATTGATAAATATTTGTTCGAATTCGTACATGCGCAACAAATGGTAAGATCAGTATTAATGAAAAGCTAAGTATTGTTCTTACATAAAATTATTTATATTGAAATTATACGTGGTAGTCTGGTATATAAATTTGCTTTGTCTCTAATCATAGAATATTCTCTTTTTCATCTGTTATTTTCTGTAATTTGATGAATACATTTCTTAATAAGTTATATAGTCATATATGAATCGAACATAGACGGCTAAGGTGATTGGCTTGATTACGCCATTAAAAGCCAAGAAGAACCTATACCGGGAATACAAACGAGATGGCTGGATGGTACAGTTATAAGATTAAAGGGTAATAACTATAGCCATGTACTATAGAAGCTTACAAGAGTTTTACGTATATGAAAAGAATTAATCTAATCTTTACTATGATTAGATACTTAGATTTCAAAAAGAGGGATTCAATATCAAATGGATGCCAGGATTCTGGGAAACCAGCTGTTTTCTCCATCTGCGGCCCTGCCAGCTAATTGGTATGTGAGTCACATCCTAACCTGCATCTACCGACGTCAAAATTGCTTCAAAAGTTCCTTTTCAATAAAACATTATATAATGCTACAATTATATGACAACTTCAGTATATAATTATAGAATATTCATATAAAATGATATACTTGGGTCTAAATAATCTAAGTTAAACATTGAGAACATCCTATTTTTGGAATCGATAGAGGCTGGAGGGTTTATTAGCTTGTTGTTGAAGTAAAAAGAACTTGACGAATCATCTATAGAATAAATTCTATGATGGAAAGTTGAGGACAGAAAGTAAATAAGCTACTGTACTCAGTGCATCGTTTTGACCCTATTCTGTGGTTGCAGATGGGGCCCAGGCGTAGAACCATGACTGGCACATAGGATCATGTCCTCCGGGAAAGACGAAGTGAGAACTTTTGCTTTTTTATATTAACGAATTTCTCGGCCCATAGGTATAGACCTTTATTTATTATTTCTTCTTTTTGGTGTCTTTCTAGGCCCATAAGTACAAGCTTTGTTCTGTTTCTCTATTTGGTGTCTATCTAAACCCATAGGTGTTCAATTTGTTTTCTATTTCTTCTTTGTGACATCTATCTCTCTCTCTCTAGGCCCATAGGTATAGGATTTGTTCTTCCCTTTCTTCTTTGTGACGTCTCTTTAGGCTCCTATGAGGCTTGTTCTTTTCTTTTCTTCTATTTAAAGTTAATATTGGCCCATAAGTGTAGGGGTTCTTTCTCTTTCTTCTTTGTGATGTCTCTCTAGGTTCATAGGTGTAAGATTTATTATTCTCTTCTATTTAATGTTGATATAGGCCCATAGGTGTAGGATTTCTCTTCCCTTTCTTTTTTGTGATATCTCGCAAGACCCATAGGTGTAGGGCTTGTTCTTCTCTTTCTTCTATTTAATGTTAATATAGACCCATAGGTGTAGGGTTTTTCTTCTCTCACTTTTTTTGTGACCTCTCACTAGGTCCTTAGTTGTGAGGTTTGTTCTTCTATTTCCCTTCTTGATAATGTTAATATATACCCATAGATGAAAACTTGTTCTTTTTTTATTTTTTGTGACGTCTCACTAGGTCCATAGGTGTAAGGTTTGTTCTTCTCTTTCTTGTATTTAATGTAAATATAGACCCATAGGTGTAGGGGTTCTCTTTATTTTTGTGACGTCTCACTAGGTCCATAGGTGTAAGGTTTGTTCTTCTCTTTCTTCTATTTAAGGTTAATGTAGGCCCATAGGTGTAGGATTTCTCTTCTCTTTATATTTGTGACGTCTCACTAGGTCCATAGGTGAAAATCTTGTTCTTCTTTTTATTAGTTGTGATGTATCGCTAGACCCATAGGTGTAAAGTTTATTATTCTATTCCTTCTTTTTAATGTTAATATAGGCCCATAATTGAAAAGCTTGCTCCTCTTTTTAGTCTTTGTGAATTCTCTTTAGGCACGAAGGTGTGGAGTTTGGTCTTCGCCTTCTTATATTTAATGTTAATATAGGCCCATAGGTGTAGGGTTTCTCCTCTTTCTTTTTGTGACCTCTCACTAAATCCATAGGTGTAAGATTCCGTTCTTCTTTTTCCTTCTTGTTATTGTTAATATAGGCCCATAGGTGGAAATATTGTTATTCTTTTATCCTTTGTGATGTCTCTTTAGGCGCGTAGGTGTGGAGTTTCCTCTTCGTTTTATTCTATTAAATGTTAATTTAGGCCCATAGGTGGAAAGCTTGTTATTCTTTTTATTCTTTGTGATGTCTCGCTAGACCCATAGGTGTAGGGCTTGTTCTTCTCTTTTCCTTCTTATTAATGTTAACATATGTCCATTGATAAACATATTTTTATTCTTTTTGACGTTTCCTTAGGCACGTAGGTGTGAGTTTGATCTTCTCTTCATTATTTGTGATGTCTCTCTAGACCCATAAGAGTAGAGTTTGTTAATCTCTTCCTTCTTTTTGATGTCTTTTGAGACTCATAGAGGTAAGGCTTGTTCTTCTTTTTATTCTTTGTTACCTCTCACTAGGTCCATAGGTGGAAAGCTCGTTATTCTTTTTATTCTTTGTGACGTCTCTTTAGACAAGTAGGTGTGGAGTTTCCTCTTCGCTTTCTTCTATTAAATGTTAATTTAGGCCCATAGGTGGTAAGCTTGTTCTTCTTTTTATTCTTTGTGACCTCTCACTAGGTCCATAGGTGGAAAGCTTGTTCTTCTTTTTATTCTTTGTGATCTCTCTTTAGGCGCGTAGGTGTTGGGTTTGCTATTCACTTTCTCCTATTTAATGTTGATGTAGGCCCATAGGGGTAAGACTTGTTCTTTTTTTATTCTTCGTGACGTCTCGCTAGACCCATAAGGGTAGGATTTGTTCTTCTCTTCCTTATATTTGATGTGTCTTGAAGCTTATAGAGGCTTGTTCTTCTTTTATTATTTGTAATGCCTCTTTAGGTTCATAGATATTAGGTATATTCTTATTTTTTCTTCGTGATGTCTTGCGCTAGAATCCTTATGTGTAGGGCTTGTTCTTCTATTTATTCTTAGGTCTCTTTAGGCTCATATGTGTTGGGTATGTTCTTCTCTTTCTTATATTTGATATCTCACTTGGTCCATAGGCTTTGGTCTTATATTTACTCATCTATTTGATGAGATCATAGTCGTTATTATTTTCTTTTTCTACTATCTTTCTTTTTAATTATGCTTTTTTTTTTCAGATCTAACTTTCATCTCTCTTTTCTCCGAAGATTTTATTTCTAGTATAAAAAAAAACGAAAATATATATTTATGTTATTCATATCTATTTTCATATATGATTTAAAAAAACAATATGAAGTTGTGTGGTAAAATAATCAGTATTAGTTTCATAGTCAACATATTAACTCTTTAAAGATATCTATGAAAATAATTTTATATTGAAATTTTGATAATCATATTTAAAACCTGATACATATATACCTGACTATATATAGTGGGCAGCTCCTATATTGAAACCATATATAATATTTGAAAATTAGACACATTTAGATAATTAATAAATTAAAAAGTGTAAAATATTATCAAAAGAGAAAGTAGTCTGAAATTATTAAAGGGCGAATATAATAATGAAACAAATATTATTCAAATTAAAGATACTTCGGCCAGTAAATATTTTTATTATCTCGACGTTTCGACAAAAATCTTTTGTCCTCGTCAGGAGCGAACAAAAACTTCGTTTTGCCAAATGTTTTGATTTTTGTTCGCTCTTGACGAGGACAAACTATTTTTGTCGAAACGTCGAGACAATAAAAAAAATTACTGGCCGAAGTATCTTTAATTTGAAGGACTATGATTGCCAGCCAGGCAGACTCTATCTTTAATAAACAAATATTATAAGATCATGAACTGAGAGATGTCAGCGCATTTCAGCATCAATTCTGTATATTGAATAATTTTAGTCTATTTTCTATAGTATCAACCTTTATATGTATTTTTCATTTTCAAAACGAATATTCTTACAAATTCTAATTCTATTTAAGTTTGAGTAATATATTTTTTGGAGTTTTAATTATATTGTGTGTTTCTATCGTAAGACTATTAATATGAGAAAGTAGCAATTATATATCAAATATTGTTTATATTGTCACACGTAAAAATTTAGAAAGACAAACTTCAAGATGACATGGCAATTTATTTGAGGTATTAACAAATCAAATTTAGAAAATACCAGAAAGGCATTTAGGTTTTCGACCGCTACGAACCGGGTTCGATATCCGCATTGGGCACTTTTTCTGTTAAAAGAAATGCTCCAATGACCCCCGATTCTTGCAAAAGTCCTACTTCACCAGTGAATGCAACAAAAGGATCTCAGGCATATTTGTAAATACAATATAACGCGGCTGATGATTGTAAAACGAAAATTAAAATTATACCGCGAATGTTTCTTTTAAAAATCGAAATTTATTTTCAAAGAGAAATAGCGACATTTCTAACTTTGAGATGAGGTATGGAAAGGTGAAACATGAAGAGTAATGGAAAACGGAAAAATAAAAAGTGTCCAGGGGCGGGAATCGAACCCACACCCTTCTGCTTACCGCAGAAGGGTGTGGGTTCGATTCCCGCCCCTGGACACTTTTTATTTTTCCGTTTTCCATTACTCTTCATGTTTCACCTTTCCATACCTCATCTCAAAGTTAGAAATGTCGCTATTTCTCTTTGAAAATAAATTTCGATTTTTAAAAGAAACATTCGCGGTATATTTGTAAATGCAAAGTCGAACTCTCCTTTTCACATGTGTAGATATGTGGTGAACTTATAGTAAAAGCAATCGCTTACTTCTATCCACCGTGATTATCATGACCTGTACCACGTGTACTAGGGATAAGAAAACAAAAATATATTGATATAAAAATTGATATGCTATACAGTAAAACTTTTGGATAATTCGAATGTCTTTAATTTGAAAACGTCTTTAATTCAAATAATTATCTTGGTCCCTAGAATTTCCTATAGAATTTCCATTTTTAATTCGAAATTTTGGGTAATTCAAGTTTTCTCTTTTTCCCTTGGGCTTCAAATTATCTAAGTTCAACTGTATTAATAAATATATATTTACTTTATAACTCCTTATCAAAAAGAGCTGTGACATATAGCTAGAAATTTTTGATGCTACTGACATTGGTCTGACGTGTTTTTTTTTCAAGGATCCCGTCCAAGTCTTGGAAGTTTGTCCTTTGTAGCGTTGCGTCTTTTTTCTTGCAGCGTAAAGAGCGACTTTGTCGTCCTATTGTCTCTAGGGGTGGCGTATTCTTTCTTGGAAGAAGTTTTGGCTTTAACACGGCGTTTGTTTTTCCCTTAGTACACATGGTACAGGTCATGATAATCATGGTAGGTAGAAGAAGGCGATTGCTTTTACTGTAAGTGCACCACATGTCTACACATGTGAAAAGCAGTTCGACTTTACATTTACAAATATGCCAGAACCCCGTTTGGTTACTTGCACTCGCTGGTGGGGTTGAACTTTTACAAGAATCGGGGGCCATTGGAGCATTTTTTTTTTTAATCAGAAAAAGTGCCCAATGCGGGAATCGAACCTGGAACGTAGCGGTCGAAAACCAACGGTTTAGACCATTCTGTCACTGACCCACCGACCTCCACACGGCGGTGAAATCATGAAGTCATTTGCTGAAAATGTAGTTCAAAACCCTGATGGTCTCAAAGTCTCCTAACACATCTTCAGTTTGTCTTTTCCCTAATCTACCTAGGATCTCTAACAAAATGTCACGTAAAAAATTAATAAAGACAAACTTCAGAATGAGGTGACCATTTATTTACGTAAAAAACAAATAAAAATTTATACATTACCAGAGAAGCAATGAGGCAAGTTCGGAGAATAGCAAAATATGAATATTAAAATTGATAATCTGCTAATAAAATAATAAATCGAAAATTGAAATTATACCGCGAATGTTTCTTTTATAAAAATCGAAATTTATTTTTAGAGAGAAATAGCGACATTGAAAATAAATTTCGATTTTTATAAAAGAAACATTCGCGGTATAATTTCAATTTTCGTTTTACAATCATCAGCCGCGTTATATTGTATTTTAAAATAATAAATATATTACTAAAATATTCCGCTATTTACCTGATTCTCCTGGTGTGAGATTAAAATTCTATGCTATATAAACAAAAGTGCTTATTATGACATCGTCTTATGCAAAAATTACCGTGAAGTTTGGAGGTAGGAAAAAGTGAAATAGTAAACACTTTTATATGTTTTTAAAATAAAGCAATCCATAATTTTACAAAAAAATATTTTGTCCATAATATAAATATATATATATAAAAAAAATTCTCTCCATTGAATATAACAAAATATTTTTTAAAACTTAATTCTGTTGACGTTATGTGGCGCTGAGTTTGTTTTTGACACACATTAAATATGTTATAATACCTTGATAAAGATTGGCGTTCAGCCAACTGAAATATTGGTAAAATAAATGATATTTTGATCCAATATATGCCTTTTTTAATTAAAATCTTTTATATGTAATGATAATAATGGTGTGTGTCTGTGTGTGAAATATGTGCAAAAACCTTATAAAATCAAATAGTGTCATCTAGACGTGTTCTTGTTTCCTTAGCACTCTATTATGATATGTGTTTTTTCTGATATGTTATTTAGATAAACTATCAAATTTCTAAAGTATAAAATAAGAATATAAACAATGACAATGCGTTTCTTTATTCGTTCAAAGTGCAAGCTTTCGGATCTTTATAATCCTTCAGACATAGTAGCTATATCTGAGGATTGTAAAGATCCGTCGTAAGCTTGCACTTTTCACGAATAAAGGAACGTATTGCAACGATTTATATTCCTATTTATATATATATATACATCTATTAATTAAAAAGGCATATATTGGATCAAAAAATCATTTATTTTACCAATATTTTATTGGCTGAACGTCAACCTTTATCAAGGTATTATAACATTTTAATGTGTGTCAACAACAAACTCAGTTAACACACTGTTGACAAACATTAAAATGTTATAATACCTTGATAAAGGTTGGCGTTCAGCCAACTGAAATATTTGATCCAATTTATGCCTTTTTAATTGAATATTTATTTATGGATCGCTCTATTTTCAAAACGATATCTATGTATTTCACTTGTTGAAGCACTCAATAAGTAACAGGTTTCTTACTCAAATGTGTGACAGATACCTAATATTTAATGACATGTGTACCTTGGAATGCTATTCCGACAAATTCTCAAATATCCCACTATATATTAAGCCATGTGTGTTGTCTGTTTGATTATCAAAATGTGATATCCTATTCTTAGCCAGATGTTAGATGCCTGCCAATGTATTGAGACGTAATATCAACATAATGCAGTAACGCGCGCCATCTGTTAAAGGAAATTTGAACTATTTATAACGCTTATTTTGAAGTTATAGGTTTGCCTTGCCAGCATTCATATTTATAAATAAGAGAAACTTCGGCCAGAAGAGGTTTTATTTTCTCTTTAAGGGCGTTCTCATGCGAACTATCAAATTTTAGTAAATTAAATTTTATTGCCCTCTATCGTTAAAATTTTTACACAAATAAATTTACTGGCAATGCGTTTCTTTTTTTTTTTTTTAAATCTCTACAGACCTTACTGGCAATGCGTTTCTTTTTTTTTAAATCTCTACAGACCTTACAATGTAGAGATTTAAAAAAAAAAAAAAAAAAAAGAAACGCATTGCCAGTAAATTTATTTGTGTAAAATTTTATCAAATTTTAGTACAAAATCTATATAATCTTTATAAATAGAACCTTTTCTGGCCGAAGTGTCTCTTATTTAAAAACTGTTTATGACGCATATGATTCTTTTAGATTAAATGATTTTCACTTCACTTACTGCAATGATACAAATATTTGTAGAATCTGGTTCATCGGTGGTGAAATCTCTTACGGTTTCGCTAAGCTAATCTACCATATCGCTCTATTTTTGTATTCTGCGGTTTTCCTTTAATCTGATACTGAAGATAAATCTTCGAAATGATATTTTAAACGTAGTATGAACATTAGCTTTAAGGATAGTAGAAATGCGTATTATAAAATCGAGGTATGTTTATATATTTATAACTGATATATATTTAAATTGATATTCAACTGGGAGAGAGAAACTGCTGGAATGGTTCACCAATGATAAATCAGGGCTTACGATTATTTTTTATCACTATAGTAAGGTTAGTAAAAATTGTTTTATTAATGAGAATCATAAGAGGTAAAATTAAATACAACCTCAATAAAGTCAATATGTGAAATGCTTGTCTTCAAAGGATGTATTCAGGTTCCTGATTTTATTTATTGACGTGTGGGTACCTTGAAATGCATTGTAATTTTAACTATGTATAAATATATGATTGTGTGCTCTGTTTATATTCAATATGTGAAATATTATTCAGCAGAATGTGTTTAAGAGATAAACACTCAATACCTTTCTCTATATAAAACATGTGTTGTAGAATGAACGGTGTTGTAAGCAATGTTGTCTGTGTGTACAGGAACACCACCCAAGACTGGGAGGCACGCCATTGGCCATGCTAGCCGCCCAATGTAACAAACTGGCGAGCAAGAGTCCTCCTCCTTTAGCTGACGCAGCCGTAGGCAAAGCAGGCTTTCATCCCTGGAAAAAAGGGACGGGTGCCCCTTCTCCCTCGAGCGGGGGCTACCCACGGCCCTCCTGTAGCTCCGCCTATGGCGGCGAGGGGCTGTTCTATCCCCCAAGTCCTCAAGCCGAGCTTTATCGCCCGCCTCACCCTTATGAGGGTTGGCCTTTCAATGCTGCCGCAGCGGCACTTAAACCAGAAACCCCCTCTAGCTGGTGGGATGTACATGCCGGGGCAGGGCCATGGTTAGATGTAGGGCAGCATTATGCTCCTGCAGGGCCCGCAGATTATGGTCTAGCAGGTTCGGGGCCTCATTTGCTCCAGGACACTTATAAGTCTATGTTGCCGCCTTCTGCAGCGGCCAGTCAGCACTTTTCCCCGGCAGTGCCACCCGCGCCGGCCTCCCCGCGCTCCCAGAGACGCTACACGGGCCGAGCCACGTGCGACTGCCCCAACTGCCAGGAGGCGGAGCGGCTGGGACCCGCGGGAGCCCACCTACGTCGCAAGAACATCCACAGCTGCCACATCCCGGGGTGCGGCAAGGTCTACGGAAAGACGTCGCATCTAAAGGCCCATCTACGCTGGCACACGGGTGAGCGTCCCTTCGTGTGCAACTGGCTGTTTTGTGGCAAGCGCTTCACCCGTTCCGACGAGTTGCAGCGGCACCTGCGCACGCACACGGGAGAGAAGCGGTTCGCGTGCCCCGTGTGCAACAAGCGGTTCATGCGGTCGGACCACCTGAGCAAGCACGTGAAGACGCACAGCGGCAACTGCGCGGACGGCAAGAAGGGCGGGAGCAGCAGCGGGAGCTGCAGCGACTCGGAGACCAGCCAGGGCGAGCCCCCGGCCTCGCCCCTCGACGTCGACGTCAAGTAGCCGTGCCACGCTGTACCCCGCCAATAAACCTCCGTTCTCTGTCCGCTCAATGGCCCACACCATTATTTATTGCAACTGTAAATAAAGTACAAATGTACCAGTCTTTATAAAGATACCTCTCTCTTTTTATTTATTTACACATACACCATACCACACCCCATATTATACATTACACAAGAGTGACCTATATTGGGAGAAATGTCACCTCTACCACCAAAATAGACACAAAACCTATAGCCATCTATCAACGCATCCATCAAGTTGCTATTGGGTGGTTTTATCGCCGACCAGATTCTACTTGTTTGCAGAATTGTCAATAGATGGTGCATACACCATACCACCTCCCATCTTATACATTACACAAGATTGACATCTATAAGGATAAATATAACCTCTACCACCAAAATAAACACAAAATCCTATACGCCATCTATCAACCTAGCTACCAAGTTGGTGTTATGTGGCTTTATCACCAATCAGATTCTGCTAGATTTCAGAGATGGTCAATAAATGGTGCATAGTTTTTACATCTATTTTGAAAGGAGTTGTGACCTTTCTTTCTATAAATCATTATCTCCTTACAACAATTCCATAAAATTGGCCTACCACAAGGCCAAAAACAATCAGTTGAATAGTCTCAATGGGGACATAACCCAATAAGAAAGCCTATATGAAAAAATACCTTCTCTTTTCATAAAAAGGTCAATTTCTCCTCAACCCATAGGTTGTGATAGATAGTATTGCTTTTCTCTCAGATATACTTTTATGAGACTAGGCTTTTGATTGTATTGTAAAAAGTCTTAATTCCCAATCCTGAACGATGTCTTCAGTTGACGACCGAAGACACCTTGCCATGTCTTCTCCTGATTGGAACATCCCTAAGAATAAGGTCACAAGAACTGTTTTTCACACGCCTTGGATAGTGTATCGTCTATTCTTGGGAAAATTGATGTGATAGTTGTGTGTGCCTTCTTCCACTTCTCAGAACTGAAGTCATTATGTATACTCATGGATAAAACTAAAGGAAGTTTCATATTATAAACATAAACCTTATTTTACGTATATAACAGTGTATTTCCATACATCCTAATTCCTAAAAACGTTCTCCTTAAATAAAAATATAATAATAGAAAATAAACATATAATATGATTAAAGGTACAAATTTCTCAAGTTTTTTTCCATGAGTGTATAATAGGTTACAAGTCAAATTCAATAGAGCAAATTTTATTGAAGAATTTGATGATGGTTTAATGCTTCAAAAAGGAAACGTAACAATTTTAAATTGATAAATGTTAAATTCTGATATTCATCTTAATCTGCATTATCATCTCTTATTTCAACGCCTTTTTCTAGTATTGCGTACAAACTATCTAGAAGCATAGTTGGAAGTGTTACAGATAGAATATGAAGCAGAACCTAATGTTTCCAGGGACATCGACATGGGAGAATCTTTTGGATATTTGTGTATCAATAACGGTTTTACACCTATATCAATATTTAATTCTATTGAACAAACCTTTTCCAATTAATTCAACAAGTACATTACACCATAGTAAAAATGCTATAATTATAAGTTTCAAGATGAATTATAAGAATCAACACAAAGCAACAACGCGCCATCCACACATACAAAATGAAAGGACTTAAAAGCAAGAATGTTTCTTTTTTACATAATACAAACTTCTAAGTCCTTTCATTTTGAATGTGTGGTTGGCGCGTTGTTGCTTTGTGTTGGTTTATGCCTAACTGGCTTTGTCTTTATTGTTTGCGGAAGAGCATTGCTCGATGCAAATATTAGAATGTAATTCTACTGTCCTATAAGCCTATGTCCATAGTCCTCTTGAAAACCATTACTGAGATTCCATCCTTCAGTGCTGCGTATATAAGCAGAATCGTCCAATACAGTATTAGAGCTCTGAGAAGCGGTCTGGTGGATTAAATTGGCGAAACCGCTGGGAGGGTTGACCACTGATAAGCCAAGCCCTTCCAATATATTTTTCATCGCAGTAAGGGCAGAAGAAATTTGTATTATGTATAAAAAAAAAACATTCGTGCTTTTAAATCCTTTTATTTTGTATAATTATAAGAATGATTTGTGTATTTACTCTTTTTTTAAATCAGACGAAAAAGGATAATCGAGAAAATAATAATTTTTCACATATATTTAGATTGAATATATTTATTGGAAACACAATATAGGACTCCATTATAGGCATTGAGGCTTTGTTATCAAAAGTGTCAATTTGATGAAATTGATGCAAAATGTAAAAATTAATCTACTAAACTGTATCTTCAGATCTGTTTTAAACCCATTTCATTAATAATTCCTATCAATAAATAATTTTATAATTAACTATATTAACAATGGTAAAAAAAGATAATATTACATTAAGATGCATTAGCGCGCCATCTGTAATGAAAATTCGGAACTATTATAGACGGGTATGATTATTTTAAAAAATTAAACAATTACTACTTTATCAAATTAAATATTATTATAAAAAAATACAATAAAAATGCTAGAAAATGCACATTTGAAGTGTGTAAAGTATTTCCTACATATAAAATATATTCCTAAATATAAGAAAATCAAGAATATGCGAATCCCAGATAAACAAGAGAGTTACGGATATGAGATTCTAGGTATAATAGAAAACTGAATATAGGAACATCCTGGATATAAGAAAAGCCAAGATGATATTGGATAGAATACAGAATATTAAAAAGCAAGTATATAACACCATACTGGCTATAAAAGAACACTGGATATAAGAAACTCAATTTATCAAGATGACTATAGCCACTAAATGTGATCTTTGCGCGCACACACACCGCATAAGGATATAAAATAAACCAAGATATAAGATAAACTTGGATAAAGGATATACAGGATAGGACAGACTCCTGGATTAAAGAGAACTATGAGTATAAAGAGCATTCGGGACATAAGATAATCCTAGATACAAGAGTATCTTTGATATAAGAGAATATTGGATACAAAAGCACTCTGCATATAAGAGAATCCTAGATATAAAATAACATTGGATATAAGAAAAATCGGAATATAAGGATATTTGGAATATAGGAGAATCCTGGTTATAACAGAACATAGAATATAAATAATAAGTCAGGATATAAGGGATATTCTGAATATAAGAGAATCCTGGTTATAAAATAACATATACTATAAAAAATAAGTCAGGATATAAGGGATATTCTGAATATAAGTGAATCCTGGTTATAAAAGAACATAGAAAAATAAAAGATAAGTCAGGATATAAGGGATATTTGAATATAAGAGAATCCTGGTTATATAAGAACATAGAATATAAAAGATAAGTCAGGATATAAGGGATATTCTGAATATAAGAGAATACTGGTTATAAAAGAACATAGAATATAAAAAATAAGTCAGGATATAAGGGATATTCTGAATATAAGAGAATCCTGGTTATAAAAGAACATAGAATATAAAAAATAAGTCAGGATATAAGGGATATTCTGAATATAAGAGAATCCTGGTTATAAAAGAACATAGAATATAAAAGATAAGTCAGGATATAAGGGATATTCTGAATATAAGAGATACCTGGTTATAAAAGAACATAGAATATAAAAAATAAGTCAGGATATAAGGGATATTTGAATATAAGAGAATCCTGGTTATAAAAGAACATAGAATATAAAAAAAAAATAAGTCAGGATATAAGGGATATTTGAATATAAGAGAATCCTGGATATAAAATAACATTTGATATAAGGAAAGTCGGGGTTTAAAGGCATTCTGGATATAAAAGAACCTTGGAAAAAAAATCACTGTATATAAAATTACATTTGAGATAAGAGAATTCAAGATATAGGAAATCCATGGATATATGATCACCCTGAATATAAGAGCATCCTTGATATAAAAGAACAATGGATATAAGAGATCTCTGAATATAAGGACCATTATGGATATAAAAGCATCCTGGATTAAAGGAAATCCTGGATACAAAAAAGAGCACTTGATGTAAAAGGACATTAGATATACGAAAAGTCGAGATATAAGACAATCTCGGATTAAATAGAATCTTTGATATAAAAGAACACTGGAAATAAAAGAACATTTAATATAAGAAAAGTCGGGATATAAAAATGTCTTTGTATTAAATAAACTTATTGCGTAAGCTTTTTTTGATATTTTCATAAAAATATATCGCAATTTCATCATATCTAAATATAATAAAATCTTGATTAAAAGAGAATTCTGGATATAAAAGAGCGCTGGATATATAAAAGGACATTTGATATAAGAAAAAAATTGGATATATGACAATCTTAGATGAATTTAGAATCTTAAATATAAAAGAGCACTGGATATAAAAACATACATTTGATATAAGAAAAGTTAGGATAAAATAAAATCTTGAATGAGAAATAGAATCCTGGATATAAGAAAAAAGATCGGGATATAAGAAAATCTTAGATATAAGATAACCTGGATAGAAAGGAATCCTGGGTATAAAAGATTACTGGGGATATAAAATAACATCGATATAAAAGAAGTAGGATTCAAAAAAGCTCTGGATATAGGATTATCCTGTAGATATATGAGAATACTTTTTAAAAATAACTCTGAATATAAGAGAATCCAGGATATAAGTGCCTTGGATAGAATAGATATATATCTAAGTTCATCCCGTATATAAGACAGCTCTAGAAATAAGAGAATTTTAGATATTAATTAAACAAGATGTGATAGCGCGCCATCTGTTATCGAAAATGTAAACTATTTTACAGCGCGCTCTTATGTTTCTTTTCGAATAAAACAATGTTTTAACATTATATTATAAGGGAAGTAGAATTTTTTTTTATTTGAGAAGAAATATACGCGCTGTAAAATAGCTTACATTTTCAATATAAGAACATGCTGATTATAAAATAATCCTGAATATATTGAGATCATTTAAAAAATAATGATCTTGGAATCAAAGGGAGAATCCGATAAATATATATTTTGCTTATCCCTAGTACACGTGGTACAGGCCATGATAATCATGGTGGGTAGTTAGCGACTGCTTTTACTGTAAGTGCACCACATGTCTACACATGTGAAAAGCAGTTTTACTTTGCACTTACAAATGTGCCAGAACCCGCTTAATTACTTGCACTCGCTGGTGGCGTTGGACTTTGGCAAGAATCGGGGGCCATTGGAGCATTTCTTTTAATTCAGATAAAAGTACCCAATGCAGGAATTGAAACCGGGTTGTAGCGGTCGAAAACCAACAGTTTAGACCATCCTTCCACCGACCCCCAGTTGAAAATCCTGATTATAGGATATTACCTCTTCCTAGGGGATCCTTTAACCTTATATCCGTTCAGATAGTAGTTGATAGTTGATTTAGATTCGAATTAGAGTATTTCATATCGAATGGGAAAGAGAAGGAAAGAAATTTCAAGGAAAATGCTTTTTCTTTTCTTCTTGGCCAATTTTCTTTTGTATAATTATGTGAAATAATTGAATTGTATAAGCTTGTATATATCCAATTTATTATGAAGTAAAGAAATGTATTGACGCAAATATCCCTGAGTTTGGGATATCGCGTTAAAGGATGTTTATAAAGTAAAATAAAGCATTTTATATCGAGAAATTTGACTCTTTAGAAATAATTTCTGAAAAATATATTTCTGATTGATATTAACAAAACCTTTCACATTTTTTATTGGACTACTACTTCAGTGGTCTGGATAATTCATGAAAGCTTTTTCTTATAAATCAACAAGGAGAAATTTCTTGAAAATAAATATAATTCGGCCAGTAAGTCTTTTTATTACCTCGACGTTTCGACAAAAAGCTTTTGTCCTCGTCAGGAGAAAACAAAAATTAAAACATTTAGCAAGGCGTTAAAAATTATTCTAAGGTTCCCAAGGGCGTTCTCACGCGATATTTCAAATTTTGTACAACATCTAAAGCACAAGTCAAACATAAATATTTAACTTACAAAAGACTATGATCTATGATTTTTGTCGAAACGTCGAGGTAATAAAAAGATTTACTCACCGAAGTATCTTTATTTTCAAGAAATATGAATTCCGGCCAGGCAGCCTTTATCTTTACGATTGGGAGAAACTTATTAATACTTTGTGAAAAAAAAGGCATCTCCTTATCGTGCAACTGAAAGTTGCTGATGGCTTGCGCTATCTATCGGAATAAATATCAACTATTCTCGTTGATTTATAATTATTCCAGAATTTGGCCGAATACCTATTCATGATTAAACAAGAATGGGTAATTCATTATTAATACTTTGTTTTGAGCATCGTCAGAGAGTTCATAGTTTGTGGATATTGTTTTTGTAGTGCATTTGCGTGCTAAGATATTTGTAGAAATGCAAATATCTTTGCATACTCAATTATTGCTTTAGGAATATGTAAATATATAGCGGTACTAGTAGTCAGTCAGTAAGATATTGTAGGGTATTTCTAATATTTCCTAAGTCCGTGGTGGCCTAATATAGCGATACATCAGTTTGTTTGATAATCATTCTGTTGTAATAGTTAAGTGTTATCAGAATAAACTCGTTCCAGCTTTACAAGTTGAACTGAATGTTTATTTCATCCAGTAATCTCCTTTTATACAAAATAGAAACATAGAGGTAAAGAGAAAATATTTTACATAAAGTTAAAACAACTGACAAATGCCATTATTTTGCATAGTCAATAATGAATACACTACGTAATATTATATGTATTATAGGTTATTTAATAAATCACAACATCATGCTGATTTCTGTTGAGTTTTTGAAGTTCTTCTAATTGTTTCAGTCGTTTGTATCAGTAATAATTTGGATTGATTCATTTTCTTTTTTAAACGTATATATTTATTTAAAGGTAAGATTATTGCTATTTCTTGGTAAGTGACACGGTATTTTTGCTAATTTATCTGCCTCTTCATTAATAGGTATGTCGACATGGGAAGGGATCCATTGGAAATGTATTTTTGTTTATTTGTTTATAGTGTTGAGTGTTTTATTTTTTTGTATATTAATTTTGTTGTTTTATCATTTTTATTTTATGGAGATGAGATATGTTGTATGGCACTTTTTCTGTCTGAGAAGATCAAAATTTCATCATAATGATCGTCTATGGTATAGAGTGCTTCTTTAATGGTAATTAGTTCTGATTTGAAGTTTGAGGAATAGTTGAGGTTTCCTTTCTTGATATGTGTATGCGTTTTAGGTGCGTATATGTGTTTTAATATTAAAAATATATGCTAAAATATAAACAAGGTAGAGCGCTATCTGTTAATGTATATTTGAACAATATTTGACATGTATAACTATTTTAAATCAACTTTATGGTACCTTTAATGCCAAACTGAACAAAATTAAAGGATATTCAATTCAAATAAATGAACAATTCTTAATTTCTTTATGAACTTACTTGGAATACATAATATTCGATATACTTGTTGAATCAATCATGCCAGGATTGTATATGAAAATGAACTATTATGATGAAATTTCTCTCTTGAACAAAAAGTTGGTATTGGCTCCATAAATTTCATTACTTCCTTTCTTGAATAAGGTTGTCAAAGTGATATCTTGAATGAGGATCTCATAGTTTTCTTTATAATATTTTCACTTCAGATATTGAGTTGAAGATATTCATTTTGAACGGTAGATGTTTCTTTAGCAGGAAATTCAAATACAAGAGTATCAATCAAATAGGAAACTATGTTTTGAATGAATGTATTCAT
>CP092869.1:79584700-79596641 GCA_030710605.1 Cordylochernes scorpioides | reverse complement strand
ATAATAAAAAATTGTACTATTGGGTTGATAAGCAAAAATGGCTTGTTTTTAATGTATTTTTAAAGGGAGTGGTTTATTTTTTGCTATATAACCAATATTAGAGAAACCCTATAAAGAAATAAATTTCAAAGCTATATTCCAAAACTTTCTCCTGACGACATCAATAGCGAGGGGAAGAGAGAGGCGTCAGAAAAAAAAATCCTTTCTTAGATTTATCTGCCATCTATCGAGCGATTTTTAAACTATTTCTCAAAGTAAACTAATGCGTTTTTAATTATTATTATTCTTTTGGTTTTTTAACCTCATGTTTATATTATTTATTTTAAAATATATTTTATATTATTTTTTTATATTTTGTTGAACATTTATTGAATATTTTTAACGATTATGCTTTTAATAATTCATATTTTCTTATAATTCCTCTCCAATTTAATTCGTTTTATAAAATGAACGTTTAATCTTATGTTTGATATAAATTATAATCATATATATAATATCATATATTCCAACTCTTACCAATTTTGTACCAAGTTTACTTTGTAATTATTTAACAAGAAAAAATGTATGGATTCTTTCTTTGATATAAAATCCACGCTATTTATTCTTTTCTCAAATTGTCAATTTTATTTATATTGTAACGTAGAAAATTAGGAAAGACAAACCTCAGAATAACACGACAATTTATTTAATTGTGAAAAAGGCATCTCCTTATCGTGCAACTGAAAGTTGCTGATGGCTTGCGCCATCTATCGGAATAAATATCAACTATTCTCGTTGATTTTTTAATTATTCCAAAATTGGCCAAATACCCATTCTTGATTAATCAACAAAAAGTTTATAATAAATTTATAATTAATCAAGGTCTTACGCAATTCTGGCCTTAACTACCCGTTTCATGATTTTTCAGGATGCCTGAATGACCAGTTTTTTGGTCGTTGAGGTACAGCTTGCACCACGCTGATGAGGACCAACAGCCCGAAACGCGTCCATGGTTAGCTTTTCTTGATTAATCAAGAATGGGTATTTGGCCAATTCTGGAATAATTAAAAATCAACGAGAATAGTTGATATTTATTCCGATAGATGGCGCAAGCCATCAGCAACTTTCAGTTGCACGATAAGGAGATGCCTTTTCCACAGTGTATGCACCTTATCCCAGTACAATATCACATTTGTACTATTTTTTCAAATAATTTAATGTCAAAAGCCAAATTAAAACTACTAAAATAGCAGAAAGACAATGAGAAAACTTTACAGTGTATCAAAATACAAATATCGAAATTAAAAATATTTTCATAGAAAAATGAATAATCTGCTACAATATATTCCCACACATTCATTTATTCATATATTTATCTTTATATAATCTTATTTATTCATATATTTATTTAGTTTGTATTTAAACCTATGTAATTTTATATGAAAAATATAATAAAAGTAGTTTTAATCTCAATCTCTCTCTAAACGACATAATATTATTTATATAGAAGCTTCATTGTATATTTTATTGTAAATATCACTTAGAATTGTTACACCGTTGACAAAAGTTACTATTACGGGTTAACTCACAAAGTTCCAATAAACTAGGGCTTAGAGTAAGAGTAACTAACACACAGAAAAGCGTACAACGCGTACAGCAGCAACAATAAAAAGGATAAAAAAAAAAAAAACTCACGAATTACTATATAAAAACAAAACAGTACTTTATTGTAGCGTTGGTATGGATCGGCCCGAGGTCACACAGGTATGCGAGGAGATAGCCAGACACGGATAAAGTACGCAGAGAACACTTTAAGCGTCTCAACACCAAATATCCCCCACACTCGCCTCTCGCAATAACATAGCACCCTTATATATACAAACATAGCCACATTCGTCCAATGAGAAGGCGAGAGAGATTGGTTCACTAACAATCGAAAACAAAAATCTTGTCATCCACTAAAACCTAAGATAAGATAAAAATGCAAATATTTGTCAATATAATTTGACACCGTCATTGCCTTTAAAAAATAGACTTTACAGGTAAAAAAATATAGGCGATATCATTCCCTCAGAGCCATGGTTTAGAGGAAGAAAGCGACTATTTAGTAAAAATCTATGTGTTGCATATTCCAAGTACACATGGTATAGGTCATGATAATCTTGATGGGTAGTTAGCGACGCTTTTACTATACTATCTAGTTATGCATTTACATTCATGGACAAAACTTAAGGAAGTTTTACCGTTTGTCAGGTATATCGGAATTCAGAAAACAACTCTAAAAATATTTGATATACAGTGATCTTTTTTTGTAGACGCTAGATAACCAAGTGTAAACAGCTTCTCTCTCTTTAAGAAAAAAAAAAAAAGAATAGACAATAGCCTACATTCAGGACTTTACACTTTATTAAGTTTTGTCTATGAGTGTATACGTATTTATTTTGTAGATTTTACAAAAATTTGAAAAAAAAAAAAGTATATTATTTGTATAAACACGTGAAATGACAGGCGAGCTTCTCAAAACAGTTTAATACGCCGAAAAAGCTTATCGTATATAGCCACGGGAAATATTGGATTCAAAAATTTGTTCATTCAATTTTTTTTCTCAATAAATAATATTAGCATTCTTGGATATATATATTTTAAACATAAGGAAGTGTAAGGTCTTAATATCGCCGGTCAACTGTTTTTTTTTTTTGTTGTTGTTGTTGTTTTGTTTTTAAAGGAGACAGAGACAATTTTGTTCTCACTTGATTATCTCGTGTGTCTTCAATAACGTATCGAATATCTTTCAGAGTTATTGTCTAAAATGGTATACATGCTAAAAGGTACAACTTTCTTAAGTTTTGTCTATGAGTTTTATATTTATGTGCCTATGATACAAGAGTCCTATCGCATTAAAAAAAAACTTATAATGAAATAATAATTACATTTATTTTATTTTTTTAATAAGCAAGTTCAGAGCAAAAGTTAGGAGAGCTACTTCTGTTCGAAAGATTACTCATTTTTAATAGAAAGGAAGCTATTTTTTTTTTTATCGTTGGTGTTTTAAATAAAAAAACTTCTAGCCATTTTCAAATCCAACATCATATATGGGAATAAGCCATATATTTGGACAACTTACGTCGGTTAGCGATATATGTTAAAGAAAAACTTGTCTGTACACATGATACCTATTTTTAACAAAACCTTGTTGAATAGAAATTTCTAACTATATGGTAGAATTCTATCAAAATTGTTCTTTTCTAGCAAATGATCCGTTATTTTGAAAAGACTTCAAATAATTAAGAAGACTATTTGAAAATATTTCTGAAAGATGTGATTAAAATGGAAATTGTTGACGAAAAAATGAAGTTGTAACTATCGTTATATACAAAAGTTAACGTTATATCGAGTTATCACCCCGGAAAATCAGAGCCACGTTCTGACCTCCTCCAATTCACTGAGCGATCAAACAGAACGTGGCAGCTCCCGGGTGCTGGGATGATTGATCACGTAGGGAAGGGGCTCCATTAGCAGACTGGTCGATGGTGACAACTGGGGCATCCTCTTCTCTGCTCTTCTCAGCTTGCTTCAGGCATACATCTTGAGTTTAGTTTCTCAGAACATCCGTTGAATGTGTCTCTTGTCTTTACACACTTCGAGTCTTGAGTAGCTCAACCCTTCTTAGCTTGCTTCAGGCATACAGCTTGAGTTTAGTTTGTCAGAACATCCGTTGAAATTGTCTCTTGTCTTTACACACTTCGAGTCTTGAGTATCTCAACCCTTCTCAGCTTGCTTCAGGCATACAGCTTGAGTTTAGTTTCTCAGAACATCCGTTGAATGTGTCTCTTGTCTTTACACACTTCGAGTCTTGAGTAGCTCAACCCTTCTCAGCTTGCTTCAGGCATACATCTTGAGTTTAGTTTCTCAGAACATCCGTTTAAATTGTCTCTTGTCTTTACACACTTCGAGTCTTGAGTATCTCAACCCATCCAAGATGTCTATTATACTCACGGACTTCCCAAATAAGTAGCTCATTGCATCCATTATTTTCTCACGCTTGTTCGACGGTACATATACTAAAATTGGAACGATACAAAGATTAGCATGGCCCCTGCTCAAGGATGACACGCAATATCGTGAAACGCTCCATTTTACCTCAACTTATCCATTGATGTCTATTATACCAAGACTTCCTGTCTAAATAGCTCATTGCATACATTGAGAAGACGCGAGAGATTGGTTCACTAACAAACGAAAACAAAATTCTTCCCGCAAAAAACTGATCAGAAAAACTGCAAATGTTTGTCAATATAAATTGACAATAAATCTAAGTTAGCCTTTCTGAGAACTCCGCCTTTGCCGGTCCCAAGCCCGGATGAAAAAGGAGGAGGGGGAGCAGTAACAAGCTCACTAAAAAACCTGGGCTCAGCTGGCCCGGGTGATAGTACCCTGTAAGGGCTTCAGATCCCGGGATACAGGATGAGCAGCGTTTGTACTCCATGTTAGGAGCGGCTGCACATGGCGTCTGTTCCTCATGTCAGAGGCGGCCATTTATTCTGAAGCTAAGTCGGCCTGCCACTGAGTAGTGCCCCCAGTATTAATGGCAAAGGAAGACGCATTCTACTTCACCCAGACATGATCTCAAACTTTACAAGCTTGATATCCTAATATAATTGAGTGGAGACAAGAAAGAAGAAGAAGCCTTTCCAAGGAAAATAATTATCCCTCTAACACTAAATATTTATATAAATTACCCCACACATCACAGAAATCTATATTAGATTATATATACGCCTAACACCACAGATTATCAAATCACAGATTTTTATAGTCAATGAATGAAAAATAATATTTGAATCATATAATAATCCAACAATACCTCTGGATGATCCTTTTTTTTTTGTTAATCAAGACCATATTACCATCTCTCTCTCTCTCTCTCTTAAAAGGCTGCCAGAAGATTAATATGGAATAGCCAAAGCTAATGGCTAATCTTCAAGTTATTGATGAAGATTTCTTTTGTAATTTTGCATATTTGTTTTATTTTTGATTTTAATTAGGATAATGTGTTTCTGCTTTATATATTTTTTTTTAATTCGGGAAATAGATCCTAAATTTTTATCGATTTACTTCTTCATGTCTAATTTGCTAGGTACATTCTCGTCAATCGGGCTAACCTACTATTGAATTAAAATGAAATTAGAAAACATTCAAATTATCTTTTGATTTTAAAATTATTTCGTTTAAAAAACTTAATTTGGAAAATTCATCAATTCTAAATAGAAAAAAAGGTTGATTTTTAAAATAAATAAATACATTTCTAATCAAAAATTGCTTTCAACATCTGTTACTTATTGCAATTTCCTTTGGCAACAGATCAAATACTATTTTAACTTAAAGAAAAAAAAATGGCGGCAAGGTTGGAATTGAACCTATTGCGTGTTCCAGAACCATTATCTGTCTATCTGATTACCCAGTCGTCTGTAATGAAGGCCAGTAAATAACTCCTGTAATTTACCTCGCTGATTAAGATGAGCAGGTGGAAGGACAAACCCTGACATCTTCTGCTCGCTTATACAAATTTATTGGCAGACGAAGAAATGTGAGAAGAAAAATAAGTTGAGTTAATATTGTATTGGTTTTTTTTTTTCGTATATACCCTGTATTTAGTAAGGAAGGAAGCTTAGTGGCAGCTTTATTTAGCCAAAGCGCTGAGAGGGTTCACTACTGATGAACCAAGACCTCTCATTCAATAGCATATATCATTGCAGTAATTCTGTAGATATAATATTTAATGATGCACTAGCGCGCCATCTGTTATCAAAATTCGAAACTATTATAGACGCTTTTTAAAAACAAACGATATTTACTCCCCTTACAGCAATGGAAAAATTAATGGGAGGGTTCACCACTGATGAACCAGGCCCTCCCATTAATTTTTCCATTGCTGTAAGGGGAGTAAATATTGTTTGTTTTTAAAAAGAATCATACGCGTCTATAATAGTTTCGAATTTAGATATATTATTTGATGATATTATTTAAAAGAAACATATTTCCAGTAAATTTATTTGTTACCAATTTTATCGATAGATGGTATTTAAATTTATAAATATATATTTATGTTGGGATATTTATAATTTTACTTTCAACTTGTTTCAGATCTGAAATAAATGCCAAATTCTTAAAATATTGAAAATCATATGTTGGCTGGAAGTTTATTTGGGAAAATATAGAGTTAACAGCGAGTCACTGAATCATCTAGAACTTAATAAAACATTGTTTGATGTAGTTATATTTATATTTTGTGTTTGTACCTTACACCATTCTATCTTAATTCCTACTTAAATATATAAAATGAAAGGATTTAAAAGCACGATTGTTTCTTTTATACATAATACAAACTTCTACTGCCCTTACTGCTATGAAAAAATATATTGGGAGGGCTTGCCTCATCAGTGGTGAACCCTCCCAGCGGTTTCGCCAATTTAATCCACCAGACCGCTTCTCAGAACTCTAATACTGTATTGGATGATTCTGCTTATATACGCAGCATTGAAGGGTGGAATCCCAGGAATGGTTTACAAGAAAACTATGGACATAAGCTTATAGGACAGTAGAATTACATTAATACACACAAGCAAAAAACATTCGTGCTTTTTAATCCTCTCATTTTATATGTATAGATGGCGCGATATTTCTTTGTGTTAATTCCTACTTAAATGTTACTAATCTTTAAGACTGAAAGACGTTAATTCATAATGTAGAATCGTAATATTCATTGTTTTCTTCACTTTTATAACTGTTTTAGTCAATTATTCCCATGAGGACATTAACAGAGAGTCATTGAAACATTAAAAACTTGATAAAACAATGGTTAATGTTGCTATATTTTGTGTTTGTACCTTACACCATTCTATATTAATTCCTATACAAATGTTACTAATCTATAAGACTGAAAGACGTTAATTCATAATGTATTATAAAATTATATTTCTGTTGTAATATAAATTACATTATATATCCAAAACAAAAATCTAATTCGAAAAAATAGAAATAATAAATAGAATAAATTAAACTTCATTTCATATTCACATTTCATAAATTTGGATATATATAAAAACAGAAAACAATTCATATAATAAAAAAATTACGTCTTGTAAAACTAAAACTTGATTAAAATTTATTAGGTAGAAAACATATCATAAATTTATTTCATTAAAACTGCATTGTCAAAACAACGCCCTTATAAAAAATTGGAATAAAAGGAAAAAAATAAACATTGAAACCTTTCATTATTTTAGCTTCAAGATTTCCATTTATGATTAAAATGGGTTTTTGACATGTAATATAACTTGGTAGAAATAATTTATTTGAGAATTTGTAATCGTATTCCTGAAATTTTCAGTAAAAAAAAAATAGGTTATTCAAAAATGCAACACTTCTATTTAAGCGTGAATGTCATCAAAATGCAAATGGAGCAAGGTTCCGCCCCAAAGGAAAGACAAGGTTCTGGTTGGGTGATAACAGATTAATGATTCCAAGTCGATAGTCATCATATTTTTGACCGAAAACCGAATCACGTTTATATACTGTGGTATCATTACTCTACACAATTCACCCTTTCATACCTCATCCAAAAGGTTAGAAATGATCGTTATTTCTCCTTGAAATAAATTTTGGTTTATCGTTGAAAAGAAACACATGCGGGATGGTTTTCAAATGTTGTTTTACAATCACAAGCCGCATTTAATTATATTGTATTATAAATTTATTTATGTATTATTTACGAACGAAAAAATATGTCCAGGGTGGACATGGCATCTGCCCGGTAAGCGGAACACCGTGGGTTCGATTCCCATCCCTGGACACTTTTATTTTTCCGTTTATCATTACTCTTCACAATTCACCCTTTCATACCTTATCCAAAAGTTTAGAAATAATCGTTATTTCTCCCTGAAATAAATTTTAATTTATCGTTGAAAAGAAACACATGCGGGATGGTTTTCAAATGTCGTTTTATAAACTGTGTGTATTCATATATATATATATATATGTCATATTTTGCCTAATGCCCAAGAGATATAATTTCTTTTCGCCATAATTAGAATGTTAAAATGTAAATACAAATTCATCCATCTATAAATCTGTACAAAATAAAAGTGGGAGCCAGAGCGCGCGGGCGAATGCTACGGCACACCGTGTGCGCGCGCTCACGAGAGTGGAACAATTATTTTTCGAAGCTTACATGCACAACGGTTGCGCCCTTCCATTCGACCACGACAGATACGACATATATATATATACAAAGGGGAACAGACATTTATTTGATTTGTTCCACTAGATGACGCTCTGCCATCTAAAAACGCTCATGTTAATGGTCAGTATATACCTAATTTGTTTTTAATATCCACATTTGACCTTTTTACAATACCTTACTATAGTACTTACTACCTACTACTACGTTCATCATTACTCTTCACAATTCATTCTATCATACTTCATCCCTAAGGATAGAAATAGTCGTTATTTCTCCTTAAAATAAATTACGATTTTCAGTTCAAAAGAAACATTTGCGGTAAAACTTGTCAAATGTTGTTTTACAATCATAAGCCATATTAAATTATATTATACTTAATTAGAATGTCTCTCACAAAAACTAGACACTTCGAACAATTAAAGTTTCATTTGCTGAACGTTTTAACAAAAATATTCTGTCGTCGTCATTTCACATTTCAAAAATTGGATATATATAAAAACAATATATATAATAAAAAATTACGTCTTGTAAAACTAAAACTTGATTAAAATTTATTAGCTGGAAAACATATCATAAATTTATTTCATTAAAACTGCATTGTCAAAACAACGCCCTTATAAAAAATTGGAATAAAAGGAAAAAAATAAACATTGAAACCTTTCATTATTTTAGCATCAAGTTTTCCATTTATGATTAAAATGGGTTTTCGACATGTAATATAACTTGGAGGAAAATAATTTATTTGAGAATTTGTAATCGTATTCCTGAAATTTTCAGTAAAAAGAAATGTGTTATTCGAAAATGTAACACTTCAATTTAAGCGTGAATGTCATCAAAATGCAAATGGAGCAAGGTTCCGCCCCAAAGGAAAGACAAGGTTCTGGTTGGGTGATAACAGATTAATGATTCCAAGTCGATAGTCATCATATTTTTGACCGAAAACCGAATCACGTTTATATACTGTGGTATCATTACTCTACACAATTCACCCTTTCATACCTCATCCAAAAGGTTAGAAATGATCGTTATTTCTCCTTGAAATAAATTTTGATTTATCGTTGAAAAGAAACACATGCGGGATGGTTTTCAAATGTCGTTTTACAATCACAAGCCGCATTTAATTATATCGTATTATAAATTTCTTTATGTATTATTTACGAACGGAAAAATATGTCCAGGGTGGACATGGCATCTGCCCGGTAAGCGGAACACCGTGGGTTCGATTCCCATCCCTGGACACTTTTATTTTTCCGTTTATCATTACTCTTCACAATTCACCTCTTCATACCTCATCCAAAAGGTTAGAAATAATCGTTATTTCTCCCTGAAATAAATTTTGATTTATCGTTGAAAAGAAACATATGCGGGATGGTTTTCAAATGTCGTTTAATAAACTGTGTGTATTCCTTTATATATATATATATATATATATATATATATATATATATATATATATATATATATAGATGGAAAATTTGCCGGGAGGAAATTAATCCATGCGGCGACGGTCAATAGATGGCGTCAGATTCTGACGTTTATTTTGACGGGAGAGGCGACCATTGCTTCCATATATATATGTCATATTTTGCCTAAATTTCAAGAGATTTAATTTCTTTTCGCCATAATTAGAATGTTAAAATGTAAATACAAATTCATCCATCTATAAATCTGTACAAAATAAAAGTGGGAGCCAGCGCGCGCGGGCGAATGCTACGGCACACCGCGTGCGCGCGCCCACGAGTGTGGACGAAAAACTTTTCGAAGCTTACATGCACAACGGTTGCGCCCTTCCATTCGATCACAACGGATACGACATAATATATATACAAAGGGGAACAGACATTTATTTGATTTGTTCCACTAGATGACGCTCTGCCATCTAAAAACGCTCATGTTAATGGTCAGTATATACCTAATTTGTTTTTAATATCCACATTTGACCTTTTTACAATACCTTACTATAGTACTTACTACCTACTACTACGTTCATCATTACTCTTCACAATTCATTCTATCATACTTCATCCCTAAGGAGAGAAATAGTTGTTATTTATCCTTAAAATAAATTACGATTTTTCGTTCAAAAGAAACATTTGCGGTAAAACTTGTCAAATGTCGTTTTACAATCATAAGCCGCATTATATTATATTATACTTAATTAGAATGTCTCTCTCAAAAACTAGACACTTCGAACAATTAAAGTTTCATTTGCTGAACGTTTCAACAAAAATATTCTGTCTTCGTCAGGAGTGAGACATGACATGCGAACTAGTGGACATGGCATCTGCCCGGTAAGCGGAATACTGTGGGTTCGATTTCCATCCCTGGACACTTTTAGTTTTCCGTTCATTATTACTCTTCACAATTCATCCTTTCATACTTCATCCCTAAGGATAGAAATAGTCGTTATTTCTCCTTAAAATAAATCACGATTTTTCGTTCAAAAGAAACATTTGCGGTAAAACTTTTCAAACGTCGTTTTATATAGACCTATACACCAGCTAACCTGGAGACCATGGTTTCAAGCTAATGGCTCTCGTCTGTCCAGAGCGGGCTTTGATTTTATGAGATCCACAAGGGATCAAATCTTCACAATTCACCAAAGAAGTATTTATCTGGTACAGTAGCTAGTCTATATCTATGGACAAAATATAGTTAGAAATTTTGTGACTTCAACAACCACCTGAGTCCATTAGTTCGCGGTGACTGTTAATAATGTATATTTCGATGAGAAAGACTAACTTCATTTTTATAAATCAACTAGACGAATGACCCAGGCAACGCTCGGGTTTACCCGATTAAATGTTTTAGTCAAACACTATTCATTACAATTATAAATTGCCGCCGTGGATGTCACTCTTGTGAAACGTCCCGCTCATAGGGTCAGCTGATATTACCTCCCATCTTCACCGCTAGAGGCGCTGCTCGCGAGCTAAGTAGCATAATTTGAATATATAGTTTCAATAATTGATTTATAATTTTTTTAAATAGCCTATCGTCTTCCCCGTATTTGTTTACCTATGTATGGAAATTTTGGTTTGAATTAGTGAACTACTGCGAATTTGTATATAGGACATACAAACAAACATACAAACATTAATTTATATATATATAGATGTCCTCCCGGAAAAATATCCATATACATTCAACTGTATGATTCTCTATTTCAAGCTCTATTATTTTGTTTCACTAGCAACCTTATAACAATTAGCTTTTTTTTTCTTTCTCTGTCGATAATAGGGAAGTGGTAGAGGCTGACGAGCGCCAACAACGCGAAACGCGTTCGTTGATGGCTTTTCTTGATTTATCAAGAAATTGGGTTGGCCAAATATCATGGAACAGGCTAAATCAATGTTTAGTTGATTTCTGTTTCACCAGATGGCGCTCTGCCTTCTGAAAAGCACATGTGCTCTTGGTCAGGATATTCCTTTTTTATTTTTAAGACAATTTATCGTTACCGTGAACAATTATAATTTCACCTAGCCATAAATTAGAAACGATAAAACTTAATCAAAAATTATTTTCAATTTTAAACGATATATGACGTTTTATTGAGGATTACATTTTAAACGTTTATCAACTGAGAGAGTGTATTCATATTTTTTTAATACAAGAGTGTAGTTCGTGTAGTTGATAGGTCTCGCGAAATAGAAGAATGGTATAGCTATCATGTCTGTAGTTCTCCAGATACTGGACGTCTAGCCGGAACTTGATTGCAGC